>VZTI01002113.1:136491-372572 GCA_013397865.1 Struthidea cinerea | reverse complement strand
GGAAAAAAAAACCCCAAGATTTTTTTTTTTTTTTTTTTTTTCTGAGCGTCCTTTCCATGTTAGATCAATCTCAGCTGTGTTAAAATATTCTGTGCTGGCATGTTTCTTCCCCCACAATATCTCCAGTTCACTAGGCTCGAATTATGACATGTATCCCTGAATATGAAAGCTTTTGGCTGAGCCTGAATAAGCTTTCTGGTAAGACAGATGTTCACTCTTTGGATATGTAATAGAAAACCCATCCAATGTCTCATCAGTTCAAAACCGATGATGTGATCCAGCTTCAGGTGCTTTGTCTCCTACAGAAACTTTTATATCTATTACCTGGAAAATGGCATGATGATTTCAAATTGGATTCTAGACACCAGTGGAGGCTGGACCCTGATTCACTGACAATACCAAGACTTTCAATTTATTATCTTTCTGTTGGTGGTGAGGGGGGCAGGAAAGCAAAAGGAAGAAGAAAACCCACCCGTTGTATTTTTTCCTTTTTTATACCTTTCTTTTTCTTAATGTTTCCTTTGTCCTAAAGCAGACACCTGTTTTTTCACTCTGCTGCATGATGGAGGAGCAACTCCATCCAAGCCCCAAAGCAGGTCCTTTTCCTGACCCTTGCTTTTATGTATCTGTTGTCTCACAGGTGACTTGCACTGTCTTAGAACATCTTCTTAATCACTGATTGTGCTAGCTAAAATCCATCAGGGATAGAAAGGTAAGAAGAAAAATTTAGCAGCTCAGAATAATAGATCAGGTACTGCACAGACTTCCCATTTCCCTGACCAATGAGCCAGATATTTTGTGAACCAGGTTTTAGGGATGGCATCAAGTAATCCATTCAGTTGCTGGGCTGTTGTCTGAAACTATTTTTTTCTCCCATAGTTTCCTATTTTAACATAACCATGAAAAATATAAAGTAATTCTTTACATTTTGAAGTAAAAATATTGAGCAAAGTATGGTTTGCTGAGGTTTAAGGAATCTTACAATGTCCCTTTAAAAAGTGAGACCTTTCCTTCAGCAAGCCACAGTGACATTGTGGCACTTGAAAGGATGCTTTAGATGGGTGGACATTTTTGTAACCTATGTAAGTCCTCACAAAAGGATTATGTCCAGCCATGACATGTTGGTGTTCTTTAGAAAACTTTTAATGAATTCTGCTTTCATAATGGCTTGGCTATGAAAACTGGTGGAAAGACCAATTTTTTACAATCTAGGTACATGTCAGGTACATGTATTTTGGAAGTGGTATATTTTGCTCCCTGAAAAAAAATCTCTGTTTTGAGAAATACTCTGTGTGTCTTCCAACACAATCTCATTCAGCTATTCCTTAAAATAGCTCACTGAGGCAAGGAAAATAAGAAATATTTCAATTAGGAAATAAAGATTACAGTCATGGAACAGAGTAGTATTTATGGTAGATACTGTATTGTCTTTTACATTCAAACTTGGTTTCAGGGGATGGAGAGATTGGCTGGAATGTAAGCTTGTAATTTGATTTAAACAATGAGGCATTCAAATGCACAAAGGGGGCAGAAAGCAGCTCTTCTTTTCTGGGGCAGATGAGAAGACAGCCCATGACAGAAGAAGGTGTCCCGATCCCTTGTGCAGGCAAGTGTGTGCCCTGGCAGTAGGGATGCTGAGCAGTGTGGGTCTGGGAGGAGTGCAGCTATGTGGCTCAGTGTAAATGAGTGCTAATAAGACCAATACACCACATGTTACCCACGCCATGGTACCTCTGTCTGCCGTTCCGAGGAGAAAAGCAAAGTGGAAGGAAACAAAAGTGTGGGAGTGACAGGGAAAAGAAAAGAGGGTTGCTGCTGTAATCAGCATTTCACTCAACTGTGAATTTTAACTGTTTCTCTGTAGTTCAGGTTGTTATTTTGTCCACTAGGTACCTGTACGAGATAATGATGATGGCTGACAGAATATTGCAGCACAGCCGAATTCTCATGAACTTTGCAAACAGGTCTCTCGTCCAATATGCTTCAACCTATATGATCACAGCTTAGTCATATTGCCACATTGTTTGTGATGCTACATTTAATTTTATGAATAAACTGGTTTCTAAATTGCTAACCAGTTGTCTGATTAGCTGCCACAGATACGATTTATTCTAACTGCTCAAGTGTAACTGCTGCTTTTATGATATTATCAGTACCCTTGTCATGTCTCTCTAACTGGCATTTGTGAAACCCATGGTCATATGATAAAATTCTTTTAGAAATCACTAAAGAAAAGTATTTGTGAGTAAAACCAACTGTTACATTTAGTTTGTTGTAAATAGTACATGCTATCCTATGACTTAATGGTTGGTTGAATTTCGGTACAGAATGTGGCAAACTACGAAGTATAGGAATAGATCACATATATTTCATTCTTTTTCTTCAACTATCTACTCTTGCTTTTCTGAGAAATCAAGGGTATATTTTTTCAAGGTTTATTTTCCAGCCCCCAGGAAGTGCTTATTTTAGTATTTGTGGGGTACAATCTGAAAACATAGCTTGCATTCAAAATGAGTTTCTGCAGCAAATTTAGATGCTGATTTTCTAGAGATCTGCAGTTTGTTCCATTAAAGCAAACATTATGACCACAAGTCATGCCTGTAAAGGCAAAGCTGATCACCTGATAACGTGCTGCAATACTTGCAGCTGGTGAAGTAGGTCTTGCCATCCCCATTCTGTAAGTAGAGACACAGAAAAATGAAGTTGTGTCATGCACAGGAATGTGAACAAAGCACTGTAACACAGTGATGATGAGCAGGTCCTCACACTGCCCAGTTTAGGTGCCTGTGAGGTGAATTATTTACAGTTAATGGAAAGAGAGAGAAGCTCCTCCGAGGACCATTTAGACATAGCCCTGTGAAGCCTGGTAGAATAAAAACTTCCTGATCTCATACCCTGTTGGCAGCTTTTTCATAGTTCAGAGTTAAGGGACATTAGACACAAGAACCAAACAGAAGCCATACACTATAGTAAATACTACTGGCTGGTCAGGGAGGATGCAGCCTTGATGGATGTTGGACAGCACTGCACGAGGGCAGCTGCTCCCCATCACAGGATGTAGAGTGTGTTGTGAACCAGCAAGAGTTAATAGGAAGGACATCCCCTCCCCTGTCCTGTGTTAAATCTGTGCCTACCAGCTATTTCATTTCTCAGTTTATCGTACGTACCTTTGGTCTTGCATGCTCAAGGTCAAAATATTGTCAACACGTGGTAATGAACAATGTGTGTTAGCTTGTACTGCTTTTTTCTTGCAGGGGCATTTCCTTTTTTCACTGCATAAAATGGTTAAATGTGATATTTTGCCTACTTGTGACTAGAGCTTTTGTACTTGCTTTCTATGGTTACCTGAGTTATTTTCCATCTGTTTCCTCACATCACTTTCAACTGGCTTAAACCTACTGCCTGATTGTGGCACCTTCCACGATGCAGTGTAATTAACCACAGGCAACTGTTCAACGTATTAGACATGAAAGCAACATAGCGTGTTTTTTTCTGGCTTCATGACATGTGAAGGCCAAAAGAATAAAAGCTTTATTCTCTCCAAAGCTTCTCTACCTTTCTTTGGTGTGCGATCAGAATATTATTAGATGGCCTTGCAAGTACACAGATATACCTAGGACACCTTGCAATAGTATCGCTTTGGCCCCATAAACACCCCCTCCACGCGGAAAAGAGGGGAATGTTGGCAACTGGTTAATATGTAGCAGAAGAAATTAAATGCCTCTGACAGTAATTGCCTGAAGAAAATTCAGAAGATGAGATAGCAACAACACAGCAGACACAAAATAACTACATTAAGAGCACAATAGCCATATGTCAACATTATATTAAGAAAACAGTGCTTAATATGGTCAGGTCAGATACTTTGCCAAGAGCCTGACATGTGGTTGCCAAACTAGTTTTGTCAGTGAAAATAGTGCATGGAAAAGATGCAAAAGCCATCTACCCCCTCTAGACCCTACAATTTGAAGTCTCAGCGGGTCAAACTGAAATTGATTACTGCAAATGATGAGGAGTATTAATGGGGGAAGGAAATGTTAAAAATGAAAGCCAATTCTTTTTTCATTGCTCAGTCTTCTTAGAAATAATGATTCTAATAAAATAAGATGTAGTTGGTTAACAAAGTAATTTTTTCCCCATGTAAATCTTGACTTTTATAACATTTAGTATTACATTATGATCTCCTATCTACAGCTAAGATGAGAAATAAACTGGGTGCTCACATTAAAAATTAAGCTAATTTTTGATTGTGCATTTCTGACAAGTCTCAATTTGCGGATATCTAAGGGTGGGGGGGGGTTAGTTTCAGACCTCCTTATCTTCCAATTAAATATGGTGAATTGCCCTACTCAGTAAAAACCACTAATCTCTAGAAAGTGTGAAGAAAGAGGCCATTGAATTGATACCATTTTTAGAACAAAGACACAGACTAATTTCTGGTTACACTAGGTGTTATGTATATTAGTTAACCTCTTTAAAATTTTGGTTTATTTGGTACATTTTAAAAATATCTGTACCCAGCAAGTTTATTCTTCTTGTAAAGATTCAGTCTGAATATTGGGAAACACTTATTCATTGTGAGGATGACTGAGCACTGGCTGCCCAGGAGGGTTGTGGATTTTCCATCTTTGAGGACATTCAAAAGCTGTTTGGACATGCTCCTGTACAAACATCTTTGGGTGGTCCTGCTTGAGCAGAGCCATTGGACCAGATGACCTCTGGAGATCCCTTCCAGCCTTAGCTGCTCTGTGATTCTATAAAGAGATGACTGGTGCAAAGGCCCTGCAATCCTCTCTTTTTTGGAGGGGAGTTTCTGGTACATGTCTGGACTGAGATGTCATCTGTATTATTTTGAAAAGAACAGATAAATATGCAGCCTGCTGTAAGGTGCCATAGTTGTATAGTTTAGCCTGTTTATTCTAGCTGAAAACCAGGAAAAAACCACCACCCAACAAAAAACCTCAGTGAGTATAAGGTATCAGGGCACAGATTTAGCCACATCTACTTTAGGTCTTTTAAAGGTAAAACTGTAAGCAAAATATCACACCCCAGACTGACACAGTTACGCCAGTGTGAATTTTTATATGTAGGCCAACTCTTGCTCTACTATATGTAAAATGAATCGCAGGCTGCAGTCCAATTCCCTTAACAAAAAATAATTGGCAGAAACCTCTGCTGCCAGATTTGGCAGTGCAGAAGCTGTACAGGCATGCAGGCTGATTTAGTCTTGTTTTCAGAGGCACTTCCTCAGGACAAAGTTACCCTGTGTGAGTGAGGCGTCATTAGGATCTTGCCCTGCTGTTACCCATTTATTTAGGCTACTTAACTCTGTGTACATTCAACCACTCTCATGGGGGCTATATACCCTGATGCTGGATGTTATCCTGGATATTAGTCCATGAATGGCTCAGCAGCACAAATGATATTCCTAGTCTGCCCCATCTTTTTTGCAGGTGCTGCAGCAATGGTACCACCTGGACTACCAGCATCTACATCCTGGTGTGGATACTTTGAATATTTGTATAATCATGAGCTCTGCCCACCATGCAACACAAAACCAGCATAATTTTGAACATTGTGTTCTTTTTTCCTTTATTGTCTGTTTTCTAAGTTGTTTCCTTCATATCAACTTTTTTTGGTTAAATACAACACCTAGAATGGTACCTTTTCGCACGCTCGCCCAAATAAAAAAATGAATTACTGCCTAATTAACAGACTATAAGAGCTGAGGTTTTATGAGAAAAACAGAGGATTCATTAGAATTCAAAGCTTGGCATTACTGCAATGTATGCAAAACCATTTCTGTCATTGGTTAAATTATCACTTACTCAATTTCATCTATCTTATTAAAAGCTACATTGGAACAGCCTGTTGCTTAAATGAACATACCTCCCCATGAATATGTTGTTTTGATTCCATGATTCTTTTTTTATTAAATCTGTTTATGAGCTGAAGGAAGTGAAAGACAAGTGGAAAAAATTAGCAGCTGATATCCCTGGTTCTGACTAGATACTGCTATGTGTTTAATATTTAGTTGATTTTAGATTTACAAATAATCTTGATATGTATGCAGTACTGAAATTGTAAATACTCCTTCGCTGGGTATTTCTCAATAAAAATAACACTGAATGTAATGTTTAATGGTTGCTGGTTTGTTAGAAGGTTTTCTTGTCTTTGAAATACATAGGTGACTACTTGGTTTAATAAAGTCTCACTGTAATTAGTGATACACACTTATAGAAAGTCGAAGTGTTCAAATTCAAGCCATGTTAAGGCTTTCTTATGTTTAAAATCCATCCATTAGATTAGATGGAAGGGTCATAAAGCATTCTGTGAAATCCGGCGCTGATATATCAGTCTTGAAGGGTGTTAATTTGGTTCTCCAGTTCTGATTTGTTTGGAAGAACATATTAATTGCTTGTTAGACAGAATTAAACCATTTTCTGCTGAAAAAGAAAAATGGAATTACTGAGAATAAAAAGCTGGATCTTTGCAGAGCATTTTCATTCTGAATACAGCAGCTTGTTTTGCAAAAGGCAGAACAGGAGGATTCTGTCTTTTTGGATCTTTGAACAGCTCTGAGAAACAAAGGCTGATAGAGCTGAGAGATGAGAAAGAGGGAGCACTTTATCCCTGCCAAAAAAAGAAAATAAAAATTCTTAAGGTCATAATATTATGTGGTCTGCCTCAGCATCTTTCCTGGCTTGCAACTCAAGCAGTCAGGAAAATGATTGCAGAGAAGACCTTTCACAGGAAAGCAAAAGTGCTTGGTTCTATTGCAGTCACAGATTGTACCTGGGGCCTGATCCTGTTTCTCCTGAGCCAGGGCAGAGTTCCATTAAAGTTAATGGAGAATAATTTGGGCATCAGGGTGTACATGGATTACGTCAAGACCAAAGTCATAACCACCAGAAATCCAGACAGAGGTGTCTCTTAAAAATTATATTCTGACATGACAGTGCCCAGTTTAGGACGCCAGCCACTTCAAGCAGGTGCATAGATCTGTGTTCTGTGTGTGACATGACTGTAGAGGAGACACTGCCTAGACAGGCAAAAAGTGAATGGTAAATGTCCCCATACTCCTATAAATTTCTTTTTTTTTAGAAAAATCATGGTACTAAATGAATTTTCTAGATACAGAATTCAGGCAAAACTGCATAGAACATAACAAACACGTATTCCCACAGTAGGATTGTAAGTATCCATTTAAAAATGACAGGGCAAGGCTGTCCCTCTGCTACATTGTCTGATGTACTCTCGTGAGGGCTACCCTTTCCATCATGTATTAAGTTGATTTTTGCATAAGAGCTGTATGGAGGAAGGACCTACCCATTCACATGAGCCCGTGCTCGTCCCTCGCTGTGTGCGAACAGAAGTTCCCAGTGTGATCAGTGTAGCGAGGGACAGAAAGCTTGACAGGAATCCTTAGTGAGTAGGATGCTTCTCTGAGGAGGACCACATGAACATGAGAACTGGCCTTGATTATTTCCTACAATAGCAGCTGATTTCTAGTGTGTTGTGTCAGTAATATATTGATCTCTTAACAGTAGGTGGATGAAAAGGAAGCAATTTTCTGTATCTACCTGAAAATCTACCAAATACCTAGCTGTTTCTGGGGCTTGATTGTTGAATGAACTGTGATTCCCAAACTTTGCTATTCCATATTTTCGAAGGTTTTCTATTTGCTTCCATATAAGGTGATTCTCCTGTGTAGATTTTAATTTTCCTTTTGTTTAGTTTGAATCTCCAGGTTTTTAGAACACATTGCGTTTAAAGCTGAAAGGACACTCATCACCTTCTCATGATAATATCAGTTTGCATTTGTGCTCTCAAATGGGTGTGAAGAACACGTGGTAAATATTTTTAATTCAGTATTTGTATTCAATACATTTTACAGGGTTTAAATACCCCTTCAAAATCTGAAATATATGTGTATAGATACAAAACTTACTTGTTGCAGTGGCCTTACCATATCTTGGCTCTCTGCCTTGATTGCTTCAATTCTTATGATTTCGTATTTATCTTTATGATATTGCAAAATATTGGATATTTTAGAAACACCAATGGAAGACTTCCTTTGTGTAATTTCCTTTTGCATGCCTTGAAACCAGTGATCTGAACCTTGTGCTTTGTTGCTAACAAGGGTGTGTTTTCCTCTTTCCTCCTTAACTCGTTAGCAGCCTACCAGACCTCTTGTTTTGTCTCCCTGGTGTATTTCTGCCTTATTCTCACCCCTGAGCTGCTGGAGTCAGGAGCCGTCACCCAAGCTTGACATTGTCACTGCCAGTTACTTGATCTTGTCTAGAAGTCCATGCTACCAATGCAAAAAAACCCCAAAACCAAACCCAAACCCATATACCTCCTTCATTACGTCTGATCTTACCCTTAGGTAAGACAATGATAAGTCTTTTGGGGGATGGAGTGGGGCTTTTTTTAAAGCATTTGAGATATTTGTGCTTTAGAAGTGATGTTGTATTGGCCATAAGGGCTAGCTACTGACTTACATCATCAGGTTTAATTTAAAGTGGTTGGCTCTAGCACAAATACTGGAATTTCTCCATTGAAGGCAATAAAATAACGTTTGGCTTTTTCTGAATTTCTGTAACTTTGTTTGTGAAATAAAGGTCATCCAATTTTTCAGATTCAGTTGTCTAAACTTGTTTTGTCCATCTGTTTTTGTCCTGGCATGCAAACCAGTAAATCCTTCGTGTAAGTACTGTTTCATTGTTCTTCCAGAACAGTGAGGATGAACTATCAAGAATATTATTGTTCTCTAAATAAAACATAATTGTTCTCATTTTCACTAAAGAGGAAAATATCTATTAGCAAGACAGATAGCGTTGTGAAGTCCATAGCAAAATAGTGATAATATATTTGTTAGTAATCAAGATAAAATATCACTTCATTTTTAAAATGACTTCTAAGATACAATGAAACAACAGAGATGTAAATAATTAAAAATATTTTAACATCGACATTTTTTCTTCTTTTTTTTTTTTTTTAAATTTTTGAGGGACTCATAGCCATCTTCAGATTTGGCCACAATTTAGTGGGCATGTATTTCAGCACTTTGCTGTGAAGTAATTTACTTAAGCTTTTATGCATTTATAAAATATATATGAATTATAAATGTTGTGTACTTTTAACTCTATAAAAAAACCAATAGTCCCTGCTTTTGTCACTGCAATGGGTAGGTGAAGATAGTGAAAAATTTATAAAGTGTCTGTTGATTCAATTTTTTGGAGTCAGATTCTGATCCATGTTTAGATTTGCTAAATTACAGAAAAGTGTCAGTGAGATATGACTGTCAGAGGCTTACATGCTGCTTCAGAGAAAGCTGAAAACAAGAATGCCTTAAATTGTTAGAAACTAATGGCAGAGTCAGTGTGGGTGAGCACTGAACAAAGACAGAGATAAGGCAGACCTAAATGCTTCAGAAATGTTGCTGTTTTCTGGCCGTAATGCTTTTTGTACCTTTGATGGGGAAGGATGGCAACCCTGTTGTCACATGAAGTTGTCACCACAGGAGCAGTGAATATGACTTCCAAGCAGCATGGGCTAGGTCAGGGTTTTACCTGAGGTGGTGCATGAGGATGATGATGACAGGCAAAAATAGTTCAGCAGGGCACAGCAGAGCTGCCACGAAGGACTTAACCTTCACCTGGCAGCAGCCCTGCTGCACTGCGGAGCTTCAGCTCGTGCCATGGCACAAGGCACAGCAGAGCCTGACTGCAGTCAGTATTGTCAATTCCTTTAGAGAAATGCTAGCTGGCTTCGTAAAGTATTGCTCCTTTTTAAGGAAATAATTGTATTGTTGAATAACTGGTGTTCCGTATCAGCATTTGAAGCGATGCGAAGGAAGCTGCTCTCTAGGATGCCTTTGTGAGTTGTTCTCCAGAAACCAGTCAACTAAGAACTAAAAAGGGTACGGTAAAAAGCATGGTATTTGGGTGAGATTGAGGTAAAGACAAGCAAAAGACAAGTTAATGCATCAAAATTATTTGTGCAATGCAGCAGCAATGATTTAACATAATTTCCACAGGAGAAAACATGGCCTGCAAATTTTCCTTTTCCATGTCAATTAGCTTTCCTCATGCTTCGCCAAATGCCTTTAGCAGCACCTAGAATTATTGTGATAATGGAAGTTTAACTTGGCAAGAGGCAGAGGAACTCAGTCAAAGCCAGAATAATGAAACAAACCCTTCACACTGACAAGGGAGTAAACACCCATCTCTCCCTGACTCTCATGTGTCTGTGGCACCTAAGTGTCCATGCCCCATCTCACGCAGCACGGCAGTGATTTTAAGTGGTCAGTGGGCTTTTTACAGGCTACACTGTCCAGAACAGACTGTCCTGCAGTCAGACTTAGTTAAGCTAATCTGAGTTCTTTATTATGTAGACACTGCTACCATAGATCCAGTTTTCCTTGAAAATCATTTGTTTTTTCATTTGTTTGGCAGGAAAGGAGCACTTTGCCATTTGCTCAGTGTTTTAGTCTGTCTGATGCCTGCTCAGACTACTGGGTCTGACCAGGCTCTGTGTGCCCTGGAGGGCAGCTGGGCATGACAGATGAACTCTAGAGGTGCAGTAAGCCTCAAGCTCCAGGATATATTGTTCTTCCTATATTTGCATAACAGATTTGTTAAGACCCATATGCATCATCTGTGTTATAGAAGAATCAGATGCAGAAGTATGGCAGCTCTAGATACAGACACCAGTTTGCATGCTGTTAATGTTCCCTTGCTACTCTGAGTGGAAAAACTTCAATGAATGCTGCTCCTAGGATTACCTTCAGACAGTGGCCACACCAAAAATTTGCCTGGGTAAATCTTTTTGCTTTGCCATATTCAGATCTTGCTATACTCATGGATTGTTGCATACCAGGATGAGTTTTAAGGATATTCCACCAGCAAGAATTCCCCCCGAAAAATGAAACAAAAGTGATACCACCTCTCATTTTGCTTATAAAGGAACACAGCTCTCTAACCTCATCTGTAAGCACTTTGAATGGAATAATCAGGTGGTGTAAATTGTCTGCACTCCACAGAGGAGCAGTGTTTCTGTGTGCCAGTGTTCCTGGGGATATCAATGAGAGCTCTTCATACTGAGCATTCACAAATGCAAACCTGTGGCAAACAAGCCTGAGTGGAATGTGTTTGTGAGCATAGATTGATCTTGCCATGAAGCAGAGAACAAATTTTATTTGAACTCTGTCCCCCTTGCAACTTCTTCTTTGCAATCCTCAATATGTTTTTGCATTTAGGGACTGCAGAGACCTTCTGTAGCTGTGCTAACACATGCCAGTTCCCCTGGGTTAGACTAAAAAGCTGTTTAGCCTGGTAAAACTCCTCACAGCTGTTAACCAAAGATTGTGTTGGATGAGGGGCATGCCCCATATGTCAGAGGGTGCAGAGTTCACATGTCGATAGGGTTTCACATTTTAATTTTGCTTTCTAAACCCACAAATAATGAAGACTGAACCGCAAGCCTCCTATGGCAGAATGATTGCAGATAAAGCAAACTTGGATTGATCTGAATTTGACAGTGAGGTACTGTTTTGCCTACCTAACCCAGGAGCACATAAGTATTCACCAGAGAAATGAGTGACCTGCCTCATCTTTTGCATTGTAAAGTCATTTTGGCCACAGTTCTGCAAAGACAAGTACATGCTCAGCTTTTAATATGTGGACTGTAATTAAAAGTAGCTTTGTCTGTTCCTGAACAAAACTGGTTACATACACTTGGATATGAACACACATTTGAACACACCATCGAGTCTCAACACCTCTACAAGAAATTGCCCATCCTCTCCATATTGTACCAGTGTGTGAGATGTCTAGCTGCCCACCTGCTTACAAAGTAAAATGCATTATTAAAACTGTTTTCATAAGATTTGAGATGCATTATGCTTTTTCTAGCTTTGATCGCTTGGTTTTACAAAAATGTAAACACTTTTTTTCCCAGGATGACAATATATGTTATAAAATGTTTATGATTTAGTTGAAGAGATTTTCTCCCCTTTTTGGGACAGTTCCTTTTACAAGTAATTCAGAAGGTTATTTACTATAGAATGGCAACAGCAAATCTGAACTACTGATTTATACCAACCCAAGCGTTTTTAAATTATTAACAAGAAACATTGTTCAGGGTAAAACAAAATTATCTATATGTCCGTGTAGCAGTATATGAGTTAATTCAGACTCATTTGGAAATGAGAACTTCCTTGTGTGAATGAGAAAGGCAAAAGAAAGCCTAAAGCTTTCCATAAAGTAGACAGCAGCTGTACTGAACAAGCCCTTTTTCAAAAGCCAGTGGCTTCCCTCTCCAGTGTAGGTGTACTATTGCCTTAGGTTTAAAAGAAAAGTGTCAACACACCCAGTATATTGGAAGCAAATGTTCTGAAAGTTTCACACAGGCTTTGTTGGAACATGCCAAATTCTCCGCAGCATGTAAGCACCAACAGAGGGGTTGGTTTTAAACTTGACAAACTTCCAGCCAAGAGTGGGTTTTCTGAGGAAAGTCACATGTGTCATCAACCTACACTGACTGACAGCTTGGAGCCTTTCTCTTAGTTCCACTGAAAAATGAGAGTGGTGGAGTCACTCCACTGGTCAGGGTTCCTAGGAAGTTTTCAAGATTAGTCTTTTGATTTAGTATTTTAAAACTTCACGTGCAATATTTAAAATCAAGTAAGTGATTGCAAATGCAGCAGAGTGCATATACATTCTTTTTCTTAATCCCCTTAAACTTTGCCATGAATGGTAGTGTTGGCTGCACAAGGAAGAATGGTTAAAAAGAAATCAGACAGAAGGGAAAAAAATGGTCATTTGTTCTTCCCAAACTTTCTTTCCAAGACTAAGAAGACTTATTTGTGTAGTTTAATTTAATTTATGTATCTGACTGTGATCTCATGAAGTCATCTAAATGAATCCTATCAGTAAAAATAAGAGGTTTTATTTCCATTCTTTTTCCTAAAACAAAAATTATGTCCAATAAAAAGGAAACAAGATTTTAAATATTTAGGAGTTTAGTTTAGACTGGCTATACACACAAGGTTTATAGGCCAAAGTTTTCAAATATTTTGTTTAATTTTACATTCCAGATTTGTCTCTTACATAAAAAAGCCACAGTAGTCTTTTGGCATCAGTGGGACATACAGGCACTTAGTGGTTTTAAGTCAAACCAAATGTCAGTCTGGTCACTTAATTATTTCTGAGTTTTGCTTTAAATGCCCAGCTTTATACCCCTAAAGATTTCTGCTGAGAACATTATTCCAGAGCTAGCTTTTGGGGTTTACTGATTCCCTAAAGCCTGCAGCTCTTGCCTGGGTGCTGAGAGTGATCTCCTTCCTGGCACAGCCAGTAGAGCTGCTCCATTCCCAGCCCATACCTTGGCACAGCACAGATCCAGCAAGACTTGTTTTCGGCAATGCTTGGCTCCTTCCCTGCAAAAACAGCAGGTGCCTACTGAAATGCAGCAAGGCTCCTTCACAAAGGGCATAACCCCCTTTTTTTGGATGGAAGCTGTAAGATTAATATACGCTTGGGAGCCTAACATGGACTTGGAAGCCTGCCACCAGGAACTGCATTTGGAAACTTTGGTCCAGCCTTTATCAGGTCATTCTTGGATTGCAGATTTCTGCTTCTGCCTTTAAAATGAGTGCTCATGTCTGTGTGATACACAAGCCATGAAAGCTTTCGCTAAATTTGGTTTTTTACTTTTAAGTATGGCATAAACTGCAGGATGTTTAACATATTAAATTCACCAAAGGTAGAAGCAATTGGAATTTAGGCAGGTTATGTTACATTCCCTACATGGACATGACGTTACAGGTGTAAAAGTAAAAAGTGCTCTTACTGCTGTACGTTCTGCATCCCTAACCTTTTAGCATGGCGAGAATGAAAGACACAATACATTACAGGAGGGCAAAGGGGGAAGGAAAAAATTTTCCATGAGTTACAGCAAGGAACAAATTGACGGCTTAAGCTCAGTCATGATACCTATGAAGTATTGAATTCTTGACTTGAATTTAAGCATATAGCTTTTGACAGTTTGCTGAGAGTCAGATTTTTAAAAATTCCTCCAGTTTTTTCACTTAATTATTGTCAGGTCATTCAGATGACTAAAGGCACCTATAAGCTGAGATGGTAAATGCTGATGCACCATTATTTGGTGGCTGCAAAGTTATACTGCAGCTCATCATCAGGATTCAGATGGAAGTCAAGTTCTGCTTTAAGTATTGTGGAGAATCTGTCATGCTTGATTTTGTAAAAAATAAAAGGCTGAGTCTGTACACATTCTAAAGTTAATGAAGAGCTTTGTGTTTATTTTAGTGCTAATCTGTTATTTTGCCATTAAAGATAACTAAAATTCTGATGTTGTAAGTTAGAACACTCTTTTGACTGTAATACAAAGGACCTGGCTTTGAAGGTAAATAAACAAACTAAGATGTTACTAAGGAAACATAATGTGTAGTAAAAGAGAAGTAATAACCACTACAAGATGTAAGCAACATGCTAAAATATGCTGAAATCCCTGAAAAATATAAGGAGTCTGATCTGAGTCAGATCAATTGACAACATTGTTTCACTTTAGTGGATGTTGTGGAATTTGACCCAAGATGATTCTAAGAATTCTGGAACTGATTATCTGGAAATATAATTATGAGGATCTAATTAAATAATTATATCTATTGTGTAACTTCCTAATGGTCAGGTGCTCTTGTGTTCTTTTAAACAAAGACACACCACTTACACACCAGAAGATGCTTGAAATGCGGGTGGTTTTGACATTATTAGCATATTTTCCTAGGAATTTTTATTCACAATAATGTGGAATTCAAAACCATCTTAAAGAAGACACTGTATGAAGTCTGTTCCCTTGTGTGTTTGCATGAATGTGTTTGAAGTGCTTCTCACTGACCTGAAGAATGGCAACTTTAATGTTTCTTTTTTTATTGCATTGCATTTTTAATTGCTTACTGATGCATGTGCAAGAATTACAACTTTTCAAGAGTTAAAAAGATTTTTTTATCAAGTCTATCTACATAAACCGATAATAAGGAGGTTATAGTAGTTTTAAGCTGATTTTAAAAAGGGATTTGGCAGTCATTTAGGAAAACATTTGTCTTAAAGGGAATAAAAATGATTATAAAATAAATAAAATAGGAGAAGGCAGTAGATCTACAGGTTGTAGAGTGGGAGTGGGAGAGCTCCATTGCCTGGGTTCCCTCTTAAACTTTTCTAATTAATTGGTAATTCTTCTAATTTTTAAAAATTTCTTTTACATTAAAATTTTGCAGTAATTTGAAGGAAATTTTGTGCCTTCCCACCCATTCTCAAAAAGAAGCCGCCTGGCACAGCCAGCATACTCCTGCCTTTGGTTCAGTTGCTCCCTGGTCCTTAGCTGTGATGGAGCAAAACATAGAGTTTGTATTCAAGGTAGAGAAAAAGCAGCAAATGTCCAGAAAATTCCAGCCTGGATTTGGAATGCTTTTAGATTCACCTGGTTGAGCTGTCTTGCTTTGGTTTTATGCTAAATATCTTCACTTGTGATTGACCTGTGATAGCTACAGCCAATGTAAAGCTCGTGTTAAAGGACCTGCAAAGTGCAGTGACTTTAAAAATCTGAAGTCTTGCAGCTGAAGAGAGGAGGAGAGGGATGATGCTTGCCATTTTAATCAAGTCACCCGTGGGGGACTTGGAGACTTTGGTTCCAAGTCGCCCATGGGCCAGCCCTTGCAGAGCGGAGGGCATCACGACCCTCAGGCGATAAAGCAACATTTGCTGTCCACGTCAGTGCCTTGATGGTCTCCAGTGCTAACCTACGTTACCTGTTCTGGGGGTGTGGTCCAGCTCTCTCACTCCATAATTGCATATCACGAGCACCGATTGGCAGAGCCAGTCCCTCAGAGGTGTGAACGACTGTCTTACCAGACAAAAAGAGACTGAGATGGGTCATGAGACACCAGAAAGTATCTTCTAGTTTGTTTAGGGCTGAGTGGATTTAGCTTCTCCTTTGAGTCAATCTCAAAGATTTCAACAGCCACAAGGACCAGCCTTGATCCTGCTAAGCCTTTCTTGAAAGAGGAATCTTAATTCATGCACATCCCAGTGACTCTGATGGAACTGCTCACATGTGTAAGAGCCTGTAGGATCAGCAACCCTTAACTAACAAGGGAGTTGTGTAAAACTGCATGGCATCTGTAAATAAACACAACACTACAGACCCTGGTGTGCTGCTCTGCTCCTTTTTGGACACACTATCCTATCTTTGCTGAGGCAAAGTCTTCCGTGCTCTCTTCGCATCACACAGATGGGATCAAAAAGCTGAAGAACCGCATTTTCATGACGGGAGTCCATCACAGGAGCATTGCTATTAGTCTTTGCTAGCCATCAATGTCTGGAAATTTCACAGTCAAGTTGCTAGTGATTGTATTGAAAGGGTTTATGTGTGGGTGGTTGAAAATATGGTGCCTGGCCCCTGGTGCCAAACTCTCAGGCAATATCAGCTGTCTTTACACAAGTGATGAGGCAGAATATGTTACTTTAAGTTTAATATTCAGAACTTCGTCTCTCTTGCTGTCAAAAAAACTATACATGTGGAGGAGATGGCTGAATACAGAAAGTGCATAATTAAAAACCTCAGCACAGAAGAAGACATCATGTAGTTTTCATGGGGAAAGGTGGTGTGAAGTAATTTTTTTATTGTTTACACTTAAATTTGTCTCTTCAAATCATTATTTTATTTAATGTAGCAGCAATTTCTGTCTGTATCAGTAGTAACTTTGTTTTAGATTCTCTGAATGTGTGGTTGACTTTCCAGTGTTTTGTCATGTGTACACAGATAGCCAGGAGCTTGGCTGTGCCCCTCACACTTAATAGAACATTTCCTATTTATTTTTTACTCACTGTATTACATACCATTACTAAAAAGCAAGGGGGAAATGAAATTGGTAAATTATATCCCTGTTTTTGCTGGTTATTCTTTTTCTATTATGAAATTAAGTAATTTGTAGCTTAAACATTGAGAAGGAGTGGGTTTGAAAAGGAGAAAGGAAACTGAGAAAAAGGAATTCCTGAAGAGAAAGAGAGTCACCTCACATTTTGTCATCTTCTTTTCTTTTACAATGGTTGTGGAAGCTGGTGATACCCTTCAAAGGACATTTCAACACGTGCTCATCAGGACAAGGTCTTTTGGGCCACCATTTTTCCTTAGATGTAAGAAAGCAGTAAAATGGTGATTGTTGGTGCTTTCTCTGGGAGGACCCCCTGGTCACAGAATCAGAGAATCATCAAAGGTGAAAGAGACCTTTAAGATCACCAAGACCAACCATCAGCCCAGCACTACACTGTAACCCCTACACCACTAAACCATCACCCAGTGCCAAATCCAGATGCTGCCTTCAGGGATGGTGGCTCCACCACCTCTGTGGGCAACCTATTCCAATGCCTGACCACCCGAACAATGAAAAAATTTTTCTTATATCTGATCTGAATCTCCCCTGCCTCAGCTTAAGGCCATTTCCTCTGGTCCTCTCGCTGCAGGCACAGTAGAAGGGACAGACCCCCACCTCACCACAACCTCCTGTCATGGAGCTGTCGAGAGTGATGCAGTCCCCACTGAGCCTTCTCTTCTTGAGAATAAACAAACCCAGCTCCCTCAGCTGTTCCTCATAAGACATGATGTGTTCTACCTGTGAATATCCGTTTTTTAATTTTTAAAATTTCTGTTCATTTTTAGTTGAGAGTACTCCTCTCCCCTTTCTCTCCAACATCCTTGTTTGCATACCCGTGCTTTGCAATAATGGCCACTAAGCTGCTTAGACAAAAAAAACCCCAGGCATTTATGCTAAAATATTTTAGGGTTTTTTTTATGAAGCAGCAGAAAAAAATTCACTAAAAGCCATAGATCTGTCCCTTTAAGATTTAGTGCTAGCCTTCAAAAAAGTTTAGCAGTGGGTAGTTCGGAAAAGGATAATATATATGTATTTAAAGATAAACTGTTCTTTATTTTTCTCTGCAGCAAACCATATTGCTGATTAACCACTGCTTTCATAAACTACAAGTGGGCCATTTAAGCTGTTTCACTGCTGGTTAATGTACTGTATTGTGCTCCCTCTTTCTACAGTACCTTGCTAGTGTTTTGTTTTTATTAGAAATTCACCTATCCTTGTCTACCGAGGAGAAAAGAAATTACACTACAGAGCCCTACAGCCCATAAAATGGCAGAGATTCCTAAATAAGAGTGGCCTCAAACTGAAACCTCTGTCTGCCTGCACTGTAATGAAATGCATGACTACAAGAGATAATAATAATTGCAGCAATAGCTCGTTACAGCTCCCAGATGATTTGGTGCTGTCAGGAGTGCACTGTCCTCTGACATCCCAGGAGGCGAACAGCATCACTGACTGCAGGCCCTGATTGGTGTAGTGAAATATTGCTGGCAAAAATTAAAAGGTCTTGGTGTCAAAATAATTCATGATATGCATATCTTCCATTCTGATGAAATGGCTGATATCCGGATTAGCAAGATAATAAAACTGATCAGGCTACAGTTAAACAATTTAAGCTGGAGAGCTGTTCATTTTGTAGGTGTCACTTGTCAGATCAAGGGGTCAGAGCGGGATGAAAGGCTCTCCCCAGTAACCTTCTGATGATTTGGATCTGGAATGTTCTTCATGATTTGTCCAAAGTTTTCATCACTGTGCTGCCGGGTAGCATTACCACGGCAGGCTCTGTTCTGACATTCAAATCCTGGGAATGACAGGTTATTAGGAGAAGAGAACTGGCTGTACATACATTAAGCCCCATATCTTTGACCTGTAATTTGAACTGATAGTGATATTGTAATTGAGTGAGTAAAAAAGGGAATTTTTTATTAAAACACAGGAAGATGAAGAAAACGTTTATTTTCAAGTGATTTATGGGTTCATAAAATAAGCTTTTTTGATGATGGTTTATTTTATGGCTCTTGAAATGCTGAGCTGTGTGCTTACTATTTATTTTATGGAACAGTTATTTAAAATATCGCAGCTTCCCATATATTTCCAGCCTGCTCATCAGTAACGGAGCTTGTGCAGATGGAGAGATACCTGTTTCATATGGGAGTTCATGTATTTGAATAGTTCAGGGATTATCCCAATAAAATGGACCCAGGAAAATATTGCACCCAGTTAATGCTCATTGCTTCAGAGACCCCTAATGTCCTTTCTTGACACCTTATTGCAGGATATTATTATACAATGGATCTTCAGTCATATGGTGATAGGGAGTGGGGCAGAGCAGGGCTATCAGGGTAATTGACTCCTGTGCACGGCACTGTTACACACTTGAATAACTAATTTAATGGAATGTGTTTTCATGTTCTCCCACACAGCCCTGCCCCAGCACAACTCTCCTCTTGGGGCGCCAGCAATTCGGGACAGGTGACGAGTGGCACAAAAACTCTTGGTTTTCCAAAAGTGGGACCACAGCCTCTGTGGTAAATCTGCTGCCAGTGAAACAACTGCCTTTGAGCCCAGTAAATTAATTGGAGTTACCAGGAATTCTCTGCTCCTGATGAAACTGGACCTCCAGTGCTTGTATGACAATTTTTGTTGTTGCTGATTGTTATTGTATATGACTATTAGGTTTTGTTGCACAGTACAGAGATAATGGTTTGGCACAGGTGAAGCACTTAAATGATCCTTCAAGAGCAGGAATTGAGCTGGACATCTGCAGAATTCTGCATCTGTGTGAGAAACACCACTCCCTTGAAACTTGAAGGAGTCTTGTGCTATTTCAGCATGATCTGGTCTTCACATTGGTCCAGGCAAAGGCTTTAATTTTTTTGTCTTGGAAAATGCAGAGAAGGAGAAATGGCCAGCTCTAAACAAGGCAGCTGGATTCTTAAAAACCAGTCACAGAAGACATTGATGCAATTTTTTGCTTCTGAACTGTTCCTAGAGATGCAGTGAAGTGAGGATCAAAAATCACTGTCAACAAGTTTTTTTATTTCCCTTTTACTACAGCACAATCTTTATCTAAGTACTTGGCCATATCATAAATGTTAATAGAGTATATGTGATAGAATATACTTGATTGCTGTGGGTTTCTTCTCTGTTAATTTTCACAAGCAAGATTACCGATCCCTGAGAAGCTCTGGGTTCACTGCATTTGCGTGACAGCTCCTTCTTCAAAAAGGTACTAACTCTGTTATTCACATACCAATCTTCTTTTAAATCAGAAGGAAAGTCCTGCAGACAATATTTTTGTCAGAGAATCGTTCTCCTGACTTTGTTTAATATTCAAATAATTGAGTAGATTCAAAAGAAAATACATCACAGTGTATTTACTTAATTAGCCCCCACCCAGCATAACTATCTCTTCTTTCGCTTGTAATTACATCACAGTTGTCAAGTGAATATTGATGCTTATATAATTAAAGAATTGATACTTAAAGCATAATAACGTGATAGTGATATTTGCATAATTGTATTAAAAAAAGTTTCCAGAATGTAAATTTTATGGCCCATCTTTCAGAGGGATTTGTATATGCTTGCCCTTACAGTTGGGTCAAGTACAACAGAAATTTGTGAGCTTACCCTCACGAGTAAAGTTAAAAAAGTAAGCATATATTTTCAGGGCTAAACCTATAGATTCTCCTTAATGCAGTCTCCCCAGGCTACAGTGAATGATATAATGGTCTTTAGCCATAAACTGTACTGTAGTTTTGGAAGGACACAGAGTTTAGACCTTGTAAGTAGCTTTGCTTTGCTCTGTGCCATTAAGATATATGCACAGTTTACTTTTATGATGTTTGCTGTCATTTAATTACTGATGCATCAAGATGATCTTCCCAATTCAATTATGTTAGAATTAATGATTACTTTGGTGCTTTTTTTTTTTAAGTCAGCTGAAGATTTTGGGAGGTTGTCTTCTCTTTGCACCAAGTATTCTCATCATCTGACTTAAATGACTGTGTACTTGAGGACTGTTTGATGGACTTCCAGATGTAGCCTTTCTTTACTTGTTAGCTAAAAATTGGAACTCATGGAAATTGGTGCAGAATTTGGTTTCTGACACATAAACTAGAATAGTTTAGAAAGGTCTTTAATGAAGCTTGAGGGCAATTTCATCTGCTCTTCCTCTCATGTGCAGAAAATCATCATTGGATAGGTCATCATTGGTAGGCCTTCTGCTTTCGGGGCAGATTTTGGTGGGGAAAGTCAGAGTTAACTACAGTGAGTGTCTTTCTAATTGTGGTATAAAAGCAGTATCAGCCTTTTTTCCTCTTAGTTTTTCTCCCTGTGTGGACATAGAAAACTCAGTTATGTTTATGTGGCATGGCAAATTCTGATTTTTTACATTTTTATGGGTATAGCCTGGTGGCTGGATTTCCATAACTTTAAACTTAATCAGTAAACTACAAATTTTGTCTGGGGAAAGGTTGTTGAAAATCTTTGAATTTGTACAATAATCAGTGCGGTATTTTCCCTCTTAGCTTATCACAAATTTTCACAGAAGTTCAAGTGCATTCCTTATGAAAGCCAGCTGAAAGAACATTCTAGGAAAGGCATGGAATTTTAAAAAATACACTACAAGCCGATTTAAACTCTTAGGTTCTGATTAAATCCAAACAGCCTGATTTCAATAAGCCCATGTTTGATTCAAATTTATTTCTTATACCCAGTATGTAAACATAGCTATCAATGTAGTTAGAAAACAGTAGATAGTGAATTTTATACACAATATATATTGTTTCGGAATAGATGTTTATATTTTGCTTACTTTTCTATGCAATTCAACGAGTTCTAATGAAGACAAATAATTTTTTTTGCCCTTCCATTATCTTTTCCATGTTACAGGCATGTATTTGAGTCTACACACATCAAAAATAAAGATGCAAGAAGATACGAAAAACAGGGAGAGATCAGTTGATTACACACATAAAAAGCTATGAATTTATTGTTTCCACATCAGCTGTACATTTTGGAGGTACCTAAGAAATTACTCAGTAGCTTAGCTTATTTGATTCCCTTACAGGTTTTATGTCTTTACCCCATTTTAATTTTTCATTAGAATATAATAATAGCCACAGGAAAAAATGATTTGGTCTGTGATCTATTTCATTATGTTCTCATCATAAGGAGAGAATCTGAAGTGGGAGAGCATCACTAATTTTTCGGCACAGTAATTTATTCTGCAGTATTTAAATGTTGTAATTTTCACACTGAGGCACATGCTGCCACATCTATCGTCCCCTGGACTAGTCTCTGTCTTGCTCTTTCCTTTTCATCTGTTTTGTTTTTGCATTTTTTTTCCTAAATTCGACAGATGGCCTCTTGATGAATCCTTGATAATACTGTCATGTAAAGCAGCTAAGACTAGAAATCATCTCACAACAATTTTTCATTGCAAAGAGAAAATTGAAGGCAGACAAACATCGCTAAGTCCATAACAACAGCAACAAAATATCCACTTCATGTAAATAAAGAGGACAAGCTTTCCTTTTAATGCTCAAACACTAATGCCAGTATCCTTTAAAGCCTCTGGATTTTTTTCTGCTACATTTAATTCATCTTTCAAGCCTTCGGTTTGTTTAGTATTTTGTTGGTTTCGTATTCAGAAACGTTTTCTCAGCTCTTAATGTCTTCTCTCTCCTCCTTAGTCCCCCTCCTTTTAGGTCTTTATAATTGTGGATCAGGTGAAGTTTGCTTCCCCTCATTTCAAGGTCATGCACCACTAGGACCATTTTCCTGACTCAGAGGGCACGTAATTTCACAGCCGTGTACTCCTCATTAATCCACCCTGAGTGGGTGCTCAGGAAGTTCCAGATCACAGATTTGTTTTTGTCTTGTTCTCTGACTCAGTGCTTCACAAAAGGATTAGATTAACCCCTTTTGATTGTATTTATATCTTACTGCATCGTGATAGAAATAAAGTGATTTCTTCTTCTCCCCATGTAACCTTCCCACCCCTTCCACCTTTGCACGGGGGACCAACAGCATTCCTTTTCCAACAGTGTTCAGTTAAAGTGAAGCTTGTGGCAGACAGAGAGAATTATTTGTTTTCTCTTTGCTCACTTAATGCAGCTTTAATGCATGAATCTATTTCTTCCCATTTGCAGAGACTTGTTTATTAACTTTGAATGGTTTTTGTTTAACTGGAAACTGTTTCAGTCCCCTGGCTCTGAACCTGGTCTCATGTGGACCTGAATAGCCCTGGATCCAAACAAAGAAGAAAACAAAAAAAGACGGCACAGTGACTACTGGAGAGGATGCATTCTTTCCCCCTTGATATTGTGCCCCAGCCAACTGCTTCAGCCTGACCTCTTCACCTGGGAGCGCTTTTCTGCCTCCATTTGTTGGCAAAATTCTCCTTGGGACCTGCTGGTGGAAGGGATCCCCACTCACTGCCCCAGGTGGGGATTGACTCCCTCAGGGGAGTCTGTGTTCACTGATGTGCCCTCAGGACTGGGGAACCTGATGTGCTGGAAGCCTCTGGAGGGTCTTGCACTCCTCTGCCACTCTGGCCTGTAGCAAAATGCAAAGCATGTGGGAGCTGTGAGAAATATTTCATGAGCTGATCTGATGAGGAGCTGATCAGCTGATCTACTGCATTTAACATCTTAAGGCAGCAAGTTTTGGTATTCAGAGCAAGCCACTGAGAAACTTGAGCTGGCACAAAAAGTGTAATTACTTAACTTTGGTCCTCCTTTCCTGTGTCTGTAGTAATTCTATACTACATATATAGAATAATAAAAGTAGTAATAAAAGAAAATTCTAAGTTATATAAAGCCATTTTTTAATTCTTCAGGTAGGATTTGATTTGAGATAAAAATAGCATGCAGGTTATGTGGGAAAAAAAGCCTGCAGCTGCATGTGGGAAGCTCACAACCTTTACTATTTTAACTATCCACTTTTTGTAATAGAAGTTTAGGTCAGTGCTGCACTTGTAAACACCTAAATTCAGGTCCCTCAATCTGAACAGGAGTCCACCCTTAGCATTCTTGTACTGGACCTATCTTAATACAACCATAGTAATGCATACACTTAATTTGTGACATCTCTTATTATTATGAATAAATGTGCTTCTTATGGAGTGGGCAGTCAGAAAACCAAGAAGCCCCCTGAATCTAGACACTGGTCAAAATTGAAGTGGCTAGTGGTCCCCGATCCACTAAGACTATCACTGAAATGGGTTAGATTCAAATTGCATTGTGGGGGTAAGGGGATGCTGACAATTGCTGCAGGAATTACCACGGAGTTTCAGAACGGAAAATGGGAGAGGAAGGAGGAAGAAAAGATTTGGCCATCTTAGAGGAATAAAGAACTGAAAGGCAATGCAGAAAAGGAGACAGGGAGACAATACCGAAATTAATTTGCATTCATTGGTCAGATAAACCAGACTGAGCAGATAAACTAAACTTGAAGGTTAATAGGCTTTACCCATCAGCTAACTGGTGAGACCTGCTGTGTGCAAGTTCCTAACTGGCCACAACCAGGCCACACAGGAAAAAGATATGTACAATATGTTGGTTCCTGGTTTCCTGTTAGCCAGAAGGGGATAACTTGCTGCATCCTGAGTGCGCAATCATTTATGATTTCCTATTGAAACATGTAAAATAGGGTGGGAAAATGCCCAGTCAAAACTTTAGAAAGTTCTCAGAATGTCTTCTTGCTTTGGCTCCTTCTGATCTTCCTGGTGGCTTAGTTAATAGATCCAGTTTTGGGCATCCCAACACAAGTAAGACATCAATAAACCAAAACAAATTCTGCAGGGGTCCATTGAGGTTGTCAGGGGCTGGAGCACTTGTCCTGTGAAGAGAGGCTGAGGGAACTGGCCTCATTCAGCCTTGAGAGGACATGGCTTCTGGGGGACCTTTCAAAAGTGTACCAGAATCAATGAGGAGCCTATCAAGATGATGGAACCAGGAATTTACGGCAGTGCATGCTGAAAGGACAAGAGACATTGGAAGGACAGAAACGAAAGGAAAATTGTATCCCAGTGGATAGAAGGAAAAAGTGTTTCACCATGAGAACAGTGAAGCCATGGAAGAGGGCGGGTTACCTGCCCACTCAGATATTTACAGAATTTGTTAGAATTTGTGTGTGATGAGTAACATCACCTGACATCATAAAGCTGTGCCTGCTTTAAGAAGGATGACCTGTCCAAGTTGTATTGCCCTCTGATTCACATGGGATGGAGGGGAATTCCTATCTAATTCTGATCTCCCTAACACAGTGGAGAGAAGCTTTCTCTTTCTGCAAATCTGAGTCCAAGATGATAGACTGTAAAACCCCTGCTGGACCGTCTTCTGCCTTTTTACCTGCAGCATCATCTGCAGGATGATGAAGAAACCAGAGCAGAGTTTGCCCCTGCGGACTGTGGCCAAACTGACTGAACTTCTGGAGGCTCCTACCCCAAAAAGGGAAATACCCCCAAATATTGCAAGCTCTTCTACACATAGAGTACAAAATAAGCTTTATATGAATATAAAGCTATGGGAATTTCAGAGTGCTTTTTGATGGCTTCTCTGGGTTTTGTTAAGGGAAGAGGGGAAGTCTCAGATGAGAATGAGAGGAAGTCTTGCTCCCAGCTGGGACTTCTCTCACTCTGAGTGCCATTCACTCTGGTGCAGATGGCTGATGACTTCTTTTCATGAAGCAGGATAATTTTGGACTACCTGTGGGGTATGCAAGCTTATAGAAAATTAACAACATTGTTTTGCATGGGAGGAGACACTACACTGCAGTTACTCTGCAGCTGAGCTGACTGCAGTACACAAATCCTAGCTAGATTTAAACTGGCTTGCCTGGTTGTTCCTGGTGGCATAAAAGAAAGCTTCATGCAGACTGCAAAGCCCTTCTGAGGGACTCAACAAACGCTAGGACATTTAGTGCCACCAACTTCTGTGCAACAAGAGCTATCACCTGCAGGATCCATTCAGTGAATATAATATTCTTTGCCCAAACTACAACAAATACAGTATATGTATACCTATAAAATAGGTATACCTATAATATACTGTTTATTTTAAAATGTGTTGACAGGATTCCCCTTGTCATAGGAATGTTTTTTCTTGTTGCTTCTCCATCCTGATCAGAAGCCCCAGGCTCATTCTTTGGAATCAGAGGGAGGAAAAGCCATGATAAGCACATGGCCAGAATTTAAATGATGCAATGAGAAAAGGAGCAGAGCAGAGAAGAGCAGAGGTGTATGAAATAACCAGCTCTCTGTTCCGTAAGGAAGTTGCTCTGAAATTCGTTTGGAGACACTGAAATTTGGATTGTTGGTTACCTTGCCACTTCTGGGTGCTTTCAGTATTACAACATTTAATAAGGTTTTCCCCTACGAACAAGAGTTTTCTTTTCCAATGGTATGAAATACCAGGAATTGCAGCTAGACAGTGCCCTGTAGAGGGTCATATCTGTGACTCAGGAGTTTTTTTCCTCAACCAGTATGCCAACATTTTAGAGGCAAGAGGAAGGTACAGATTTTCTGGGGAAGTCTTTCTATTACATTGGTCCAGGCATCAAAGGCATAGAAGATTTGCACAAATGTTTGTGTGAAGGAACGAAGCAAGAAAAAATCCAAAGTGATTGTTTCCACAGTAAATATGATCATTATTAAACACAGTTTCCCTGAGTTTCACAGAGCGTATAAACTTGCAGCAGACAGGACTCATACTGGACCAGGAAATGTGCAAACAGAAGGCCAAACTCAGAATTGGCACCACCTTCAGCCAAAGAACTTAAAATCAAGCCTGGGACTCCAGCTCCTTGCTCACATACCACCCATATATCCAATGCCCTTAACAATGTGCTGTATCCTCTGATTGTATGACTTAAGATTTCTTATATAGTCATTTTCTGTTAGACTGGACCTGGATTCAGATCTCTGGTCCAAACCAAGCAGAGAGATCTGTCGCAGCTCGGAGGAATGCTTGCACCAGGTCAGTACTCTGAGAGACTTAGGGTGTAAGAGGTGCATTAACACACATTCAATGTGCTGATACTTGTGAATTCCCTTCACAAGCACCAAATCCTTCTGCCTTGCAAGGGGCCCACAGCCATCTCTCACAGAGTTCTGGATTCATGGTAAGCCAGATAGGATAATGTTACAGTGCCTAAGTCTCCTTCAGTGAATTTGGTCCATGAACAATTAATAAATCCAGCCCACTTCCTTGGTCTGTGAAAGTGGGATTAAAGATGGAGGTGTTGTTACCATCTGGCTGAAATTGGGAGGTTAGTTATTGGATAAGAATAGTATGCTTGTTAATAACTGGGGTTCAATAACAGAGCCAGAAAGGGTATGTCTGGTGTGGATTTTGTAAACCATACATGTATATAGGATACCACTGAGTGTGACTAGAAAATATCCATACAACTGGATATATTCTTGTACGTATACATTTTGTATATGCGCTAAAGTTCTTGCACATTAATTAATATAATTGAGCTTTAGTGATATTTTTTATAGTGCAATGTGGCCAAATACATGATAATCCAAACAAACAGTAATCAGTCAGAGAGCTCCCATCTCACAAAAACTGATATTGAAAGTGTAAGAAGAAAGTCCTTCAGCCAGTGGCCAACAGGTCTCTGCTTGATTTCTTGCTGTGCAGGGAGCTCAGCAGAGGGTGATGTTGGTTGGCAGAACTCAATCAACTTAAAGGAAGGGAGATGGGAGCTGGGAAGATCTTGTGACTCAGCCTGTTGGTGTTAGTGACTGTAGGCTCCTGTCTTGTGATGCACCTGAGAGCTGTGAGTCACCTGATACAACATCAGCATTTGCTTCTTGTTAGTCACCTTTTGTACAAGGCCTCAATAAAGAGGAGAAATAAAAGAACACCACGCCTCCAAATGTAATTTTTGTTATTAGTTGTCATGGCCAAAAATCCTACATATAGAAAGATGAAGTTGGTTTGTATTTTCTTCCTCGTGTTCCTTCTCATTTCACCGTGGTATTTGTTCATGCAGGCATGTTCTTTATATGGGATTTCCTCACAGGCTTTTATGCTACAAACAGGAATGAACAGACATCATCATGGGCATTTGTTGCACTTTGGGGAAAAAAAAAAAACATTTTTGGAAAATTCTTTCTCTCCATTGAACAGAAGCAAAGTAGGTAGCATTGCTCGAAGCGGTTTGGGAGGTGAAATGGATGTCTGCTTTGCAGGCTCTCCAGGGGTCACACTCTTTCTGCTGTGGGAATGAGTGAGCAGCAGGTGTTGCTGCAGTGCAAATCTCAGCCACGACTTGGATCTAGGGCTTCTCTACCAGTGCTAAGAGCTCAGCCAGGGCATGCACGGAGCAGAGAACTCCTGGACCCTGCTCTGTGGCCACAGCCACACACAATGGGTGGGGCAGTCACCTTCTGGAACCCTGAAAAGTTATCTTTCTTCCTCTTTTTTTTTTCTTTTTTTTTAAGCACTTAAGCCCAACTGCTAATGGAATTTCATGATTTTAAATAATTTACATTTCCATCTGGTTTGAAAAACACCAGGTGGAGAGTGCAGATTAGGATGAGTCTAAGTGGAAGGAAATGTTTATTTAAAATATTAAAGCTAAACCCAAACATTTATGTGAACCACATTTTTGCTGTCCATTGTGCTGTGTTCTTCTTTATCGTGACTTTAAATTTTGCTTTTAATTGGATGTTTTGCACATGTTGCTTATCATTATGATCAGGGGAGACGAGGCCAGAGCGGGGTGCAGGAGTGGGGGAGAGTCCATACCAAAGTGTGAAAGAGTCAGGGATTGAAGGATTCTTCAATGTGAGCTTTTGATGGTTGCATCTGTTTCTTTATGCTTTTCCATAGACCCTGCTAACTTGCTTACTTGAAGGTGGAAATAAATTTGGACCTAAATAAAATAGGTTACACAAGGGTGATTTTAAGGGAAAACATGCAACTTCCAAAGACTGATTAGAGTTTTGTTAGGGTGCAGACTGATGGTTTACTGGTGCACAGTCCAAATCACCCACAAGGACAAGAACTTTCCTTCTCTCCCACTTGCCAGCTGGCAAGCTTTTATTTAAAATGGGGAATACTGAGCTGTGGTTTCTAAAACTCCTTCTAATACTGGAAGCTTAGCAGCCAGTTCCTTGATGCAGTTTCCCCAGTACAGCATGAAATCATGAACTCATAGCGAGGAGCTATTGTAACAGCCCCTTTTCCTCTGTACTTTGAAATAGTTCATTTTATGAAGCCACATCTGATATTCATGTTCTCCCCTAGCTGAAATCCTTGTATTTCAGTTCTCTGGAAAGGGGATGTTTTTAATTTTGTGAAATGCACTGGAAGCTGCAGAGACGTTCTGGTTGATGCATGCCTTAGCATGACATTACTCAAAACCACACCTATATTGCAGTGATAGCATGAAAGGCTAAAGCTTGCCTTTGCTGAACAAACTCCAGACACCAATCAGTGAAAAGCACAAGTAACACAGAGTTAAGATTGCATAAGGAAAGCTGTATTTAAATCGAATAAACAAAATTTAGACCAGTGTTGCTCATACTTGCAATTTCCCAATTCAGAGGTGCCCAAGGCTGAGAGAGAACTACCTCTAGCAGCCTGTAATCTGATTTACTTACCACGAGTAAAACAACTCCTCCAGTTGCTCCAACCTTTGTCCAAAGATGGTAATATTGCTTTTTACTGTATGCAGGTCGGTCACATTTTCATTATTCAGAGTTCTATTAGGACAAGAAAACTCTTTGCTGCTTTGATGAAATTTGAAAAAAAATAGAAACAGAACATTTGCTTTTTGTCTGTGTACTGTGAACCCTATTTCCCTAAGACACTGCCAGAGAGGTGAAGAGTGAAGCAGACACTGAAAGTTATATCCCTTGGTAGATCCCAAGTGTATTGTGGTAGGTCTAAATTGAATTGTGATCCAAAAGACCAATATATGTTTTTTATTGTATGTGAAATACCGGATTTATTTTTGGTGAGAATTTAGCTCCAGAAACAATTACTCTGAAAGTCTCATGAACAATTAATTGGTTTATATTAGGATAGATGAATACTAGAGTAGATAAAAATTTTCTGCAGAAAATGTGCATGGATTTACCAATGGAGAGGGTGTACGGCATAAGCTGATTTTAATTTTGGAAGTTTGTTATAGAGCAAGCTGACAAGCAATGGATGTAATTTATTTAGACTGAAAGATTTGCTGTTTGGAGAAGATTTACTTTGTACGAGAAAAACAGTCAGATGCTGCTCATCAAGATTCAATAAAGTAGTTTGGTAGGTGAAAGATAGATGAGGATTGGTTATTTTTCACATCATAAGGTAATTGCAAAGGGGTGTATGTTTTAGAAATTAGTGTTAAGTAACTCTCTACATTGGTGATTCTAAAGGAGTGAAAATCTGCCGGTTACAATAAAGTGAAAGGTTTTACTAACAACAGAAGGAGGAGGAGATTATATTTAAGATGGAGCAAGGGTTTTAAGTGGCATTGGCCATTTAATATACTCTAACTCTGGAAGCGCAATGAGGATTGAGGTTTTCAGGGGTCAGTAGGTGCCAATCACAAATCAGGAAAAGGAACTGATTTTTGTAGGAATCAAGAGAAGTTAGCAGTCAAGCCTTGAAAGACAGGTGACAACCCACACTTGTAGGTAAACTAGGGGGTCTTTTAGCGCTGAAGTGCTATTTGGATATTGTGTGTTATAGTCAGGGATAGATTCCCTTTTAATCATTTAGTAACCTGACCCAAGGACTCTCTCACTTGACTGTGAGGGGCTATGGAGGTTATCTGTAAAGATGTGTGTTTTTCTCCCACATCCATTATTTTTATAAACAGCTTTTACCATACTTCATTAATAGTAATCGCCTGTGCAGTCTTTGCAATCGGAGACATAGCTGAGAGCTCTTCATCTGTACACATGAAAGAACTTGCATTTTGTCGATTTGCATCTTGAGTTACTCCAATATTGGAATGTGCAGTAGGTGACTTTAAATGTATTTCTTCTTGTTTCCATCACATTTGGGAAAAAATAGTAATCTCAGAAAAATACCCTCTAAACAATATCATTAAAGGTAAGTAAACTAATAACACATAGATTTTAGTGTTTGCTGGTTTGTGTCAGTGTCTGGTAATACAATGAATAATTCATATCAAACTAGTAGAATGTAACATTTACATAAAATAATACTTTGCAAATTTATGGTAAGTACTAATTACTTGCCTTATTTGCCATGACTATGATATTAAATATTCATAAAAATGTGATTATTTCTATGATTTGGCAGGCATTTAGATTTCTCTACAGCTTTTCACACTGCTAATTTTAATCCAGTAAATTATCTGGAAGAAAACAGTATGCAACCGAAAAACTGTTCAAAATTCACTCCAACATTGAGCACATTATGGACGTAATGATCCATTACAACCAAACTTCAAGAAGATCTTGCAAGGAAACTGAGAATTAAACAAAGAAATATGGAGACTATCATCATTATTTATCAGATATATTTATTAATATTTTTGAATTTTGTATTCATCAAGAAACTTTTAAATAATTGGATCCACTTTTTTATATTTTACTTTTGTGATGTTAATTTTCCTTAAATTCTTCCTATGTTAAATCTGTTGTTCATCTTTACTTTTTGGTGTATTTATATTTTAACTCATTAGAGGAACTGAATTCTGCCTTTTGAATGTAACAGACATATACTTATCTTTTACTGTCACTTAGAAAACAATACCCAGTATTAATATCACTTTGCACTAAAGTGTATGTATGATTATGTGTGTGTGTATGCATGCATTGATTCCAAGGCTTCTAAACTGCTTGTATAATTCAATCTTCATGTCTGTCTGTGAATGTTTCGTACCTGTTCTTGTCTCTCTAGCTGTGTAATGTGTATGCCTCTAAATCCATGACATTTTAACTAATAAGGATAAAGAATCTAAGGCTGTGTACTACAGGTAATATGTGACCCAAAATGGAGAGAAGTAACAGGAATCAGAAATGCTGGTCCTTAGACCCCCAGGCTTAGATTATTTCCCTGCGCTATTAACATCCTTTTCTGTTGTTTCTAGCAGCAGAGGAATAAACAGTCAACTCAAATGAACTAATACTACCAAAGACAATCATCAGAAAGTGGCAGTAGCAAAACAAAAAAACCAGGAAACTTGAATGTACGAAGATTTCTATAATAGAATATAAAATAATTTATGCAGTATGTGTAATATGTAATGGTTGCTGTAGAATTATCTTTATACCTTTTATATTCATCAAAGCCTGTCCTTATTTCCTGTTTGTTTTTTTTTTGCTTCAGAGATTTTGTACTAAATAAGGTGCATTGTCAGCACACCTACTCTCAGCTACATGTACTCTCAGCCACTCTCAGCCACTCAGGTTGTGTCTTGCTACCCAGGGATGGCCCCAAGGAGGGCTATCAGGGAGGTGTGCATCCGTCCATGAACACCTGCTCAATTAAAACTTTGCTGCTCATCAAGCTTCGCTTAAATAAGTGTGAAACTTTCAAAGACACACAAATGTTTTAAACCCTTTGATTAAAAGTTAAACTGATGACTGATAACTTGCAAACAGAACCACTAACCATATGTAAAAATACAGAGTTCCTGTATCAGTGCTTAAAATAAACATTTGGAAAAAGTTTTGAAATATCAATCTGCTTCTTTGCTGTACAAATAAGGAATGTGAAATGAAATGTAGCTCTGTAAAGTCTAAACAAAAGAAAACAAATTTTGTCTTTGGTCTTGAACAGCTCAGTCCTGCGTAAGACTTGCAGGATCTCAGCAAGCCACACAGGTTACTGGAGCAAAATTTGGGTTCCAGACTTGCATCTGATATCATATCCTGCTCAGCAATGTCCTGAGCATAGGATATGTCACTTGAGCACCTTGGGACTGAAACCTCCCGGGGTATTTTCCCCCATGGCAGAAGGTGGGGCAGAGCTGGGGCGTGTGGCATTTTCCCTGAACTGATGTAAAGTGCCCACAAGGAAATCCATTGCTCCTAATTCCAGCTGTGCCCAGGGTCTTGGCTTGGTAATGCTCCCCAGAACAACCCTCTGCTCTATTCCTATGGCTTCATGCTGCCTCTTTCTCTACAAGAAGAGTTTAAAGGACAGAGGTTTCTGATGAAATTTCTGCCTAGCAGACCACTTTGTGTTTGAGGCATGCTGTGTAAAGATGACGACTTCACTTCCTAGCTAAATCAGTCAGATATTAAATAGATAAAATGAACCTAAAAAAAAGATACATGTCAAAAACCCAGCATTGTGGTGTCCAGGAGGAGAAAGGGAATGTGCAGTTCAAGGGACACATTCTGCATTTATTCTGCTGCCAGTTCAATCAGCGCAGGGTCCTATGTGCTCATCTGTGTGGAGTTCTTGACCTTAAATAAATGTGAGACATAGTAGACCTAATTTTCTTGTGTTGAAGGAAAAATCCTTCTGAAACCTTGGTGTTTTTGTATATACAAAGTCAGGTAGTTTTTATACATACAAATGCTAGCACCTCGTCACCCGTGAATTCACCATGCAATTAAACTTCTTCTGAAGCTGTACACTTACTGACATGTCTTTTGTAAGTGAAATGAAATCCTTTGTTTTTACATGTTTTGACAATGTGAAGTGGGGGCAAGTGAAGCAGAGTCTTAAAATCCCCCGTGCATCTCTAATGGAGCCTCTTCTGGTTGCTTTGTACAAGTCTCAGGGGTGAAAACAGAGTTTATTGAAAAAAAGCATTTCCCTTATGTCAAAATGAGAAGCTATTGATTTGTATTTGTAGTCTCCAAGAAAAATCACTGATCTCTTCACAAGGGAAAAAACTTTTGCCTTGCAATCCTGTGAGCTGTGTAAAAGAGGCCGCATGCTCAAAGTCAAAGGGAAGCCAGAGGAAAATGGCATGCAGGAGGTCAAAGCAGTTCACATGGTTCATCGACAGCTGTTTCCACCATATGACAGATCTAAAGGCAACTTCAGAGCTGTCTGTACAATATGTGGAGCTTACCAGAGATATAGAAGTGGCTGCTTTAATGTCATTTCCCACAAAAAAAAATTGGTAAATTTGGCACTGTGCTTTATGGACTGCAGTACCAATGATAGCCTTAATTCATGGTCTTGACTAACCTGATATCTGCCTATTACAAGGTGCCCCATTTTGTGAATGAGGGAAAGGCTGTAGACATTTTCTACCTAGACTTCAGTAAAGCCTTTGACATTATTTCCCACAGCATTTTCCAGGAGAAACTGGCTGATCCCGGCTTGGATGTGTGCACTGTTCACTGGGTAAAAACCTTGTTGGATAGCCAGGACAGAGAGTGGTGGTGAATGGGGTTATATCCAGTAGCTCCCCGGTCACAAATGGTGTTCTCCAGGGCTCAGCAATGGGGGCAGTCCTGTTTACTATCTTTATCAATAATCTGGATGAGGGGATCGAGGGCATGCTCAGTTTGCAGGCAACAACACAAAGCTGATCTGCTAGGGGGCAGGAAGACTCTACAAAGGGATCTGAACAGGCTGGATCCATTGGCCAAGGCAAATGGTATGAGGTTCAACAAAGCCAAGTGCCAGGTCCTGCACCTCAGTCTCAACAAGTGCACAAGGGCTTGGGAGAGAGCGGCTGTAAAATTTCTCAGTGGAAAGGACTTGGGAGTGCTGGTTGACAGCTGGGTAGATGTGAGGCACCAGTGTGCCCAGGTGGCCAAGAAGGCAATGGCATCCTGGCTTGCGTCAAGAATAGTGTGGCCAGCAGGACCAGGGCAGTGATTGTCCCCGTGAACTCGGCACTGGTGAGGCTGCACCTCAGCTCCTGTGTCCAGCTCTGCAAGAAAGACACTGAGGTGCTGGAGTGAGTCCAGAGAAGGGTGAAGGGTCTAAAGTCTAAACAAGTCTCATGAGGAGCAGCTGAGGGAATTGGGGTTGTTTAACCTGGAGAAAAGAAGACTCAGGGGGGACCTTGTTTCTCTCAGGGGGGACCTTATTTCTCTCTACAACTGCCTGAAAGGAGGTTGTAGTAAGGTGGGGTTCTCTTGTCACACGTAACAAGTGATAGAACAAGAGGAGATGGCCTCAAGTGGTACCAGGAGAGGTTTAGACTGGATATTAGGAAAAATTTCTTCATGGAAAGGGTGTCAATCATTGGAACAGGCTGCCCAGGGAAGTTGTTGAGTCACCATTCCTGGAGTTATTTCAAAGAGGTGCAAATGTGGCACTTAGGGACATGGTTAAGTGGTAGATTTGGCTGGCAGTGTTAGGTTAACAGTTGTACTCAGTGATCTAAGAGGTCTTCCCCAACTTTTTACATGATTTTATGATTAATCCTGACAAAAAAGGACAAGGAAGAACTGGAACTGGATGTTCACTGTATAGGATGTTCTCTGCGAGTACAACTCCTGGCTGCTCAGCACTAAGTCTGTATCTTAGCTTGTTTTGTTTTGTTTTTCTTATATTGGAAACACAGGAACTAAAAAGAAATTTCGCATGTTATTGCCCTGGCTAGCATTTCTCTAAAGGTCACTTGGGTTCAGCTAGCTGGAGTCATGCAAGAAACAATTCTGATTGCATCCTACAGTTGGCAAGTGTGAGAGAAGGTAGGTGAAAAAAAACAAAATAAAATTATATCCATTAACCATTAAGTGTGAGTTGTAGATGTCACAATATAACAAAACTATTAAAATATTTTCACTTGATGTGATTCTAGCGAGTTGCCAACTAGCTATTTTTCATGACTTTGCCATAGCAGAGAGTAAGACTGATGGAGGGAAAGAAATTAGTTAGAAGAACTTTGAGAACTTTTCTCTTTCTAATTAATTCTATCTATGACTGTTGAAATACAGGTTGGTTAAAACTGCTGGTTCTTAACAAAAAAAAGCAGAACATTCCAGTCATGCCTAAACGTATTCTTTACCAAGGTATAAGGCTGCTTTTCATTGCCTAAGTTAAATCACTAATCCCTGATCTGGGAAACTTTTTTACATATTTAGTGATCTGAATGGCATCACTGTTATATGCAGAACCACCCAAGTTCATCGGGTTTCCTTAGCATGGTGTATTCTCAGTACCTAAGATACTGACCTGCATAAACTTCCTTGTCTCATTCTGGAGGCTGATACTTTTATGCATGGTTTGTGAGGTAGATAGCTCATACAATTCTGAAATGAAATGCTCTGTATAAATAGTTAATTTATTTCAACGTGCATTACCACTACATCTCAAGACACATACCAGAGCCCATCTTGCGCTGTCCTGCTGGAAAGACAATCTGCCACAAGTCTGGACTTTAAGGGATCATTTTGAGAAGTGTTGGAATTGCTATATGCAGAAATAGATGTGTTGCAAACTTCAATCACTGTAGGAAACCTGCTAGAAAATGTGGCTGCTCAGTTAATGAATCTGGAGAGTCAGATGGGCATACTGAAAGAAAATTGGAATGCATAGAAACTGATTTTTCACCTGAGAAGCTCAGCATGACATTTTCCAAAGTTCATGAAACATTATTTAAATGTCTTACTCTTAAGTTTTGCCCCTATCTCTTCAACTGAAATATGTTCTTCATCTAGAGAGACAGAGTAAAATGAAAGGAGTGTAGCACTAGTTCTTTCTTGACAATGGTTTTAGAAGTAAGGATTAAAGTTGTAAGAACTTCCATTGCAGAAATAATTATTATTGTATTGACTCTACATGGCAAAGTCATTATTATTCCTGTTAAGTAAAGAAAGAGCTTTCAAAATTCCAGTGGGCAGCTATGCCTAGATTGACCAGAACTGTCCTTACTATGGAATCTCTTTTACTCATGGGATGAGCATCTGAGAAGATGGAGATGGGACTTGCCAGCTTCAACAACCAGGCCCAGCAGATACAGACAATTTTTCTTTGTACCCTGAAGTCTTCTGCTGGTGAAAATAGAGTGGTTGAAACTCACCTCAGGGGGCTGTGCTGGTAGCTTATGGCTTTATGAGATGTGACAGTAGTTATACTTGCACCACCCACATGGAGTTCCTCTAAAGAGAAGCATGGAGCAGCATTTTCAGAGACAGAAAAATTACGTATCACTGTAATTTCTGGCATTGCTTAGTAGAGGATGTATTGCTGAGAGAGATTTCTGCCATATTGAATACATTTAAAAAGACAGTTAACTGAGAGGGACTTAAAACAAGTATTTATGTAGTATTCTTCATGATGAAAACCAGAACACTGGTGCAAAGGTGCAAATCAGAGTCTTTGTCCGTGTAGATTCCTTTAAGACCAATAAATACAAAGAGCATAGGTCATAGGTCAACAAAATGAACACTCTTCTTTGTGTGCGTCTAACAATTAAACACAGTGGAAAAGGATTATGAACATATCTCTTTATAAAGCAATAAAATTGTAATTCGGATTACTTAAACAACAGCCTATAGGCAAGAAAAACCTTTACAGCCTGAGAGACAATGATGCAGAAACATCATGCAACATGTAGGTGAAAACAATCTTAGAGGTCACTTTATATTTTTTGCTTATATCATTAGAACCAAATTGAGACTAGATCCCTCAAAACACTGAAATTAAGAATATTAAATTAGTGATACACAAAAGATTAAATATGTTGCATGAGGAGACATAATCCCATGTATTGAAAAAGGCAAAAAGGAGTGGAACATTATATGTATAAATGAAGATTCTTTCTGACCTTGTTTTGATACCTCTGCTAAGTAGAGGGTTGCATTAGGAAATGGTGCACAGTAATTTCGACCGATATTCTTTTCTAGTTTCTGCTAGAAGCAGCTCTGGTATACTCAGTTTCCTATTTTTCCCTGGATGTTCTAAGTCATATGGAAAAGATATTTATACTGTAAGCCATTTGAATGACTGGAGGACTCTGATGATAAAGACATAGAGAGCATATTCTACTGCGGAGGTCTTTATACTGCAGAATTGATGGCTGATTACAAAGCAGCCTGAAGATCTAATTACAATTGGCAACCAGGAGATGAGGGAAGACTGCAGACAATTTTCCTCTATTTTTATACACAGTCCTTGTGGCATTCACATTGCTTTCAATAAGTGTGCTTCTGGCAAAAACTGTCAATGATGGTAATCGTCTGGATGACTGGCTTCGGAGAGGCTGCAAGCCTGACCTTTGCTATTGCAATCATCACCGTCATCAGCGTGGGGATGCACGCCGCCCCAAAGCAGAACAAGTGCTGTAACTAGACAGCAATTGCAGATTGTTAATGAGGATGCTGTTGATGATGCTTTTTTTTTGTTTTGTTTTAACTGAAAATACATTATTCTTGGCTAAAGTCTACGTTGGTGAATGATTAACACTAAAAGGAGGAGGAAATGTGTGGAAGTAAGGAAGCCAAGCATTTTGTGTGTACTATTCTGCTACATCTACCTCCTCTAGAACATAATCAAAGTACATAACAACCTTCTGTTTGAAAAGGTGGGCATAAAATTCAAAGTCTGATTTAAAATTAGTTAAAATCCCAGAGTTAAACTGCGCTCTTCAGCCTTTTGCACTATTCAGCGAGGACTGAGTACTATTTCAGCTGTGTATTAACTACCGCTCAGCAGTGATGGAGATCGCAAGTACTGAATAGGGCCGAAATACCAGTTTAGATACTTGTAAATGTTTAACTGGAGTGGGAGCACAGACTGAGGATGTATAGGATTCTCTAGAAATTACGAGGTCTGGAATTCCCTGCCAAAATTGTAATAATCTCATATTGGGTACTTAATTTTCCTTGTGATCATAAGGGATTATATCCTATCTCATGTTTTCATTTATAGGAAAGTTTAAAATTTACATAATGGACTTTATCCTCTGGATAGATATGGATATCCTCTGGATAAAAACATCACAAAAGTTAGTGTAAGACTAACACTTCTGTGTTTCTTTAGTCTTGTTCTTTCTGAAAAATTTGAAAACACAAAGAAAAAATGGGTTGTACTGTTCAGCACGTCTCTGGAGGAATTTCACAACTGCTGGACCTGAATACTGAGCAAAATGGTTTACAGAAACCAGAAATTCCCATGGAAACAGAAGTTTTGAGCCTTGAGTGAAGAATTGTTCCCCATGGTAGAAAAATGAGTGTCTGGAAGACTTATCTGGCACAGGGAAGTTTCTTTCCCTCTGCTCTAAGTGCAAAAAACTTCGCTGAACTTCATACACAAATGTCATGGCAGGGTGTTTGACTTACTGCTTCTAGCTTTTGATTTGTCTGCCTGGTCTTGGATGCATTAGCACTAAGCCAAACACATGCACATTTTTCTGTTGCACTGTATCATGGGTGTAGACACCAAACACACGCAGTGTCAACTCCATAGACTTGTCTGTGACAAAGCGTGTGGTAATTGCTCATGCATATTTCCTTAAAGAGATAGCTCCTAAAAAATAAATCTAAATAAATCAATAGGTTTCTTCCAAAAGTTGCACTGAAGACTGATGAAATGTAATTGGGAATGAAATTCCCGCTATAAAGTGGTATTTATTAAAACCTCATTGTTAACATTGTTAAAGGACCAGCCAGTATATTCTCATTGAAGGGGAGACCTGGTTCCAACTAAGTTTGTAGACGTTTGGGATATTATTCAGAAACTTGCAACTACATTGTTGCTCTCACTATTGGCGAGATGAAGTGAGTAGAGCCATGCGTGCAGCTGAAAGTGGTAGCCTGTGGAGAAATGCGCCTCTACTGTGCTCACAATTTAGTTTTAGCTCTGAGATTTTGTGATCTCTTACAAGGGAAAGACTTTATCATCTAGCCATGTTTCAGCAGCCCTTACAAAACAGTCAATCTCATTCCTTTTCTGTGAGCCTAAGTCCCCACTGTGTGAAAAATGCTGATAAAATGACGATGGCTCTGCCGGTGAGACCGGGAAGCCCAAAGATGCCAGTGGACGTGATGAAGGGGATGCAAACACTTTCCCTGGAGCCTCTGTGTCACTCATGTTGTAATCTTTAGGATAAATAAAGTGCTGTCATTAATGCAGTGTCTTTCAAGAGCAGCGCATTCGCATCAAAATAATTGGGCCAAATTAGTTTCTCCTTTAACTCTGCTGCCCTGTTCAGCTGGCACCAGATTTGAGTTTGCTCCTATTTCTTTAAATATTGAACCTGCACGATGAATTTCAATTATATCCAAATTAATTCTGGTAGCATCAGTGTATATTTTGGTCTCAACACAGGTAGGAGGATGATTGTTCCTCCTTCGATATTTAAGGGCCTTGTGGGCCTATCAAGATAGCTACTAAAAAATTCCTTATGTGTTATGTAATCTTCTGAAATGAAGTTAAAGGTGTGGGGTAATATATATCCATAGGCAGTCTCTTGGCCAGGCCTGTGCAGGTAAGTCTGAGATGGGAGGTCATCTTTGCATGGAAGATAAGAATAGGAATAATGACGGCATACAGACGTAAAAAGCTATTACCTGTCCCCTTGTACATATATTCATGTTAATGACCTATTACCAAGTCATACACAGCCTGATTTTCTACAGAAAACAATGAAACATGGCAAGCACTCTTCCCCAGCAAAAACTGCTTCCTCAGGATTAGAGCTTAACTTTACCTTCTAAACTGACAGTGCTTTCCTCTTCCTTGTGGCAAAGGTTTTATTACAACAACACTTCATAACTTATGGTGCTGAAACATCTTTTTTGCCAGCAGTTCCCAAAGCCCTTTCCAGATGTAACACTGGGGTAAGTGGAAGTCAGACAATACAATGCTGTGGACATCCTTAAAAGCCTTGGCTTGCACTTGCCACATAGCACAGTCCAAAACTCAGCACTCATCTACTGCTCTTACTACAGAAAATGTAAATTATTGCAGAACACCTCACCTACCTCTTGAAATGATGGTTGGTAAATACTTTCTGTTGAGGCCACTACTTAAAATGGAATAAGACCCCATAAAATATTCCATACACATCCTATGTTAATGAGGCCTTAAAACTTATGAGTACAGGAGAAATGCAAGGTACTGCACTAAGTTAGACCATTGATTAAATTAAGCCATGAAATTACTGCCTATTATGAAAAATGCATGCTCATTTTACTGTTATCTCCTTTCCTCTCTTCCTCTGTGTTTGTGTATTACATCTGTATGTTGTCTGGACATAAACCTGGCTTGTAAAACCTCTGTGGAGGAATCTGTCTTTATTATGGTGCGTGCGTGCAGCCGCAGGCATAGCGACAGTCCTTGTTCTTGACAGGCATCTCTTTGCTCGAAGGTGATCAATAGTGTACCTCTCAGAAATGACCCCACACCACCATAAAACTCTCCTGCCCTTCTCATTCGAATGCTAAACTGCATTTGCTATCGGAAGTTGCTCACTCATCTCTCCCTAGCACCTTTGAAGCATCCGGTTGATCATACAGGAATCATCCTGTTGTTCTGCCAGTTGCAGTCCCACCAGGGCTAATAAGTGACACTTCAGGAGATGGCAAATACCTCCCGCCACGCGGCAAGATGATTATGCCGTGCTGTACATGGGAAATACTTCTTTTCTATGAGACACCAATGCTATTTCAGAGACACTGAAATAGTAATAAGGCTCTTTTTGTTTGTTTTTCAGAAAAGCGTGTTTGTATGAGCCCAGAGCAGAGGTGTAAAATGTACAGCCAGGTCCTTCCTGCAGTGTTGCCCAAGGGGTGTTAGGAGCAGAAGTGTGTTCCTCACATTTTGCTTTATGGTGAGGTTTATTCTCTGCAATGTTTTTGAATATTCAGCCAACACTTCAGCGCTCCCTACCTTCCTCTGGGTGTTTGGGAAGGCAGGCTCGTCACAAGCAGCTGTTCGTTGTGGTGCCGCCAAGGTCCTTCGCTGCATTTCCAGTGCTGGAATTCAGTGCTACCAATAATTTATGTATGTATATCTTCACAAATGTCAAAAATAAACCCTTAAAAACCAAACCTGCCCTCTGAAGGTTTAAATATTTCAAAGTAGCATTTCAATGACTTTCTGTTGTACTAAATTCCTCAGTATTTTATAAAAGTGCGTGTTTAGTCAATAAGCATAAGCATTTGAAAAATAGACAGTCATATGAGTTTTGCTGGGAATAAAGAAAAGAATTTTTGGCAACAGAAAAAAAAAATATTTCCTACAAAGCATTTAAGTAAAATAGAATGTTTAAACACAAAAAACAGCAATGGATCCCCAGCCAAGCAACGTACTGCTCTGAGGGAGGACTACAATTAAAAAAAAAGGTGCTAAATTATTTCCCAACACAATTTGTGAATAAGTAGGAAGAGCCTATCATTCAGATGATTCAGCTCTGTCTTTAGATGATATAAATTCACAGACTTCTCTAATAACTGCTTTTGAAGGTGGCTCCTTTTTTATTTCTTTTGTCACTCATTAGAAGATATGCAAATGATGTGATATAAGAAAGATGGTGCAATGCTTTAGTTTCCCAGCTTGGCCAGCTTCTGGATTGAAACTTTTGCTTCTTTTCATAAATGGTCTTCATTTGGTTTTAAAAATATTTATCCTGAAATGTTTAACAGGAGACTAGCTTTCATCTAAAAAGCCATATTGAAATGCCTTGTTAAGGGCCAAGTTAATAGAGCAGTGGGACTGACAGCCAGGTCTGGTGTCATCCTGGCATTGTGTTGTGGTTCACAGCACACACTTTGCTTTTGAGAATTTCACTTGCTTTTGGGTATTTGCGTTCCCAGAGGTGATGGGGAAACCTCGTGCTCTGAGAAACTGGTCAGAGCACAGGGAGCAATGAATGGTGGTAGCTATTGGGCAACCTGGGCTTGCATGGGGGTGGCAACAAGCCCACCAGAGCTGGGACACAGAAGGATGTCCTCATCAGCGTGAGTGCCGGGTCCTGTGGTCCTCGCTGCACTGTGTGGCATTGTCTGGGAAGCCACCCATAAAATATCTGCCTGATTTTCTTCAATAAGCATGAGCTAGAGGTTAATAATGTGGGGATGTTTGATTCCCTGCTGTTTTAAATAATTTCATGGGGAACCTAATATGATAGGACACCAGTTAAAAAGGTTATTATCCTCATCAAACTACTGCACTTCTTTCCTATTATTTCCCACCAGTTTCTTGGCCTTACTCCTCCTCTCCTTACATGTACTGCAAATGAGTCTTTGCAAGGACAGTTTGTGGTGGGGTAGAGGCAGAAAGCCTGTTCCCCAGCTGCTGTTCAGACAGCATTCCTAGGGACGTTGGTGTCCTCTCCTCATCCTGCTGGAACACTGGCAGCACCCGAACTGCTCTTCCTGATGGGGGTGGAGGATGCTCTCACCTCACACTCTGAAAGGCTTGGCTGGCAACTCATCACCTTGAGATCAGTTCTACAGTGTCTAAAACACAGAATGGTGGTCCACCACATCCCTTGGATAATCTGCTGATTTTATGTCTTTCCTTTTTTTCTTTGCTTTTAAAACAACATAGTGGTTTTTTTCCCAGACTATTTAGGTGATATAACATCCCTGTTTGTATATTTTTTCTTTCCTTAAACTAAGTTTCTGCTGATTTCTCTTTGGCACACTATTTTTATTCTTAGCCCTTTCCCCTCTCTTCCCTTTCCTTTCTCTTCTTTTGTGTGCTCTGGCTCATCTTACTCCTTTCTTCATTTTCTCAGTCTAAAAAAAGAGAGATTTTGTAGCCTGCTTGGCTTTGCAATGCAGGTCTTGGGAATGTTTTGTTGTGGTTGATAAGGGGAGACGGTGTTTAAAATGGTGCTTGCAAGGGGCTGCAGTGCCTTGGCATAGGAGTTTGGCCTAGGAAAAACTAGTTTTTTCCAGTAAAACCACAGGCTGCAATTAACAATTGATTAGTGAAGAAATTTTTTCATATATTTCCCCCCACATGTTAATAAATTCCCTTAAGTTCCTCTTTTTAGAGGAAAAGAGGTAGTTGGGAAGACTATTAAAACAGGAAAAGATTGAAAAAGTATTTTTCAAATCCAGTAAAAATATTTTTACAATTATTTTCTAAAATGAAAAGTGGTGTTTTTGAAAGCAGCAGAGAAAAAATTATTTTGAAGTCTTGAAATAGAAATACAAATTGCCCTTTTCACTATAGTAACCATGTGTTAAGAGTTCTAAGTTGCCAATAATACTCAAGACAATGCTATGATTAAATGTTAAAGAAACCAAATAGATGAAATGTTAAAGAAAGTAATTGTCTGAACTTCAGAAATGTGATCCAAAGCCTGGCATCACTATATTTCGTGGACATGGAGCACCTGAGGTAAGACCCTGATTATAGTGCTTCGTTTTAAGAGTTGTTGGTTACATTGATCCAAACAAAAACAGAGGTGGATAATGGTTTCAGTTTAGCAGAATCATACTAACTGGATTTGAAGGGATATATATAATTCTGGATAGCCCTCCTTTGAGCTCTGGGTAAACATTTGATTTATCAAAACCTGTGGCTTAAATGCAGCCCTACAAATTTTGAAGATTTGCAGGGATTTTCTCAGCCAAACTCAAATGTATTTTAGTTTTATTATTCCAAACAGCTCAAGCACATATAACAGGTAAAATTTATGAATATAGTATTTACAAAAGGAAAATCAAATGCTTTGGGAAGACACATTATTTCCAAGCCTATTTTTCCCTTTCTGTTTTGCATTTATGAAGCTGAATACACTGCAGTTGAAGCACACGGGGTCTGCGTGATCTGAGTGTGAGCCTGAAATCTGGTTACAATTAAATGGATTGAAGTTATTATGAGCTTCTAGCTGGAGGGGGACGGGTAGGAGTGGGGCCAATATAAACAACCATTCCCAAGCGATATTAGTGGTAGGAAAGTGGGTGAAACTCCCCCAGAACATTCTGCCTAAAGGCACTTACGTACAGAACATCACACGCATTATTCGGCAGCTCCCCCAGTGCAGTCTGAATTCACACTTGCAGGTTTCACTGGTTCTCAGGCACATTATTACCTATGAACCATATTTTAAAATGCATTCTGAGATTTGAGCTAATAATGTGAATGACATTCAGTGAGATTGCCAAATGCTGGTAATTTACTTTCATTTTCACATTAATGTGGGCCCACCTGTGATGAATTGGAAACTAAATAAGCACATCAGTTTTAATTAGATATTTCAGTGGCTGGATCTAGTTAAAGAGCAGCATTCATTCTTATCTATTAAACAGTCAAAGAGACTTCTACATTCTTCACAGTAAGTTCTCTCTCCTTCTAACTCACCTTCTTTTCACTGCTTTCCTCTCTCTTACTGGAATATTTTAGAGGAGATGATCTAAGCAGGTGGCATCCTACCGACTTAATAATAGAGTTATCAGAAAATTGGCTGGTAGGTATGATTTTCCAAATTATACAGAAATTATGAAGGCTCTTAGTATTCTTTTATTCTGTGATGAACACAAAACAAAAGACCAAGAAATTGGAATAAGTTCGCAATTTAGGTTTATCAAAACAGAAATGGCTTTCTATTGACAGTCGTGGACTTCTACCACTGCACCTTTGGGAACCAGTTTCAGTTAACTGGTGACAATCTGGGTACCAGCTGGAACAGTTTCCTGTCCTGTGGGGGCAGGGAGCTGCAAGAAGGATGGAAATGCTCAGTGTTGTGTTGGAAAGAGTCAGGCCAGCAACCCGGGAAAGGTTTTTCCCCTCCTGGCCCAAGTGCTGATGACAAAAACTGCCTCGTGCCTCAGTTTCCCCACAAATGAGTCACCAGTAAGGCTGGAAGGCATCTACTGAGGTTAGCAGTAAGGTGTTGTTGTTTTCTGTTTCAGTTGTCAGTCATTTGCTGAAATTATAGTGCTTCAGTCTGAGGACTGTGTATCTCTTCGATGTCCAAGTGGATGCAGAGCTTTTTCTCTGTCTCTCTTCCACCTTTTCTCCAAGGGTTTTGCAGTATGATCCTCATTTCCAAGGCAGTTTTCAATAGAAACTTGAGATCTAGACTGCTGCCATATTGAACAAATCCTTTTTAAGTCAGCTTTGTAAGAGAGAAAGGGCACCAGGTTGAATCTTAATCTATTTTTCATTCTTCAGTAACATCTTGACATATTGAAGGCCAACTTAAAAAAAAATAAGTCTATGCAATTATATTTCTCTTTGCAAATAAACCTAATTTAGGTAACTACTTTTAGAGATATTAATTAACAATTAACAGACATAGTAGACGTAGGTGTAACCTAAAAGGAATAAATTTTGAACTAGAGCCTTCATTGTGCCTCTAACTTCCTACTCACTGTTCATTTAAGGGGTGAGATGCTTGGAACAACTTTTTTAGGAGAGTAGCTGACATTGGTAAAGCTGATGTTTCAACTTAAAACTAGCTTTGTGTTTTTACTACCTCTGGCTCTATTTTTCTGACTTGTATTTCGAAGAAAAGGCAGACAAGTTCATAAATACAGAGGATACAATGTTGATGAAAAACAGCTTTATTTGGAGCCAGAAAACATGTGAAAACCTTGAAAAATATTTGCCCAAGTCCTGCTTTGTTGCACTGCCATTTCAGCCTACTAGCTAAGAAATATTCTTGGGTGCATTTTGTGAATAACCATGTTGTTCAGAAACAACACAAGAAAGAGCAGGGAGAGCTTGAAGCTAAATTCATATCCTAGTCAGATTTTGGGCAGTCTCATTTAAAATTATGGACGTTCTTATCCAAAAGTATTTCGTGTTAAAGTTCAAGACTAATAGTCTGGAACTGACTGTACTCTCTGAGCATACCCCACAACGTTATATCAACACATACCCAGGCTATGGTGGTCTAAAGATGGTGTGTGCCATTCCCAGGAGAAGATCCTCCCAGGCTTTCCTTCCCCAAACTCTTTCTGACAGGGGAAAGCAGTCCTCTAAATAATCCCAACCTGCTGGAAATAAAATTGGGCTGACAGCTTCACAAACCCAAGTGTATTTCTTTAAGCACATTCCAGAGCATTTAAACAGGCAAACATATTTTGTTGAAAATATTTCATGTAGTAGCTTTGAAGAAACAGAAAATATTTGCTAAATGAACTCAGATAGTGAGGAAAATATAATTTAGCACACCTGGTTTTGGACAGCCTCCCTGCTCCTAGATCAGTAGAGGTTCGTAATAGACCCTGGCTGAAACTGAATTTAAAGATTATAGGTTAGAGAGATTTAGTGCTACTTTGATGTATATCTTTCTGGCATGAGTAGTCATTGTCTTCAGATAGCCCCTTTCATACTTAAAACATGTGAGTTTCAAAAAACACCTGTCCTAGGTCCTAGTCCTGCAAAGTGCTGTACACAGCAATACATACCAATTGCTAGATTAACTGATTCGTCCAGCAAGTCAACCCCTTTAATTCAGGATAGTGCATGGAAACTGTGCAACGAGAGAGAAAAGGTGGTCCGGGAGCAGGAGCACAGCAAGAGGGGTCTGAGCTGGCTGTGCATGCCAGCAGCTGCCCATTCAGAGGGCCTGAACCCACAACCATCCAGCAGAAGTCAGTGAGATATCACAGCTCTCTCCCTTTTTCTGAAATTAGGGGTGGGAGGATAATGCTCAGTTGCCTAAAATAAAGAATACGATTAAAATTAAATCTGGAAAGAACCTTGACTCTTGTGTAGAAGTACTTCACGGAAATGACAGAGAATAAGGCACAAGCATGCGCAAGTGCTCTGTAAATAATAAGGCATTTTAGGGTATTTTATGACTCGAATGAAATGCTGTTCAGAAAGGCATTTCCAGGAGCTTGTTCAAAATGTGTGTGAGAGAGAAAAACGGGTTAAATTTTCTAGGCAGATATTGACTCATCATATCATAACAAAACCTGCTAGAGCTGGTTAATGATGTGTCTGATACTTCAGCAAGTGACATAATGTTGAAATTTGGAATCAAAGCTGTCAGGAAATTGCTCCTTGCTCAAACACACAATATTCATGATGAAAGCCTGTTGTAATCTCCCTCTCCTGAGCCATTATGCTAAAGGGGCAAGAGAGAGTACTGCCTGGTGACATTTCTTTCTGATCCTTCTTGAAGTGCTGCAGCTTTCAGAGAAGTTTCTAGGCATGGTTTCCTCTGATGACTGCTAATATGATACGGCAGTCCTTCAAAGGAGCAGAATGCATAGGGCTGCAGCTTTGGGGCTTATTTATGCAATCAGCAAATATTACTTTTTCTTCCCCTCCCAGCTAAATAACTCAACACGCACGTAGTAAACTGAAGGGCATAGTCCTTTCCACATGGTACTGCCATTTTTTCCCTCTTTTTAAGCTGGCAGCCATGCTCCTTGGAGTTGTGGTTCTCTCAGCTTGCTGCTTGGAGGTAGAGTGGGATAATGTTGGGAAATAATCCATTCTGGTTTGTGTCTTTGCAAAGATAAAATTGCAAGTTCTCTGTTGTGTATTAGTGTCTGCTAGTCATCTCTATCAATGAACTTATGCTATAGGAATGCTATGGAAGAAAAGCCATACCTCTACCTTGATGCAATTAAGTTATGGAAGAAATGTGCTAGAATCTTTAAAACCATTTGCATGATCAAGTTGCTGAATACTCTCTGCCTGTGATGTAAATACAGGTGGGTGGAAGTTTTATCTTTGAGACTGACTCCCTTCTCTTCTTCTTTAGATCAGCAAAGCTGTCTACCTTTTTTTTTTTTTAATTTTGTTTTGTTTTGTTCCAAGATTAACTTAATGATTTAACACGGCAGGTAAATGCGTAGTGTCCAGGGTGCAATCCTCCCTCTCAACTTCAAGGGCTGAATTCCGGGTACTGGTACATTTATGATGGGAAATTAAGGTGAATGAGTTTGTTCCTGCCTGTGTTCCATTAATGGAAATTGCTGTGGCTAAATCAAGGATGTTTGGTCCACCCGTGAATCAGTTCCTGGCTGGGTTTTGGGTGAGAGTGCAGTGTCCCCAGGCAGCACAGTGTGATGGGCATGGAGCACCTGCAAATGTGAGCAGTCAAGCCTCTAAAGCCAAAGGTAACTACTGTCATAATTAAGCATAAGTCTGACAATATTTGGGCTTTGGGAAGGTTTGGGTGGAGCTCAGGTGGAATGACTGCTTAAGCTGGGGTCATGGTGAGATACCTGGATTTTGGTCATGTGTATGGGGTTAGATTTAAGTGCCCAAGGATTCTCAGGCTCTGCACTGAAATGCCTGATGACTTAAAAGATCCAGAAATTTGGGCATATTGCTCCAGCTTGATCTCCACAACACACATAAAAGGTCTGTGATGAAAATATCCATTTCAATTAAAACAACATTTAGGTTCACAGAACAGTCTTAGAAGAGTGCTCCCAGGGTAAATAACTGTAGTGGTTTGTCTGAACTTGGAGGTATGCATCCTCAGACCCCTGAACCAGAAAAAAAGGCAACAAAGACCCAAAGCTGGGGGCTGGGCTACAGGATGGAGGCAGCCAGAGTCCTTGTGTTTCCATTCTCTGCGTGGTGTTTGGTCCAGTTGTCAGTCAGCACGCTCATAAGCAGTGCTGTGCAGTCCCATGGCATTGCCCACTTGGTATGGGACAGGATCCTGCCTTGCCACAACCACCACCAATTCAGACCAGGCACTGCCTGCCTCAGGCCATCTCACTGATACCAGCAGTATCAAGGCTGTGTTTAAAATGTCACATTCTCTTAATCCAGCTCTATAGGTCTCTAACCCATACACGTATTGTGAATTAATACTTTTTTTTGGAAGATGAAAGCAGTATTATGTCTGCAACATTTATTTATAGTAGTTGACAAGTGGTACTTTGGGGACTTTCCTTTTTTAAAAACAGCTAACAAGGGAACAAATCCTCTCTCAAAACTGTGAAACAGCTTCATGGTTCTTCTATAAACATTTTGGTGGCACTGCAACTCTTGCTTTACTCTGTACTGCCCAGGCCAGACCATTTATTTATTTATTAAGATTTACATTGCAGGGAAGCACTGGTAGCAAGGAGGGTTTTCTGACTGTAGCTTTGAGAGAGGATCTGTTTTCAGCCCAGCATTTGATGCCCCGCTCCTGGAAAGGGGACTGATTTTGACCCTCCCAATCTGCAATGTTTCCTGCTAGCAGCTTGAGGTGTTTGTTCCTGGGGCTGGTGCCTCTTGTGAATTGCTCTCTGTGCTGACATTTGGCTGTTCCACCTAAGCCACTGACTATGGGCTGCTGTTGTCAGAGGCTTTTGTCTCTGTTTTCCCCAAAAGATAGATTATCTGCCAGATCAGCTTGCTGAAATCACTTGCCCTGCTGCCATGGGATGTTTGGATCCAATGCAAAGCTGGGAGAAGTGAAGAGAAAAAGAGGCCAGGATAACTGTATAAGCAGGGCTGCCCCTTTCAGAGGTCGGCTGCCTTTACATGAAAGGAACAATTTCAAACTGTTCCCAGTGGCACTAGATTACCTCTCCTTGCAGTCTAGGAATTTAGATGGAGGGCTCTCAATCCTTGTGCAGCCATCCTCATGGTGGTGCCCAGACAGATGGCTTGGCTGTGCCAGCCCTGGCATCTCTGGAAAGCCTGGTGCTGAGGTTGGTTTTCCTTGATACATCCTGCTGTCATTTGTGGTGGTCCAGCAGCTGCTCTGGGAGCAGCCCAGCCTTCTGGTTAGCAGTGGTGTGGCAGACAGTGGTCACTTGTAAACCCTGTCGCTGCCCCAGAGTCCCAGCCACCGGTGGGAAGGTGAACTGTAGCCTCTGGCCCCCCGCACACATCCCTATGGCTCTGGGGAGCAACATCCCCTCACATGGCACGGTGCTGCCTGTGCCACCAGGTGTACAGGTGCAACACGAGATTTTTTGGTAGGAGAGATGCTGGTCTACTAGTGTGGTCCTCAACACATGCTTGAGGAAGCCAGGAGTAGTGCATTGGTGAGAAATTGTGTCTGTGAGAATAGATTGCAGGGCTGCTTAATTCAATAAATGCCTCACTGAGATCCTTAGAGCAGCTTCAGATCTATAAAGCCACTTCAGTGAGTTCATATCCTGAATAAATATTATGCAGTTAGCTTCTCCCCCGTGTATTAAAGTACAACAGTGTGATGCCATGTTGTCAGGGAACAACATGGGATGTAACACAGGAGGGTCAAACAGATTTCAAACAAGATCAGAAAGACTACCCTGTTTTTTTCAAGCTGGTTATCTAGGTATTTTCAGATTCCTGTGTCTGAGGGTAAAAAGCCTCCTGTGTAGGAGATGTACATTATTTTCTGGCCATCTTAAATGTCAAAATGAATTTTACTTTGAAGTGTTTCCTATAAAAAATAAATGCCTGTTCTTGCTGCAGAAGTATATCATATTTTAGTGCACGTTGCTCTCAGGTTTTCAATTAGAACTTTGAATCACATTCCTGATTAGTAACAAGCAATCAATCATAATTAATTAGTTAAAATGTTCAACCGTTAAAATCATTACCATTAATTAAAATAATTATCTCTATTTTGGCTGCACTTCATTGCCATTTCAGGGAAATGTGTTGCCTAACTCTACCTTTTGCACTCAGTATGGGATCGTGGTGACTAAAATGCACATGAGGGGTGGGGGCATGACTTTCAAAAAGGTGGGTTTTGTAGTATAGTAGTAGTTAGCTTTAAGTAGATGCAAGCGTATCGATCACTTATGTTTTTAGTAAAGAGATTTCTCCTTAATAATATATCTAAGAACTGCAGCGAAACAGTGTCAGCAGGGCTCTTTTCTAAGGAATATGTTCCTTATAACTATGTACTTCGTAAGTGTCTCCATAAATAAAGTGCAAAATTGATGAGTTTTATGCAGTATCATAGGGGATATGCTCCTTCATGGGTAAAGACAACTTTTTTCAAGAGGTATGCTGATGAAAGTAAACTTAGGTCAGACACTGCAGGAAAGGAAAGGTTCTGCTTCTACTGAACAAATATGTTTGAATCATCAGGGTAAGGATTAGGATGCATCTTAGAAAAAGACTTAAGAATCATTGCAGTGACTACAAACTACTTTGTCACTACAGAAGTTCCACTGTTTCATGAAAGACATTTGTATCCCCAAAGGAGTGAACTGATTCTGTCTCTCAGAGAGAAAGAACTAGACAAGCTTTGGAAATAAAGCATGAACTTGTCTAGGTTCCTGGTCCCTAATTAACCTAACTTAAAAGGCTATCAATAAAGGGAATGCATACTACTAGGAAAGAATTTTTTCTGAAATATGCAACCTGCGAAGCAAGATATACAGGAAGATAAAAGCTCTCAAAAAGTAGATCTTTCAGAATTTGTAAAGGGAAAGACAAACCTTTCCAGTTAAAGTGTAGGCAGATTGAATATAAGGTATTTCCTGGTCCTAATCCCCCACCATTTCTTTAGCTGTCTCTTAAATGGTTATTTGAAAAATTGTTTTCCATTTTGAATGTTATAAAAGATGGTTGAGTAGAGAGTTATTTCACTGTAGCTGAATATGAGCAATATATTTGTCACTCCAGATATGGTGGATCTCCAAACTACAGTGTCTCTCAATTACAGCAGTGCAGTATCCCTGGATGCCCTCTGCTCCCCAGCAGTCACTGCAGTGTCATGGCCATTGATGTGAGACCTGGAGGTCCAGTGCAAGGTGCATGAGGAGCTCAGAGGTCAGCAGAGGAGGAAGCATCTTCTTTAAAACTACTTATCGTGGTTGTAAACTGACTGCAAGGATTTCTGCTATTGCACACCAAGCTTAAACTGAGCAGCCCAGTATGATTTCTTCTGCCTTAGGTACCATTGAATTTTTTGACCATAATATTAGTTCTGGAGGTCATTTAGTTCAATTACCCTGCACAAGTATGGTCAGTGCAAGTTGTTCAGGGCTCTGTCCAGTTGTTTTTTGAATAACTCAAAGGATGGAGACTCCAGAGCCTCTCTGGGCAACTTGTGCCAGTGTTTGACAACTCTGACAGTAAAAGAATAAATTCATGTGTTTAAACAGAATTTATTGCATTTCAATCTGTGTTCATTGCCTCCTGTTCTGTCACTGGAAATCCCTAAGAAGTGTCTGGCTATGCTGCCTTTACCCCCTCCCATCAGATTATTATTCCTCCTCTTATTTCTCCATGCTTCAGTTGGTGAAGATTTCCTGTACTTATAAAAATGGACAGCACACACTTGGGTCACTTTGGTCTGAAATATGGCCTTAATTTCCTGGAACTGTGATTTGGATAGCTGTTCATTGTGAGACACTTCTTTGCCCACCTGGGACCTTCTGCTGTGTAGCTATTTTTTAATAGGTGTAATATCACCTTACAGGTTTGACACTCCGCTATGACAGCCACAAATCTGCCCTTTGAAAAATCTTTTTTATATGGAAGGTGGATGATGTCTACCTAAGACACATGAATTGGAATAAGGACGCTTGAGTTCTGCTCTCTGTCACAAATTTTTTGTATGACCTGAGATGTCTCATTAACAACTGACCAAAAGCCTGTTGGGAGTCTTTTCATTTGCCTTAATGGGCTTTGAATTAGGTGCTTAACTTTCTCAGACTCACTGACCAATTTATATAAAGGAGATAGTGTTATTTGCCTATCTCGTTGGGCTGCCACAAAGTGAAATACACTACTACAAAGGATTTTGGGATCACTGAGTAGAGAGTGCTATTCAAGTGCAAAGTATTACATAAACCTTTGGAAGCAGTAATAAAAGGGCTAGAGTTTCCTTGAAAAACTGTGATTTCTTTTCACCTTTTTATTTCTTGAAAGGCTTGTCATTTCATGTTTCTCCAAGGAATACAGCATCCCCTGAAGCATGCAGGGTCCAGACTAACATCATATCTCAATGGCTTGCTCCAGAGGACAGCGTGAAGGAAGGGACTGCTTTCACTGTGTTGTATTTAAAATTTTGTGAATTTAAACTTGTAGACACTAGTGTAGCAGGGGAGCCTCATCATGTGCTATGGCAACATGATGTGATGTTACAAAGGGAGCTTCTGAATATTTGTAGAGTTTAGCAGATGCAGAACTTTCAGAGTTTTGCATCTGCTAATCAGAGAAAAGAAATGGAATAGTTCTATTTGTACCTGCTAGATATGATATAGAAAAGCATAAACATTGACACATCATTGTAAATTAAGTTGTAAATGAAATGGGTTTCACTCCCGTGCTTTTGTCTTTCTTTTTTTTTCTTTGTGTGTTTGCAATAAGATAACTTGGTTTAAAAATCATAAACATCTTTTGTGCATTTGCTGCTGATTCTGTCCTGGGCTAGATGTGATTATAAAAGGAAACCAAATATTTTCATGCATATTCTCTCTGGCCAAATGTACCTCCTCTAGGTCTGACGTAATTTTTAAATGCCAATAGAATGCTATTCAATATTCAGGTGTTTACTCTTATTTCTAGAACAGGCAAATTTGAGGTAAAGCTCTATACCAAGCTCAAGTTCAGCCATTGCTTCATCGTTTCCATTTGGTCTGACTTCCTGAAACAGTGATTCCAGGCTTCAGATGGGAAAAGAGGGGCCAAGAAGATTGTGGCATTTTTTTGTAGTGAAGCAATCATCAGTACCTGTTTCCAGTCCAGAACAGGATTTAAACTTGCACCAGAGTCCAGAACATCAGATATTTCTTGTTCTGTTTTAGTTCTGTAAGTCCTTAATAATTTAACAAAAGTGGCAAAACCAAAAACCTCATTAGGCATTGCTTCTGTACAAAGGAGGAAAAAAAGATTGATTCACTATAGCTTTTAGTGAAATAATTCTCTCTAAATCTTCTTCATTCTTAATATCTTTCTTAAGTTCATTGCTATGTTCCCCTGCTGGCCTGTGTGCTTCAGTATCTTAAATGCTAGCATTATAAATTATGTCATAGCCCAAAAAGTATTATGGGTTTAAATCCTGCTTGAAGGACCTGATATGTTGGCAGTAACAAAGAAAGCTACTTGAAAAATGTAAGAACTTGCTAATCAGATTGTTAATTGAGTACATGAGCTTCACATAATACAAAGGCAAACTGAGAAGGTGACAATGATAGCCAGACTTCATCTGTTGAGTTGGAATTAACGATGAACAAAATCAAAATCCCTTTGTGGCTGATTCTTGTACAGCTGCAGCCAGCTATAAAAGACCCATCAAAGAAATCAACTCATTAGTTGGTAATTCTGTACAACTTCAAATAGAAATTCTTAACCCCTCATCAGCCTTTCCCTGACAAGTCCTTAAAAGCTGCATTAAACAAGCCAAAAAACCCCATTATTTGCTTCATCAGCTCAAAGAAATGTCCTGGAGGAGCACAGCATAAACTGAAGATTTAAAAACAGATCTATCTATAGGTAGAACAGTCAAAGCACAAATATATTGTGACATGCAAAATCTCCCCCAGTCACCCATGTCACACAGTGTCAATAGCCTGTCTGCTTCACAGAAAAAGTAACCCCAGATTTAAATAATTTTAATATTGTAACAAAAACTGACAAAAACCAGTGAAATCAGAAATAAAGCTGCCACTGTGTCCTTATTGCACTGTCATTTTTTCTATAAATCTCCCCACTGGGGGAAGTTGCCAAACCAAGGGTGAATTAAAGATTATGTCTCTATAAAGTTGGAAAATAATATGTTTTCAAGGCAAGCCTTCTTAAGATTTGAGCAGTCCGTTCCGTTGTCTCATTGCCATTGCAACATTTAATTTATCTCAGTGGGTCTGTTCCGATAAAGAATTGCAGGCCTGGACATTTAGTTTGTATTTTTAAAGTTTGATTTTATAAGATGATATGCAACCCAGAAAAGGTATTTTATTACACTGGCAAAAATGCCTATTAAAGCTCTTAAAACTTCTATCTTGTAGGCTTTTAAACAATCTGAAAAATGATTGAATATGTGAGTGAGAGATTAGCTCCTAGGAAGCCTTATTTTTGGATAGTCTCATGTGAATTATGTGTGATTATACAGATATATTAGCAGAAGTTTGTTAATGGAATGTCTATTATATCTGTTTTAACACTCTGTATTTTGTGTAATTTAAGTTTTTGCAGCAGTAGGGCACATAGCATCTTAGAAAAAGTAGTAGTTGCATAAAATTTAATGGTGGGGAAATATCCCAAATATGTTATTTTGATCAGCAGTAAACTATGTATTGAATAGTATAGAGAAATTTTAAAATACTTTTTTCACCTTATTTATCTCCTTTTCCACTGTTGCAATTTGCTTTCCAAACAGGTATTTTGCGGTAGGCATGTGTTTGTGAATGGGTTTAAAAACTCAGAAAAACTCTTGGCTAAAATCTGCAGCAATTGGAAAGATCTTTGTAAGAGAATGGCATTGATGCTTACTCGGCAACTAATTGTGGCTTGTATCAATGTATCTGCTGAAAGAAGTGGACAAGTGGACTTCTTGTTGGCATGCCTGAAATTTTTGGAATAAAATGTTTCTGGTTCATCTTTGAGGACCAGCCTTGAGACTGAAGTCCGAGGAACTCTTGAGTTTCTTGAAGTCTCTCTGAGCTGCCTGACTGTTTCCCGGCACTCTCACCTCGGAGAGGTCTTGGGGAGCTGAATGTGATGTTTTTTGTCTGGAGGACTTGTTCTGCCATCCGACTAGCCCTGGTTCCTTGGCAAACACAAAGGAGAAGTGGCAATACTGAGAGACAAGTGGAAAGTAATTCAAATGGAAGGAAAATAGGTGGGTGTGTGGGTGGGTGCATGTTGGTGCGAGAGGAACATTTCGTACCGCAATGTGTTCCTTCCTGCTGGATTCACAGTCCGTGTACGAGTCTTCTATAATTAACACATTGCTATTATCAATAAATTCTATGAAGAGGGACTGGGGAGAATTGGCAAAGATGCTGCTGCTCACAGGAAGGCCTCCCCAATCAAAACTGGCTCCCACCACACTAAAGAGCCAGTGGGGAGCTCAGAAAAAAGATGCCAGGAGTTGGTATGCCGGGTGTGAGCCATTCCATCCTGCAGCCCTGTCGTTTCAGCTGGCTCCCGTTCAACCCACGTTGGCATGTGCTGTCTCTTAGCAACTGCCAGACGGACGGTCCCGGCTGGCCACTGGCAGCGTGCCAATCGGCCACCCAGCTTCGGTGCTGGTGGTGCTGGTGGAGCCCTGCCTTCCACAGCTCCTGGAAATTACCTGTTGGAAATTACCTCGGTTTTCCCGGGAAAAAGGATTTGTCAGGCGAGTCTGACCTGTTCATGGCAGCAGCAGACGCTGGCTATGGCTGGAAAGGTGAAGCTCGGAAGATGACACAACATCTTTCATAACTCAGCTGACTGCTCCTACCTGCTGCAGAGTCTCACCCGAGCCTTACAGCAGCTTAGTGCGTGATCTAACACACATCAATGCATTGTTTGCACGTGCTGAACAGGAACATCTATAAATATTACACATGCTGTGTAAAAATATTCAAAAAAATATTTTGCTTTTAATTTTTGTTAATTATTTGAGGTTTTTGGTTTGGTTTTGGTTTTTAGGATTTTTTTTTCAATCCTACACTGGCAGAATTTTCTCTCTTTACAGTTACTTTATGAGCTACAGTGGTCTATGAGGTGGTTTTTTGTGGTGTTTTTTGGTCTCTTAGTTTCTCCCCAAACCCTTAATTTTTAAAATGTTAGGTTCAGCTTCACAGCTCCCAGTGCGAGCTGCTGGGCTAAATCTCAAAGCAGTGTTCTCCAGTGGTGGGGTTGGGTCCTTGCCATTTCTGGGCTTGATCTTCACTGTGCTAGTCTGTATCAGCCATCAAAAATAAATGCAGTCATTCTCACATAAATTAATTCCTCTAGTTTAACTTTTCAACCTTGAGTAGTTTTTGATAATTGCAATGATGGAACAATTTAGATATATTCTATTTTGCTGTGCAATATCTTAGAGATTGAGTGCTTTTGCACATAGCACGCTAAACGTCATTTTGGTTGTGAGACCAATGATAAAAACATTTTTTTGTTCTAGAAAGTGCAAGTCCTTGAGGAAATAAATGTCTTTGCACCATGCTGTGACTCAATTCTAAAAAAAATCTAGAATCTAGAAAGTCTATAGTCCCTAAGGAGTGCCTCTAAGCATCTGTTTTGGTCTACAATGTCTGTATTATTTCAAGTTCCTGAATGAGGAAAAATTATGATTGAGATCATTGCAATGATCTAGAATTGACTCTTTGGGCTGTAGTTTCCCCTAAGTCATGCTGATTACCATACCATCTTCCTGAAAACACAAATAAGAATATTTTCTGGCATCAGTCAACGAAACCTCATTTCTGCTCCCACCGGACCTCTTTACATTTTGATGTGGAAGCTGAAAAGGCTCCCAAAAGCTCTTAGGCTCTTTTCTGCCCATTGGTGGAAGCTAAATCACTTAACTCACTGTTAACCATTTTGAAAAGAGATTAGTGGTTTTCTTATCTCAGTTCCTTGTGGAAGGTGAGGAGTATATAACAGCACTTTCTATGGCAAGCAGAGGTGAGATAGGTGCAGGCTGGACTCAGGAGACAGGACTGAAGAGTTCTATTTATATCAGGGAAGGGAAAAAAAGAAGCCAGTAATTTATAAAGCCCTCAGTGAATCACCAAGGTTTTCCTTTATGGGCAGGATAAAGCGAACAGCTGTTCTACTGCATTCCATTTGCTTGAGTCAACAGGCCCATTCTAATAGTTTGTTGATTATCTTACATTTTGTCAATATTGTGGTGTGATTTCATTGTTTGTTTTATTGTTACTCAGATTGACAATGTTTTATTTTGTGAGCTGTGATGAGATAGCACATAGGGTACAATGGTAAGAATGATTTATCTTGAGTTCCATTTTTAGCAGATTGTTTTGCTGTAGCTACCACCCTGCACTAGCTATTTAATGATTTTTGCTTTATGCTCTTCTCTTGTAACCCCCAACCAAAGCAATGTTTCTTTTGGCAGTCGGTGATTTAAGCCATTGCTCCTATCACACGTGGTTGGCTTTTCTCCTTAAGGGGCAAACCACACTGTCTCTTTCCTCTTGAGAGAGCTCCCTCCTGTGCCCTTGGTATTATGTTTGCAATATCCTCACCTGAAAGTGATGATGTGGCTCCCTGGGCTTAAACTGTTGCTTTGCTTTATGCCCTGGTCTTGAAGATGTTAGAGAAGAAATGAATGGTGACATCCAAGTATGGAGGTTCACCATCACACCCAGATTCTGCAGTGGAGGCTCAAGGCAGAGTGGTGTCCATCCTTGACATCTGCAATGGGCAAAGCATAGCACTAATTTTGTTATTCTTCGGCAATTATGGTCTCTTTTGCAACATGTGTCAACAACAAGTCCATTTACCCACGATGGGGACATGAAGTGCTAAACGAGTTCTAGAAGGCCAGCTATGAAGCACCTGGCAGAAATCTAACAGGTTGCATTGTATGAGCATGCAAGGGAGCAAGTGCAGCCAAAGTAACTTCCCCGCAAGTGAGTTTGGGTTTCCATTGCTACCAATGGAAATCCAAGCCACGGTATTGAGATCAGATTTACAGGGCCCCCCAAAAAAGAATTAGTAAGATTCTGGATCTGAATTGTACTGTATTGTGTATTCGGCCCTAACTTACTTCATTCCAACTCCTCCCTGTAGACACACTCTGTTGGAAACATATGAAAAAGTTCCAAACACAAATGCCATGTCCCTAATAAATAAATTATTATGCTGGGAGCTGCAAGAATATTTTTCTGTTTTCTTTCAGCTAGTATTTTGCAAGTGTTAGCAATTTTCAAAACAGTTCAGAATTCCCATACCCATCTGTGGTGATTTCCCTCAGACACCCATAAACCCACTTTCTGAAATTTCTTATGTATTTTTAACTGTGCTAGTAGAAATATTCAATTCATTTGATGTGCATAAAGCATCCTATGTTGTCAAACCATTTTTAAACTTCAGCAGAGAATGCAGTAGCATTAATAGTCATGTGCCTTGCTCTGCTATTTCAAACTGCCCACTTTATTTATCTAAGATGTTCCAGTATCTTCTATCACTCTAGTCATTAGCAAATTTATGTTGCTCTCTTACCTTTTGCGTGCTTGCCAGGACAGAATACGTAATAACAGTCTGTAATTAAATCTTCCTCAACTTACTTTATCACTGTACATCTTCTTTATACATTTTCTTCTTTCCACTGTCCATCAGATGATGGAAATGACAGAAAGCAAAGATACTGCTTGAACTACACAAATACGGTTATGCAAATTAATCTGAAATTAATCTGGAACCCCCCTCTTCCCCCCGTTAAATTAATATTTAATGAAGCTCTCAAATTTTAGGTTGTTAAACCTCATTTATCTGAGATTTGAATAGAGCTATTGATGTTTAGGTTTTGCAGTGATGGTAAGTTGGACTAGGAAATGAAAAGTTTTTAACTTAAAGTAGCATAACAAAAAAATTGTGTGTTATGGTGAATCATTAGTAATATAGCACTCACAGTGGCATCAAACTTTTCATCTTAGCTGTGGTGAAAAATGTTCAAAGCAGGATGAATTTCTTCCACTTTTGTTTTTTTTTTTCTTTAAGCTGAAGGCAAAGCAGGTTTTTGCCTTCCATCCTTGGTCTTGCATGAATCCTTAACAGGATCCTTAAGAGTTAGTAAACTAGTGTAACTTTCTAAAGGAACAAAATATGTGACTGATAAAAGTAAAATATATCTAAAATTTCACAGCAATATGTGATTAGAGTCCAGCTACAGCTTCTGGCGGGTGTGCAAAATGAAAGGGAATGTCTTCACTCATACATTTTCTAGAAGAATACAGGAAATATGACAAGGAAAAGTGGGAATTTTCCTCCTAATTTCTAATACCTGCACTTTAAGAGAATGGTATAAGTGGGTAATATTTTTTACCTCTAATTTTTTGGGAGATTTTTCATGACGGAAAGTGGAAGCAGATGAATGGAAATTTCTTTACGAGGTAATATTGTGCAAAGAAATGTCATTTAGACTTCCTTGCAGTGTGCTGTGAGCACACGACTGACTCGGTGGACTGTTTTTAGGCTTAGAAAACTCCTTTGGAACTTCATAAAAAGATATAACTAAAATGTAGTTCCAATAAAAATCCTATACATCTCCTCATCAGGTACAAAGAAATACAAACAGCAAAAATTTCCAATTAAAAAAAAAAAAGCAATAAGGATTTTAGGGATTTGCATGAAAGCAGATTAATTAAAAAGGCAGACTTACATTATACATAAAACATGTCTCATTTTACTTTCAGTTGTCATAGCCTTTCCCTATTTCTCTCTTCCTCTGTAGAGGCTCTCTGGCTTTCTAATTTTACATATGAATTTGTAAGCTCCTCTGGAAACATCTTCCTCTGCTTAGAATTTGGGGAACCATGTATCAAACCACAAGCCACTTTAAAAAAAAAATATATTTTTTTTTAATCTGGTGGAGTCAGTGAGGCTTAGGCTGCAGGCTGAACTCAAAAGCATTTCATGGTTCAAAAATCCTTCTAAATCCCCAAACTCTTCAGAGAGATAAGAGAGCCCTCTGGCCTGTCCTGGCTTTTGGATAACTATAAGAGATGAAGCAGAAAAAGTGGTTATCAGCTGGAGTCTGAGGCGATTGATCTGCTGGCAAATGGGATACCTGGCTGACTGAGTGGAGACTGCAGCAATCATCACAGACGTGCTTTAGGCAAGTGGTTTCACAAAATCATAGGAAAGTTTGGGTTGAAAGAGGCATTAAAGATCATCTAGTTCCAACCATCCTGCCATAGGCAAGGATACCTTCCACTAGACCAGGTTACTCAAGGCCCCATCCAGCCTGGCCTTGAATGCTTCCAGAACAGGAGCATCCACAGATTGTCTGGGCAACCTGTTCCAGTGCCTTTCCACCCTCAGAGTAAAGAATTTCATCCTAGTATCTAATGTAAACCTGACCTCTTTCAGTTTAAGGCCATCACCCCTTGTCCTATCACTCTGTGCCCTTGTCAAAAGTCCCTCTCCAGCTCTCTTGTAGCATCCTTTAGGTACTGGAAGGTGCCCTAAGGTCTCCCCGAACCTCCTCTTCTCCAGGCTGAACAACCCCAGCTTTCTCAATCTGCCTTCATAGGAGAGGTATTCCAACCCTATGATCATCTTTAGCCTCCTCTGGACCCACTTGAACATGTCCATGTCTTTTCTATTCTGGGGACCCCAGAGCTGGACACAAGTGCTCCAGGTGGGGTCTCTCAAGAGCAGAGTAGAGGGGGACAACCACCTCTCTTGACCTTCTGTCTATGCTGCTTTTGGTGCAGCCCAGGGAAAAGCTGGCAAAGATCTCCTGTCACACCTTGCAGTTTTCTCCACAATTTTTTCCTAATCTTCCCCTTTCTTTTTTTCATCCACGCATGGCTGGTGTGGGAGACCAAACACCCTACAGCCGGACATAGTTCAGAGCTAGCAGTTGCTGCCCGGCTCCACCTCTGTGTTTATTTATGGGAGGCTATGGGCAATTTTCATTAATGTTTTTTGTTTCTCATCTTAGCCTGGATTCTTTGGTTACTTCCAGTCATTCTACAGCCACCATACCATAATATAATTGATTAATCTTTGACTTCTGAAAACATGTGAAGCCCCACCGTAAGTGAATCTTAATGATTTGTGATCTTGGCTGTTAGAGGAAATAAATAATTGCAAGATGTTTCCTTTTCTTGGTGATACCAAAATGAACTCCATCAAATATGATTTATGATAAATTTTTACTTCTGCCAGTTTCAATCTGATAATTCATACCAACCTTTTTTTTTTTCTAGTAAACTGAAGAGAAAAGGTGAGGGAGGATGTCTTTGGAAAGTTTCCAGGAATTAAATTAAAGTTCACTATATGGTATATTCTTGACATCTTAGCAATTCTAAAGCAAACATGAGGGACACTAATACCTGAAAGTGTTAACCTGCTTGACAGTACAGAGAACTGGAGCCCCTTATTAGACACTGAATTAAGTGCATTGATATGGGAGATTTTACCTTATAGTGTCATGTGGTTATTTCACCAGAGAGCACTAGTTTTCCTTGCCTTGTTTGCAGAGCTGAACCTAGGTAGTTATGTCTGTACTCCTAATAAATTTCCTACACAACTCATTTGAGCAATATAGATGAATCATTGAGAGTGACAAGTATAACGCCGTAATAAAATTCCCATTTGAGCCAGGGAAAATTGTACTGGAGACTCAAAACACCTACATCTGGAAGTGTATTCTCAACAGCAGCAAGTTACAGCTATGCTGAACAGATTCAAGTAGAGTGAGAGGTGGTGTTAAAAGATGTGATGATCCCTTATTTTTAGCACATTGGTGCTAAATCTCTGCCTCTCTTTACCTCACACACACTCCAGATACAGGTATTTCCCTGTTTAATGATTTTAGCAAATAAAATTAAACCTATGGATACACAGTGCTTGGGGAGTAAATGGATGGTGGGCAATAGAAAGGCCACTATCATGACTAATATCTGTTTATTCAGTAGCCTGATTTCTGCAGTCTATTGGGTAAATTCTTGTGTCCGACTGGACATTTCCAAGCTTGACATTTCCACAGTGCTGTAGCCATGTGCAGCATTTTACAAGTGAAGCCAATGGAGCAGAATTGTCATACACCTTGTGTGCCCCTCTATTTTTAATTTAGTTTAAATGTCTATATGCATATGCAAGGTAGAACCATCTAATTCTCCCTTGAACACCATTGCCTTGAACATTTTCCACATATGTGGAAAATAAGACATTGAATCACTTTGTTACTGCACAGATATGAAGCCGTATCACACTGAGTAATCGTGTTCTGCGATATCTAGTCCTGCTCTATGGTGTCTGTGGGCTTTGTTTTGCAGGTTGATCACTGTAAAGTGGCATTTTAGGATGCTTTCGAAAGTGACCACTTTGTCCATCTTCTTTGACATGACAGAGAAGTGCAGGGGGAAAAAAAGACTGTTAAAAGGGTGAAGATATAGATTATAATGAATTAACAGCATGGTAAGAAAGTCATAGCTGGGAATTCAGACCAGATGCTTAGAGCAGGGATGGGTTTTTAAAACAGTCTTGCACTGCAAAGGAAGGAATAGGAAATGTGGTTTTCAAGTGCAGCAGGATTAGTGTTACATGTTTGTATGTGACAGTAAAGTCTGCTCTAACTGAGGTTTGTCCCTGTCCTCTTTTGTAACGGGGTGTTGATTTTCCTCCTTTTAAGTACTGCTTCATACTGAAAAATGATAAGTGTGGTACTGAAGGTAAAAGACATCAGATCAGCAAACCTGACTGTGAAAAACCTTTTTATAACTAGGCAAATAAAACCAAAATTGCCGCAACAATTGCTACAGAATTGCTAAAATAATTAAGTACAATTAATGGCAAAATATAAGGAAATATGAAGGATTTTAAGGCAGCTTGCAGTTCCCAGTGCTGGATTTCCAGCACAGCACTAAATGGAAGTGCAAGTTTGAGGACCATTGAACAGAGTTTCTATCCCCAATGAATCACAATTAGAGTAACACCTGGATTAATAAATTTGTGCTGATCCACTAGGGAAATTCACCTTGTTTAATAGCCCTCAAATTTCTAAATAAAGTTGTTTATCTGTGGCAGGATGAACTACTTTGTCCCAGGTTGGGCTGCAGAGCTTGTAGAAAGACTTCCTCAAGACCATTTGAAGGACTTTTCAGTAAAACTGTGGAGTGCAGCGCTGCCCCTTCATAGGCTGGTCCTGTTTCCATAGTTCTGCCTTTTCATTAACTGCAAGTAACTTTGTTACACTTACAGTATGATTCAGACATGAAAAGTTTGTTATTTTGGACCAGCTTTCACCTCAGAAAATATTTGACATAAAGAAATGTGAGAGTTAAGATGCTGAGGGATTACCCAATATCTGATTTATGCTCATATAAGGCGATGCCTGAATGAAGATGCTTAGAGAGGTTTTGCTGATACAAATGTGTTGTTTCAATATTTTTCCATCTTTTGCTGTTTTGTGCCTGATGGGTCACCTTAGTATGGTTATATACTCTCTGTCGCCAGATAGGATGATTTCACACTCACATGTAAAACCTAAGTTTACCTGACTTTTGCCACTTTGGCAAAGCTTCATAATGCTCTCTTTCTGCTTTTCAACGTTAAGACAGATGCTATTGTATCTTGCATCATTTCTTCTTGAAATGCAATTTTAAACCTTTAAGAGACAGAGACCTGGAGCTAACTTTTCACTGCTTCTACCAGTTTGGAGACTGGAACCTAATTCCAGTAAGAGATTAAGAAACAACACACATAGAGTGTGTGACATCCTGCATCTGCTGTGATTTGTGTTGGAGGGTGGAGTGGTTGCAGACACAGAGACCGTACATCCGCACACTCAGTCCTGGGCATCAGGCAATGAGAGAGGTGGGGAGCAGTGTCACTGTCACCTTTGTCCCCATCCTGTCATCTGGTGCCTCTTTTACTGGCCTGCCACCATCTCAAAACTGTGCAAAGAATAAAACCATTTTTATACATGCAGGCAAGGGCTGCACTTGAGACTGTCAACACAGGATTCTGATGACCTACACAAGTTGTAGGAACCGCCCTAAAAGAGTTCACCAGCTCATTCCTGAAAGTTATAAATCAATTAAATGTATTTTTATGATTACTGCTGAAGTTCTGTTTTCCCACCTTTTCTACCCCTTTCAGATATCTGGTTCTGAGGAGGTTCAAATCTCTTGTATATTGGTTTAAAATGATACCCACCTAACATTATTTATGCTGTAAATTCTCTGCTTATTCTGCACAAATAAGACATGTCAAGAATAAACAGGCTCTGTGTCAGTGATAAATGGCGCTCTACAGGACCTGGGAACATGTATCTTTGGGGTTTGTTGATTATTCGAGTGACATACGGTAGTGAGAGTGATTAACGCTATACTGCTCAAATTCATCAGTGAATAAAAGCATTACATTACTGTGCTTCATGCTGAAACAAGCTACTAAATCAGACTCTTCCAAGACAGCGAGCATTCACTTTTCTTAAGTACTAAGTAAACCTTGCATCTTTAGGTTAGAAGAAATTGGACAGATGAAGAAATCAGAGCCAGTGTTATATCTGTAATTTTGAAAGGTTTTTAAAGAAAATCCCTAAAATTGACTGAGTTTTATGGCTGACTGTTAGCATGAAAGAAGTGAAACTGTATGTATTTTTTGAGAAAACATTGTGAAAATTGTATTTGTTGAGGACTTTCTTTAATAGCTTTTAAAAATCAGAAAGTTGATGGAGAGGGAAGGCAGAAAGGTACAGGAAACTAATGCCTGTTGTTTTTCAGTGGAAACACAAAGCAAATGGAATCTGAGCAAGTGTTAGAAAAGTTGTGCAGCATATGCATGAAGGGAATAGCTTACTGTACTCTAATTATTTTCTACTCCTATACTGGTGAAAAATCAACAAGAGCTTAGCTGGCTGAGCTGGATTGGTGGAAGTGCTCTCCAACAGCAACTTCTGCAAAAAAGGTCAATAGCAATTAAGCAATTTTATTCATTTGAAGTTTCAGCTCTTTGCCTTAATACAGTCAAATATATATTTAGACATAATTAAAATTTATTAATTTTTAGCCGGTCTTATGACTGGGACTTGAATGCTTGGAGTTGGTAATGGAGGGAGATACGTCTGTTTTATGGAGGTGCAGGTGTGTTCATGCACTCATGAAAGCTTTTATGTGGCTGATAGTGATGTGATCCATGCAGGCTGGACATCTCATTCACCATATACTAACCTGAATTCTGGTTCCTTCAGCAGCTGGTCTGAAAGGGCTGGCAGAGAAATGTTTTTCCTTGCAGCTGGCTGCGTGCACTGAAAAACTGTACCGCAGCTCAGAGAGGGAAATAGTCGTGGGATTTTGGGAGGATTTAAAATCTATCACCATCTGAACATCCAAAGTCAAAAAATGGTCTTGTACTGTGTTTTAGAAAGGCAGGAAATCTACTTTCCAAACATAAAAGGTTTGTGCATAGGTTGTTTTGGGAGGGCTCGGGAGAGCGACTGTCACTTTCCTGATGTTTAAAGAAGGCATCTGAGACCATTCCAGAAATTTCTGAAGTATATATGTTTTCCTCTCCCTAGGAAGTAGGAGAATCTGACATATTTTACAGACACGCACGTACACACTACTAATGAAAAACTTCAGAACTAATAAAATCTTTCAGGGCCAGCTTTTCTGTGGCATGTTGACATCTACTGAATGCGAGACAATGATGCTATGAAAGTTTCATTGACACACATTTGGGCTGACCTACATATAAATTTGTGCCTTTCTTGCAGACAAACTGACATCTTAACAAATATGCCACATCAGCTAATCAGTTGCTAGAAAGTGTGAGCAATGGCAGGAAACTTGTAAGTATATCTCCCTAGAGACCCGGCTTGCAAAGGGTGAAGAAGTAATCCTTTTCCAAAACTCAGCAGATATCCATTACCTTTTTTTCTACCTCACAAGAACAAACTATTTTAAAAATGCATAACTTAGATCTACAAACTTACCTCAGCCCTGTCTTTGCCAAGTGATTGGGAAAATAAGGGATGTCTTCATTTGAAAGACTGAGGGGAAATACAACTGTCTTCAAGTTGTTGCACAGCTAAGGCACATGCTGCAGAGTGGATAAATCTTTCTAACAAGAGGAATGGATAAGCATGGGATAGTTTACATATGGGAAACGTGGTAGCTTCAATTCTGAAGGCTTTTAAGACACACAGCTGTTGGAAGTGGTTTTCCACAGTGCTGATCTCGCTTTTATGCATGCAATGGCATATGGCACATAGATACCTGAGTTTCAGCATCTCCACTTGGACCAAGCAGGCTTGAGATCCCAGAATTGCTGACTGCAGCACAGCCGCTATGCAGGACTTAGGAATTCAGGTCCAGACCCAGGAACACTTCCCAAATCCACATGTCCATCCCCCTCCACACTCTGAAACACCACAGGGATATATGAGCAGTATTTGAAGTGTGCACATGGTTTATCAGGCACAGGGGAGGCCTGAACACAGGTTTCCCACTTCCCAGGTGATTAGTCTAATCACCAGAATAGACAAATAGCTGCCTTCTCTATGATTTATATAGTTATTCACAGAAAACAGCTCAATTAAAGGTTACTACCCCATTACAACCAAGCCGTTAGGACACTAACTCAATCAAATGAATTTCCTAAGCATTCGGGGATTTGTACTGAGCAGAAATCCTACTCTGAACCCGAGTAACCACACTGACAAAGCTATTTTAATACAAAAATTGAGAAGAACACTGGTGTCAACGACTTGAAAAATTCTCACTATTTTATTTCTTTGAAAAAACTCTGTCCCCCTTCCGTACATCTAATTTCTATGTTGATTAGCTCCTACCCATTTGCTACTGTTATATTTCCATCTCTCCAGAAGGCAGACTGACAAGGTTTTCCCCTTCTGGTAAATAATGATCACCTCCCAGCCGTCATGACATAGATGTAACTCCACATTTGGGATGGAAAGAGCCCTGCTTACCAAACTGATAGCCCCTTGTTACAGGGAAACAGATTCTTAAATGAAATCTTTGCACCTATCTTTCATATTCTGAGTGGAAGAAAAACCCCCTATTAAGCAACCCCCCACAAAGGAAATAAGATTTTTAGGCCATTATCAGACTTGCTGGTATCTTTTCAGGCTTGCAATTTGTTTCACTTTGTCTTTAGGATAGTATAGTTTTGATTTATAACTACCCCCGCCCTCATGCTTATTCCTTTTTCCTTTTCTTTCCCTGATGGTTTGCAGATATACCATTTAGACCACTATTGGCAGAATAAGATATGGTAGTTCTCTTTTCCAAGGTCTGAATCTCATCCCTATCCAGTACTGGCATCCTACTCTAATTTGCAAAGAAAAATCTGCTTCTGTTGCTCTTCCTTAGTTGGACATTATACAAATTTCATCAGGATCCTAGTTGTGCCCAAATGATGTTTGTCTGGTTCTGCCACCAATAACCTGACCTAAACCATCAAGTAACTTTGTCCACCTATGCCTGTTAAAAGAGCTTGGAATCTTACTTTGGCTGTGTCCATAGAAGATTTCCAGTCCGTTCAATGGCAGCTGGATGAACCCATTATTTTGCAAATCAAGGAAGGACTTTTAAGAGTGACATCTCTCCTAAATACCTTGGAGATATTTGGAAAATAACTGTGACGATTATTTTTGTTAGGATAGCTGAGATGAGACTTAGATTAGGAGCAGTCCAGTTAACATTCAGAATAATCAAAACTCGTGGTCCAAATCCAAAGATGCAGCTCTAGCCTGCTACTAATTAATCCAGAAAAGAGTAATGACATAAGAACTTGCTCCTAGAAGCAGCCTGTACAAACACATATGACACTGCAGGCTCTCTCATCCGCACAAGCACAAGGAAAGAAATTAAGCCCTAGGAAACAAGGAAATTGCTACTAAATGGTGACCTGTTTTCCCACTGCAGACTGTGCCTGCCACAGGAGGCTGAGTGAGGCTGAGGGTGACAGGTAACCTGAGACCCACCAGAAACGGTCTTTCCTCCTTTAGCTGCTCCATGATGTATGGAGGAGTAAATTACTTTCTGTTGCTGAGCCTAAAAGTTTTCAAAGCACTTTTTTTTTCTTTTTTCTTTTTTTTTTTCCTCCCTTCATGACAGACTGAAGAACTCATTGGTGCCGTAATGAAAGGCAGACTGCGTTCCCTGTCATGTCAAGAACACTGCATCGGGAAAGTCGACATGATTTCATGGCTAATGATTCACTTGCTAATATCAATGTGGGCTGCAGTGAGGATAACCAAGTTGAGCTGTCTTAGATCAAATGATTCAATTAGGCCAGCTGTCCCTATTTGTCATGGCTCAACTCGCTTTCAAATTACCTTTCCAAAGTGTGTACGTGCCTTAGCATAGAACTTAACAGCTCAACTGTTTTACAAAAAGGGGATATTTAGCCATGGTGATAAGGGGGAAGAAAGACGTCCCTTTTTATCTGCACTGAATGCTTTTCTTTAGCAGTTACAGTATGTATTTAACGGGCTAAACTTTAAATATCACCGTCAAGCGTGAATCACGCTACTGTCCTAATGACAGTGCTCTTTTAAATTTTTGGATTATCTTCTGGCAGGTTTATGAAAATAGAAAAGAAAATCTAATGGGGTGTGTGTGCACAGGGACAAGCAACGCAGAAGGGAATAAATGGGTCACAGAAACCAAAAATAAATTTGTGGTCCCTCAGATGTATCCTTTAGACTTAAAATGAGCTGAAGTCGATGGTAGCCAGATTGTTCATACAATATCTACCAAATAGCTCTTCTGCAATGCGTGGTTATCTCGGTTAAGCTTCTTATTCCTCAACACGTTCCTGGCAGGAGGACGACCCGGCTGTCCCTCGGCAGCAGCCCTCAGTGCCACAGCGGTGAGTGCTCTGCGGAGACGAACCGGAGCTGGAGTCTGGCAGCATCAGTGCGCAGATCCGGGGATGAATAGGCATGGAAATTCAATTACCCTTGGTGGTGGTCCCCGCAGTGCCGGGCGGGGAAGCTTTTCCTGCTGAGGCTGAAGCAGGAAGGAGGCAGCCACTGTGCTTGCAGAACTTCCAGTGGGCATTGACTGACTTTTTAGTATTGCGGAAGTTTTAAACTGGGGGAAGAGAAACCTGGATGTGCATGAAACAGATGAAAGTAATTACAAACACAAAATCACAGATGTTCATATAGCCTCACGTATTTCCTGCAGTTGCATTTGGCTGGTAATTTGGGCCTTCTAATTTTAAATATTTTAGTAAGATTCCAGTGGTGCCTGAAAAATACTCCCCTGCTGTCTCTATGGGTTATTTTAACTATATATATACATACATATATATATTTGTTCTTCTTAAATTCTCTCTGGCAATCATACCAAGTTGGAAAATAGCAGTAGAATTTACTAGAAAAATAAGACAGTTTATTCCTGCCCTGCCCTGGATTGATTATCTTGTAATTTTGTGATCATGCTGTCAAGAAAAATATGCTGTTGATTTTGAGAAATGCTGTATTAGGGAAGTATTTTCCATTTATCTAAGAAGAACAGTAAAAATTAGAACGGGCTGAACCTCAGTTCCGAAAATTCGTTGTTTGCTTTTGTTACTCACATCTTTCACACAAAATAGAGACATCAACTGAAAAAGTTTGATTGAAATACTAAAAATCAGAAAAGGTATAAAATGCCTAAATTGGCCTTCTGCTTCCTGCTCCTGTGAGACACATCCTTGTGTGGGAGTAAAAGTAATAAGCCCATATACATTGCCTCATTCACACATACCCGGTATTAAAGAGAGTCCAAGATGAAACCGTGCCATATCAGCTGGATGTGATATATTAACTTTCAAGAAATAGAGCATAGTTTGCCTTCTGCCTAAATTAATAAACACAGGTAAACAGGTTTGCCAGCCTCATTCCTAGTATCTATATCCGTTAATTAATTCAGTTAATCAAAACCACAACGCATTTTACAGCTTGCAGTCTCCAGCTTTGACTGCAAAAGACACAGCTATGGATTGCAAAACCATGACACAGAAGAAAAAGGAAAGATTTGTTGTAAGTTTTAGTGTAAAAGCTTTTCAAAGGTCAGAAAAACCAGAATGATTACAGTCAGGAAATGTGGCCAGTCAATCAGATGCATTAGGGTTTTCATTTATTTCTGTATGCTCTGTTTTCTTTCTTATTCCTGATATACAAATCTTGGCAAAGAAGTAGAATCTAAGAAAAATGACTTTTTCCTTCTAAAGATTTTAAAATGCAGAGACTGCTAAATGGATTTCTGATTATATTGAAAAATTCCCTTGAGCTTTGCCTCAAAAAATACCTTTCAATACGCACATTTCAGCCTCCCTCCATTTTCTCTTCTATTTGGCCATATCTCAGAGGGGGAGGTTTCCAGTCTACAGTCTTTGCTCACTTGGAATAATGTTTGTTTGCATGAGTAAACCAGCTAAAGTGGCTATCACTGAAGTCATAACTAGAAGATGAAACCAGTTGGGACTATTCCCATGTGAAGTGAGTCAGGTTGCTGAATCAGGCCTATGTGTGAATCTTTCTGTGTCCCAAAGGGTTTTTATCCATCTCATTAGAAAAAAAAGTTCTTCCAGAGCACCAGACAACAAAAGCCTGGCAATGCAAAGTACAGGAGGGGAGAAAACATAATGTCCTTATAGCTTTTCTCTCAATTTTCTTTCCTGCAATGTGACAAATAGGAAACTCTCTGGTGAATTGCATAATTCTAGGCTTTTATCAGTTTGTTATTTCCATTCTGTTCTTGCTTAAATATATGGTACATATACTTTTTGGTATTTTTAAAATTTAAGCAACCCCCTTGTGTCTAGTTTTTTTAAAGACCGCAAAGAATTGGAAGGTGTTAATGGTGTTTATTGTGCAGTGTGTATTTTAGGTTCTCTTTCTACAACAATGCAGAGCTGGAGAGTGTAAAAAGAGAAGAAATATGAAAACTGTAAAGACATTTAATGTGTAAAAAGGACCAACTACTATGTGTCAGCTCAGCCAGATGCCCAAGGCTAAATCTCTTGATGTGAGATGGTGATTCAGCTGTCAAGGTGCCTGAGTAGACTTGTGGTCATCATAATGATTGGCTGTGGATTTTTAGGGCTCATGTTTTTCTTTTTTTCTTTTATTCATTTTTTTCTTTTTCTTTTCTTTTTTTTTTTTGAAAGACAGTAAACATAAAAAAGGTCAAAGTTATTCAAATGAACCAACAGCCCATTTTGGTGGAAATATAGCAGGGCTCGTTAACTCAATTCACATCTTTTGTGTCAGTTTTCTAACGTACCATACATCTGGAAAAATGCAGTGATTTGAAAAAGACATAATGTGCCTATTCCCCCAAAGGTTTTGCTTACAGTGTGTAATAAAATATGATACAGTTTTTCATGGAGATGGGATATGATAATTTGTTTAGATATAATATGAAAGTATCAGTCTGTGAAATGAACAGCATAAAAAGTAAGAAAATGCTCAGGATATGTTAGCTAACAAAACGGCAAGTTCAAAAACACTTATTCAAGTGAAAATCAGAGGCTTCAGCAACAATATTTTTCCCCTTAAAATGGGTCCCTTCTTATAGTGTCTATCTATTTTGATGTTGATTGCCATTAATGAGGCTGTGCTTTACTGTGACAGAGACCTTCCTACTCTAGGCAAAACTTAGCTCCAGCCAGGTGAAAATCCATGAACAGAGAACTCAGGTTTTCAGGTATCCCAAAGCATTAGCACTTCATAAGAACACACACACCGAGTCAGACCAAAGGTCCTCATCCAGCTTGATGTGATGATGTTGCTGCTGGCTAATACTTGAATAGAGGAAAGCATGTAAAACTCACTTAATCTGGGCTAGTGGTTAAGTCATATTTGACTCTTGATTTTAGCCTAAATAGATTTTACTTCACATTTCTTTGTTGCACTTCATATTAGCAGCCCTGTAGTAGCATGTGGTGTTAGCCTTTAATTGTGGAATACTTAGCATGCATGTCAGAACTTTGTTATTCAACCCCCACTCTTCCCTTTTAGCTTGTGCAGGTGCTCTCAGTCCTTAAAAGCAACTGTTTGTTGGAGTGTGTTTTTGCAAACTGTCAGGAAGCAAATGACATTTGTGAAAAGCAGGTTTTTCTTTTCTGCTCACAAATTAAACGCAAATGTGTTTAAGAAGTGGTCAGAGCTATGATTTATGCCTTATCTGTGTCAAGATGTTACTTTTTGTATATATGCAAGGATACACCAAAAAACCCAGTGGTAATTGGGGTTAATCTGACTTTAAGCCAAAGAAATGAGTAGTTTTATTCTTTTTAACTAATCCTCGTTGGAGCAAGCAGCTTCACCTTACAGTGATGTTCTCTGCCTTATAGTCACTCTAGCCCATTTCAGAGTCCTCTAAGTCTTCCCCCATATGCGACTGCCTTTTCTGAATGGAGCCATCCTTGTTAGATGGCATTCATTTAGCTCAGCTTTGGGTTCTTTGTACAACACAGAAATTAGGGGCTAGTGTCTCAGGTTTCCCTGTACGTTCAGCAGAGAGAGAAACGACCCTTAATAGAGTGAGTCAGAACAGAAGTAAATTAGTTTAGGCTTATTCACACAGCCAGGTCACTACTTCCAGTGAGACAGTGTGAATACCTTCTCTCAACGCCCTCTGCAGCCCTGAGCCTTATGGCTGGGTGCCAAAATGTTCTGTGAAAAAGCAAAGACACCTTCCTCCCCTTGTTAAACTCAAGTGAATCCTGATTGTGACCATGACAAGCACGAGAGGAGCTTTCATAGTTTGCCTGGATGGCTGAACAAGAGCGGAAACTTGGCATGAGTAAAATGAATGAATCAACTCTGGGGAAGAGTCAAGAAAGCCCATGAGATTTCTCTAGATGCTGAACTCCTTGCAGGCATTCCACTGCAGAAAAGGCTGTCAAGCACCAAGAAGGTTTTTGCACCAGGTTGTATCTGCCCAGAACAGGAAAAAGCTGATCTTGGTGTAGATGTAGTGATTAACAAAGAAAGTATCTTGAACTGGCACTAGAAAGTGGACAGTGCTCAGTTTTATACAATCAAATTCCTGCAACCCATAAATTCCTGCTACGTGTAAATGAGTCACATTAGTGTAAAGTCACTGGGCACCCGTGACTTGGCTTATGGCATTGAAAAACACCTGAAGAAGCAGCAAGTGAATTGAGTATCAATTTATTATATCAATAAGCTTTTATACAGCCAGAGTATACTGTTTCTGGTTAAAAAGAAGGGTTGGGTAGAGTAGAAGGTAAAAAAGAGCAGATTTTCCTTGTGAAAATTGCAAGTAGGCTGTATGTTGAAGGCATGAACTGTTGCCTGACTGTTGACTGCATTTTAACTCCATCTTTTATATATTTGAGAGCTCAAGGGAGCCCAAGCAGCAAATGCTGTGACTACAAGGGGTTAACAGGCAATTTATGAAAAGTCTTAGTATTCTGCAAAATGAAATGTGCATGTGAAATAGAAAAAAAAAAAGGAAAAGATTATATTTGTCAGCTGTGCTACCATATGTTGCTCTGGCGGAAGCACAGTAAAATGGTGACAATTTCTATTTTATTGAATGAGGATCTGTGTTGATTTCCATTATTTGTGAGGGTCTCTGGACAAACAGAGGTATCTTCATTATCACATAAAACTGTGCTCACCAGTAACCTAGAATATCCATGGCTACGGGGTGACCTGGGACTGCAGTCTCCTTGAAAATAAAATATCAGAGAATCAGTTCAATCCATCTGCATATTTTAATGGATTTAGCCCTTGGAGGGCATGGGGGAATAGTCTTGTGAAAAGATAAGTGGCAGATACAGGAAATATAGACAAATTTGAAGCTCTTTAAAATCTGAGGAGAACTTATCTCATCAGCATGATTAAAACAAGTGCGTGTAAAGGCTTTGGTGGTTGCAGACTACTCTCAGCCATCTGGTCATACTGGGATGCAGAGCTTCATGGTTTGGGCACAAATATGAGTAAATTTCTCTTGGACATAGGCTGATGCAATTTCTTAGCTCCACTGTGTCATACAGGGTTATTTGTTGGGTTTTTTTAATGGGGTGAGGGTATCTGTGCCATTCTCTTTTCCACTGTATATAGGTGTCCTAGAAGATGCTGCTTTTGTTATTCTAGGATCACAGCTTTCTCTCAAGATTTTTCTCAGCTTGCCAGGACCCCAGCATGTGAACTAGAGTGAGCTGGGTGCTAAGTGTCACTGAACATCCAGGGCTATCCTTCACTCCACGTGCAACGTGGGAGCACAGCGTCTCTCTGGGCCATATGTCCAATGCAAGGCATGAGAAAACATTTCCATGGGGCACCCAAAACTATACTCATTTGCTTTCAGGGTATCAAAAGTTAAGCTCTTGTTTTCCATCTTGCTTAATATTACTCAGCATCCCGGGAGTACCTCTCTTTTCAGCGACCAAGAAGCTTTCCTCTCCACGTCAACCCTGTCTCTGAAGTCACATCATTGTTTTTGGGTAACGACACCACGGGGCTTTACAATACATCTGTTTTGCCTCAGCAGACATGTCAGGCTGGTTTTAACTACCTGAATGCCCGGCCTGAGAAGATGCATCAGTGGGAACAGCTTGGTTACATCTGTGCAGTTCTGTACCCAGCCCCTTAATCCCTGCCAAAGACACAAGCAGGCAATATCCAGGCAGAGCAGACTTCTGAAGGGCCAGCTTTGGTCTGCCAGAGCAGGCACCCAGCCCTAAGCACCCCATCCCCACATTGGTGTGCTTGACGTCATATGGTCCAGGCTCCAGAGGCTCCTGCAGGAACGGGTGGGATGTGTCCTCTGGGTGGTGAAGCGCAGCATTCTTGGGGAAAAATGTGCTTTGTTTTACAGGGGTAAGATTAGCACCACTTGGTTCTTGGCCAAGCAGAAATATACTGTGGTAATGCGTACAGGTGAGGTCTTCTTGCCTTAGATGTCACACAGGGAATGGAACTGTTCAAATCGTCTTGATTTTCCTACATGCCCGAACAGAAAAGGGATTTGGTCGTATGAGCTGAGCATTCACTTCCATAATGGATGGGCTGATAGGACAATTATTTGCCAGTCATTGACTGCTATTTGCTATAACAGATATGTTGTTAGACCATTGGGTAGAGGTACACTTCCTTTTCAAATTCTTTGTAATTCTTGAAGTGGGAAAAGGTGCATTGATTTGCTTTCCTCTCCCCTCCCATTTTGCAGCAGACAAATTTTGGGCCACGGAATCACTCACACTTCCTGTGCTGTCATTGTAGGCACCAGATCAATACAGCTGCATGATACCAAGGCAAGCTCTGCTTCTGCTGAAGAGCCACAATTTAGAAGAAGCAGAACTAAAATCTTGGTTTTTTGCAGTCACGATGTTTGTTGTCTCCAAGGTCACTTTGCCATTGTATTTTTGTTAGTGGCTGAAATTTCTATTTTCAACAACTCCTAAGAAGCCTCATGAGACACTGGTTGGGATTTGCTTTTAGCATGCTTGGCCCAAGAGGTGGCATACTCGAGGTTCTTGCAATTGTAGTAAACAAAGGGCTCGTGTCTCAGCTTGTCTCAACCTTTGGCCATGGTTTTATGTGCTAAATCATCTGTACTGAATAGTGGAATGTCTTGTACTGAGCAACATGGAGCAAACTTCCACAACTTAATTTTTATTTTCCTAAATCTGATTATTTATTTCTGGGGACTCTATATAGCACTTCCATAATGTGATCAACTTCACTGCAAATAATACATCATTTTTTCATTCCAACGGAAGCCACATCTTCCTACTTTTCCTTTAAATTTCCTTTTATAGCACAAAATTGATTTCTGCTGTTTCTTCTTAATATTGCGGGCTTGGGAGAGAATAAATGAGGACAAATTGCCTACTATTAAAATGATTTATATTCTTTCAGTGTTACTGTCCTAGTTTCTTTTTCAGTCTTCATGTTTGATTTCTGAGTGCTTTTGTACATCAAAAATAAAGTTCTAAATAAGAAGTCCATATTACGCCCAAGTTTTGGAAAAAGTAACTCCCTGTCCTGAAATGGAAACATCATAAAATCATTATACTTAAGTGCTAGCAGTATTAGCAACTATTTCTCAGAAAAGAATTTTGAGGACCTCTTAGAAAACTGGCAAGATGGTTTTTTATTTAGTCAATCTTTGATCTTAAAGCAAAATCTGGATAAACAGCTTATCTTTTACAGAACTAACTGAGCTGATATGTAAACTAGATATGCTCTTAAGCTAACTATGCTAGCTAGAATATTTTTAGTGTCTAGATTTTCATCAGGGGAGCTTATATACAACTGAGGCCATCCTACTAAATGTGTCTTGGTGGAGGTCTTTCCATACATCATTGTGCATGCACTACTGATTGCAAGCCTGTGTCATAACTGCTGGCTGTGGAGCAGAATAAATTAATCATCTATTTAAGATATGTGTTTTACTGCGATTTCGCTGCCTTTTCATACATCTCTCCTTGTAAATGTAAACTTGAAACTTGAAACTATGACAGCATATGTTTAGACATAACTTCCAATAATCTGTTTAAATAACTTATGATGAGTAGAACTTAAACAGCACATCTCTAAAGTAAATCAGATTACTAAACCAGGAGAAATCATTAGTTCTGTGTCTGACAAGAAGTTGGAGAAAAGTGCCTGCTTTGGAGAGCTGTACCCTTTTTTTGAGATTTTATTAATTTGGCTTCAATATCATCAGATTTTTTGAAATTCTTAAAAACCTGAATGGAAACTAGAAAACTCTCTAGAAGAGGAAAATATAACAAAAGTAATTTTGGGGAATGTTATATTTTACTCCTTTTTTATAGAATTTAAAAATTGGTTTAAGAGTCTAAGAACAGTAAGTTCTCTTGTCCTGAAACATTTCTAACTGCAGATCATCAACTCTTTTTATTAAAAATTGTTCATTTATTAGTCAGTATTTATATTTTTATACTGTGTATCTAAAATAATTTTTTTTAACTATTATAAACCTGCAATGTTAATTTTCTGCATTGTTAATTGAATTTTGATATGGACCCAAAAGCACAAATGTGAATAAAGACACAATCCAGGAAATAGAAAAGATTGTTAACATAGTGTTTCATAAATAAAAAAAAAGATGAAAAGTGAACATTAAGCGTTATAAATGGTTTCACCCTGAATACTATATTGTTCAGGAAATAATTTCCAAATGTTTTGTAAAAGCTACTTTCAAACATATTTTTTTGCAACTAATTTGCCAAATGGTGAATCAACATAATTAAAAAAATAGAAATTCAAAGAGGAAGTTCTTTACAGTTCCCTTACTGTGTTTGGAGTGAGGTTCCTGAGTGTCACCACGTTTGTGCTAAAGGCAAGAATCTGTGGCATTAATGAGGGAAGGAACTGGTCCCCTGTTAGAGTGTCATCCCTGTGCTTGTGCACCCGAGAGACAATTTTGTTGCTCTCATGTCCATCACTCGCTGGTGAGATGAAGGTCTGTTCACTGGACTGCAGCCTTTCCTAGGATCCATTTCTGAAAGCACATTGTGGCATTTGCTTCAGATATTTTGGGGGAGTTGGTTGGAAGTGTTCCAAAAAAAGACCTCTGGGTTAAAAGAATTTTATTAGCACAGCAAAGTAGAATTTTGAATGTCAGAACTAAAGCTGTCTGGCAAGCTGTGGCACCTCCAAGGGCAGGCATTAATATGCAGTCTTTTATTATAGGGATCCCTTTTTTTCATCCTATTCCTAGGTCAGATCTAATCTGAGTCCTGTGGCAAGATTGGGAGAGTAAGCAGGATGATGATATTTAGATAATCAAATACAGACAAATAATCAAGTATAGACCAATCTGAGAAGAATTATGAAAAATACCAGTTTTAATCTGTGTTGGTAAATGTGAAGTTACATATACCACAAAGAATGATAAGAATTTTAATTTGCATATCCAGGCACAAATTGTAAAAGATGAATGAAAATTTCTCTTTAATGTATGATATTGATATACTATCATAGCAAAGGAAAATAAGGCACATAAAAGTAATTGTAAGAGAAAAAAAGGGAGGCATTCTAGGTCCCCACACATAAATATAAACCACTTGATGCACCTTACCACAAAGACAGTGGATAAACCTTTGTAAAAAAGATCTAAGAGATAAATGCAAGGTCTTGGAATAAAGGAAGAAAATTATTAGTTTTATGTCAAGCTTCTGTCTGACAAGGGAATGGATGCTTGATTTTGTCCTGAGAAGGTGAATGGAAGCAAAAATATTACATATCTATGAGTCATGAGTGGTAAAGAGAAGGTGAACCAGACAGTCACATTTGCCTTTCTTCATAATAGCAGAAGAGATATTTAACAGATAGGAAAAGTGATGCATTTAAATCTGACTTAAGAGGCTTCTCTGCATCACTCACATCTGAGTGTAGGTTATTACAAAAGTGCAGGATATTAGTAAGCGGAAGAATTTGGGATTTTAGATGATTCATATTTATAGATATAAACATAGTTCTATTAAGCATGTAAGCACTTTTTTTTGGGAGACAAAATTCTCATACTTTAAGAGATAAATTAGTTCAAGCACCGAAATTGATGGAGCTTGAAAACAATTTTTCCTTAAAATAGTATCTTCCTAACTTGCTTTGCTCCATTTCCTGAAACTCTTCTGAAGTCTGTTTCCTAAAACTTTGTCAGGTAAGGTGTCAAATATGTCTAATTCAGACCTTGGTCCTCTCACAATCACCTAGCAGAAACACATCTGGAAAGAGGATTCGACTGTAGGAAATGAGTCCACACATGTCATTGCAAAGGCTGTCTAACTAGTTGATTCCTAGTCAAGAAATTTTTTGTCATTTTATTTTGTGCACTAGAGATGATGTTTTCCAAGCTTAATAATTCATGTCAAATTAATCAGTGTGTTTTCTGGATAGTTTCTGAGTGCTGAACCTTTGTACTCCTGGTTTTTGACTATTTTTCTTACAGTATTTTGTACTTCAGTCAAAACTCTGTGAAGATCTTCCACTCTTGAAAAAAAGAAAGCAAAGATTAAATGATCCCAGCGACTTGGCTTTGTTTGTGTGGACAAGGCACAGATTGATAGAGTTTTCTTTCTGCAACGTGAATGCTGCTCTAGCTGGGGACCAACAGACCTGAGGAGGCATCCGTATGGCATCTCTATGGAAACTGAGGATGGCAGATTCAATGCATCATTGTATCTGATAGTTCAAGTCTTGTAACATTTATTTTGTACCAGGAATCCAGCCTAAGAGGTTGGTTGATTGCTGTGAGTCACTGAGTTGAAATGACAATCTTCTACAAGGGACAAGAGAATAATTGAAATATGGGCCTGGAAGGTGCCTGAAGAGACCAGCTGGTACAACTGGTTGCTCTGAGGAAGGATCCAGCACAGCTTGGCAAACTCATCTATATTGCCTGCATATCTAGAGATGAGACAGCCTTACCTGGGTACTGATGCCTGGGTACTGTAGCGATGTCAAAAGGACTGAGAGGGTAGATTAGAAGAGAAGCTTGCAGAAAACCCTCTAGAGCCTGGGAAGCCACCAAAAGACTACCTTCAGGAAGATGTTAGTTACTGCTTTCTCTGGCGTCTTAGATCACTAGCTTAGCTAAGGATAAGTAGGCATTTTCGCTGAAGTTATTTTGGGAAGATTTTCCTTGCATGTATGAAATGTCTTTCCTTCTGTTATAACATGTGTATATAGTTCAACTCTTGTTTGTGTAATTCCCTGTACATATTTAGCCCGTAGTGTTTTATGTTAGACTTCAGAATAAACTTGTTTTGTCATTTTCCGCTCACCTTCTGTCTGCTATTTATAACTATATGCAACAGTAATTAAGGAGGGAACAAAACAGCCTAATGCAATCGTCCTTGAAACAGTACTCTGTGAGGTAAGGAGGAATGAGACAACTCGTTCAGTTTTTGGGCAAAAAAAAAAAAAATTGGTAACAGATTTTTTTCATCATATTTTCCTCCATAAGATATATTGATTTTTTTTCATTGCTCTTTAAAATTGTAGGGTATAAAAGGATAAAACCTGATGTTCTGAGTAGGAGTTGCTTTCAAATGAGTTACTGTTCCTTTCTTGAGCCAAGTACCATTTGACAGCTTTCAAATAAAATGTACAAACAATTTATGGGAAAATTCACTAGTTCTTCATACAAGAAAATTGTTGCATGTTTCAGATAATGCCATAGTGACAGAAGAAAACCCTACCTGGGAATTTCATGCATCTGACCTCCTCATAGTGGACCACGTTGAAACCCAAGGGGGAGTGCAAGAAAGATATACACATCTCTATGGTAGCGAAACAATCAGATCCTGCCATGTAATGTTCATTTTTTGGGTTTTCTTTTGGCAATGCCCACATTTACAAGGTAATTAGGATATGCTGGACCTGCTACTGCATAAAAATCTATATTTATGGAAAATGGTAGAAGTAATTCAAATGTCTTTCAAAGCTGCCTTAGTCCATTCAGTTTCTTTACCACACAGTGCCACAGTACCTGAGTTTTCCCCTAGAGCATTAAATAATATGAGTAGAATCTGTCACATCCAGTTTGTTCTCCTAGTATAAATGCAAGGTTAGGTCAAAATCTTCTTCAAGTTTCATAGTTAGATATGCTCCATAAATATGAGCTAATATACATATGGCATTTTTTGGATTGTTCTTGGACTTTTTGTTTTGCATCAGTTTCCTTTCTTAGATTTTTTTTCCCCAGTTTGGTACATATCACAGCGCTGAATGGCAGAAGTCCAGCATTCAAAAAGTTGGTTTGAATCACAATATTGGATCAAATATGTGACTGCTTTGGAAAATCAAAACTTTGAAAGACACAACAAATGCAAAATTACTTTCTTTTCTGCATTAAAACATTTCAAGAATGCCCTTAATTAATTGTTAAAAAACTTAAACTTGTACATTTTTGGAGCAAGGGACATTTTTGTAGAAATTATTTGTATAAAGTATTCTGGCTTACAACACAGATGAAAACCAAGAAATTAAGACTTTAGACAACAAATGTTAGGACTTAATCCATCTCTGTAAGAATGTGACCTTCAAGACTGGTACAAGTCTAAAAATAAGTCTTCTGTGTTAGTAGATACCAGGGGGACATGGGAAGTTGCTCAGTTTAGTGACTTTTCCTCGGTGTGAACTACTTATGGCTTGGATTTGGAAATCACAATATTTTTGAGTGTCAGGGTCTACTCTGTATCAGCTGTCATTACTGGCTAATGATAATATTTGATAATCATGTTGTAATCTTATAGATTTTGACAATCTTTAACTGTTAGGTTTGTTATGGCAACATAACTGCTACTCCAGCCAATTGATGTGTGAATGTGCCCAGTAACTTCTCACTTTATCATTCACTCAAGTTCAGACTCCATCTCCTAGTACTAACAGAGCAAGCGTTTTCATGGCACACTGAAATCTCTGCAACTGTGATATATTATATTCTTAGAGCCTCGCAGATTGCTAACTGCCTCATCAGATTCTTTAAGAATAGCTTTTGAACACTGATTTGTAGACAGTTATACCACTTCTCTTCATCTTATATCTTTCAACAGATATCTTGTGCCAGTATGAGTTTGTACTTTCTATGCCCTGTCTACTTTTTTTGATTGCTTTATGAGGAAAACTTAGGTTTTGCTTGCAGTACTGGGAGGTCAATCTTAATTTTGCATGTGCTTAGAATGATGATAATGTATTTAGCTCCAGTATCTATTTTGAAATTTACTTTGACTGGTTATTTCCATTTTCACAAAGCCAATCTGTTATAGAATTTTGCTTTGATCAACAGACCCAACAAAGACCTCTGTTTTGGTATCAACATCATCCGAGCTTTGCCTTGTTGTGGTGCACTCATGAATATGTTTCCTTTTTATGTGTCTTTGCAACTTGTGCTGAGATTGACACACTTTGGCAAAATTTTATTGGAGATATGAGACAGCCCCCCCTTACTCTGCATGCTTTTGTGTCTTGTTATGATTGCCTCCATATGGTGAACAAAGAACTTGAAACTCAGCCCAGTAATGTATAGTACTGGCTACCTAAATGTGTTCAGCCTACTTAGATCAAAACTTATGGGGACTCAGTGATACTGTAGCATTGGAGGTTATTTTAGTCAAGCTTGGAGGTAGCATGGAAGAGAGAGCTGCTGAGATCTCAGGCAATGGTTTGACAGCTCAATCATCAGGTTCTTTTGCATTTACTGCCATTAAATATTGTCTCTTCAGTACCCTCAGAGAACATGGTTGGTCCTGGAGGGTTAAAGAATTGGGAGAATACCAGAAATCCAAGGAGTTAAGTGGGCAGACTAGGGGATGGTTTGGTAAAACAGTAAGAGACCTTCAGCTGGGTGTTCTTGCTTAGTTTGTTTTGCACAGAAGTCTGCCATGATTGGTTGTCATTTGTGCTTCTGACTGGTGTGCGTTGGGGATGAGCATAAGACAGAGTTTGCAGCATCTGCTTCTCTAATATTTTGTGAATGTTGAGCATTTTTTTATAGATGCAACTGAACTTTTATGCTGAAACAAACTCACCGCAGTTCCAAAACAATAATTAGATATTCTGCCCAAGCCCCAGTTTTGGTGAAACTTCACAAAACTATATGACTAATTATTTTTGATGGAAGAGATGAACAGAAATGACAATGGTTTTGGACTACAAATGTTATGGCAGTTTGCTTGGGCCAGAGGGCACAGTCACAAAATTAACAGGAAAATAGCTGTAAAAGGAAGTGAACTTGCTTAATTAGAATCTATTATACAACATAAGTTATAAGGTATAACATAAGTTAAAGGATATATCTGACCTATTGTGTGGGATGGGATACCAAGACAAATGAAAAGCTTCTGACATTTTCTGAAAAGGTAAAAACTGTAGAAGTGAATAATCCTGTTTTCGACAGCCTGTATAATGATGAACAACAGGTACCCACTTATTGACAAGGGAAAGTGAATTTATTTATTTAAATTTTTGATAATGTAAATTTCCCTGTCTACTTACTGAGTTAAATTAAATAATAATTAGAAAACTTTTCTTTAAATCAACAGATGCTGGTAGCTTATGCATTAGTCAATGGGTTAACACATGGCAAAACTGAGCTGCTCTTTTTTTTGTGGGGCTGCTCTATGGCCTTTTTCTTCTTATGCTACCTATTTTGTTGAGATAATAAATTCTGAAGGGCAGGGTCCTTGGTTTGTACTGGCCTATGAAATATTTTGCATGATTTCTGTGCAGAAGTAATGTAGTACAGGTAAAAAAATAGGTAGAGACTTTTGTGGCTGTCTTTTTACTCACTGTAGAGTCCTCCAGAGCCTCAAAACAGGCTTATACTTTGAGCCCAGTAAAAGTCCTACAACAAAAGAGAAGTTGCATCCTCTTCAACAAGACTCAGCTGAACATTTTCTGTAAGACTATATCTCACTCAAGCCCATCTGTTCATCTGTGTTCAGCATGTAAAGAAAAAACCCAAACCTAATATAATGGCCTTGTTCTTCATATAGGTTGATACATTTCAAAGAAATAGAAAAGACATTGAGATGTCATTTGTTTTCCTCAGTGTTAGTATTCTGGAAAATTTTTTCTCGCATGAGAGCTCTTTTTTTCTAAGTGGATTCCTCTTCAAGGATAACTTTTGATAGCATCTTATGATAGGACAGAATGTTATGTTCTCTTATCAAACGTTAGAAAATCCAAATTTACTGGTAATGGTTTCCCTTCCCCAATCTTTTTTGGTGTTAACCATGGTATAGGCTGCAGGAATTGTTGGATGTTTTGACATCCATCTCTGCCCTTTCCACTGGGATCTTTGAGTTTCATGTTTCTTGATTCCAAGTGGTTTTTTTATTGTCCTAAGTTTAAGTGTCAAAACCATCATTTTATAGTAGTTGGAAAGATGCTGATGCTCTTCACTTGGTAATGTACAGGCATTGCAGAAGTCTCCAGGGTTTGCAGGTGGCTTTGATGCCTTTTCCTACTGTCAGGCTGTAAACCAAGAAGGTCTACGTAAAGATTTCATTTAAATATAATACAAGCGCTAATTTTTGTCAATTAAACACAGTTATTAGTACATGCTCTCTAAATGCCTTATACTTTATAAATAGCATAACTATGCCAAACTCTCTGTCTCAGAAATGGATACTGGTATTTATGAAATGTATGATATATATTTGGTGAAATATGTGCTAACAACATATCATATCATCTTAAAACAACCATGGCAGTGGTTTTGTTAGAAAGAAGGAGCAGATTGTCCCTTGTATCCCCATGTGTGCAGCATTAAATCTGCCTCTGCATTTCGTGCTTCTCACATGCATAAGTGAAACGTATTTCTTTGCATCTGACCAATGCATAAACCGCAGGGAGATGTTTTTAATAAGATTCATTGTGATTAGGAGCTGTGGAATAGCCCCATAGTCATAGCAATGTTAGAATGCCACAACTATTTGATAGGAGACATTTCAATCTGTCATCATCTTGTGTGCCCTGACCCTGATAATACACCCCATTCAACCTGAGGCACAAACAGAAATGGTGAGGTAGGGTTGCATTTTTTTTTTTCTGTTAGCACAGCACCAGTCACAGCTTTTATGGGTTCCTGAGAGAAGAAAAAATGTTTTTATTTCCTGTTCTTTTCACCCCTTATCTAACCATTTGAAAATATATTTTGTTTCCTGCAACACAATAAACAAGTGGAAGGGGGAGAAAAATCCTTCCTTAGGTAACCTCAGAACAGAAGAACTTTGTGCATTATGCAGCTCAGGCCATGCCAAAATGCAATTTGGAGGGTGTCCAGCACTTCATTGGAAAGTAATGGTTTTCACTGAACTGAGTTATGACCAGCTGTTTACAGACAGTCTGTGACATACTGATAGAGCAGAACACCGTATGTTGCTTTCCAAATCAAATGATACAAGAAGTGTGACAGAGTGGAGAAACATCTGTCATTAGCAATTTTCAGCACGCTTCACTAATTCTGGACAAAATACGAGTAATGAACTTACCGCAGGAAACTTCAAATACTACCACTGCTGAAACAAGGATATAAACAGCTAGTGCTCCTAATGGCGTCTAATTTAATTCATTTGCAGTAAGAAACAAACAAAGTGGGTTATTTGTTTTTGATCATGGGGTAGTAAATAGTAATGCTGATAACAAACATTCATTTTAATCAAAGAAAAAGAGATCGTGGAACTCAACTTTCCTGAAGTTCAGACAGAAGGTAATTATCAAGTGGTTTTTTCCCTTAGTCTTTTTGAGTATCAGTGATAAGGGTGTTTTGGTTTTTGGTTTTGTTTTTTTATTTTTAAGCAAGGTTTTTTCAGAACAGGCCAAGGAGAAGTTGTTACAACATTATGGATATTGTCCTTCTTTGCCTTGGTCTTCTCCCTTGCATGTCCTTCACCACGTCCTCCTCCGGAATCTTCAGAGAGCAGAACTGCAAGTTTTCTGCACAGTATCACTCACCACTGGGCATGAAGACAACAGTGAAAGGAGTCCAGTGCTGGCTTTTACTCCATTTTTCTGCATTATGGCACTGTTGCTGGTGTTTGAAATCTCATGGTTCCAGATGCTTTTTAAAAAGCTGCACTTCAGTGTGTATGTGGCCCCTATATATTACATACCTAAGTGTTTTCTGGTTGATTTCTCTGTTTCCATCATATCTGGAGCCCAACCACTGCAATTTTGTGACGATTTTCGTTTTATGTCTTTGAAATCAAGAGAGTTGTTCTGCCATTCGCATTCAGGGGCTTTAGTTTCCCCTTAGCGCTGATAACACAGCAAATTCCTGAAACTGTTAGGAATAAGCGGCAGTCCTCAGGGGATAAGGGGGGAAAATGAAAGAACAGGTTGTTACTCTTTATATGAACTTTCAACTAATGTTCACACAAAGCTATAATATGAAATGCAGAGGATAGATTTAGTCCAATCCATTGGTGTCCCACCTGTGGGACTTCCCTTGGAATGAATCCCAGACCAAGAGAGTGAAAGCCATTCCGAACTGATGACTGTAAAATGAGTGTAGGAGGTCTTTGAGTAGCTGCGTAATTGCAAAATTATTCATGATAAAAAAGCACTAAACTAGAATTCACAGTATCTTGTAGAATTTCCTGAGGTGCTGCAGAAAAAATGTGTAACTTTGTAACACCTTGGATAAACCAAACTGGTCCAAGTACAATATGGTGAAGAGGAAGAGAAAATGCATGGAAATACTTTTTACATGGTGGGAGTATATGATAGAAATATTTTCCCTGCACTTAATGCAGAAAAGGAAAACTACTTAACAGAAAACATTTCTAGAACTGCAAATGTGAAGTTCCTCTAATTCTTACAGACATCGACACAGGAGAGCAAAGCAAAGGGGAAGTAAAGGTACCATTGACACCCATCATTATGTTTGTGATCTAGATAATAAAGGAAGCAGACCCAAGCAATTCACTAACACTAACGCTATTCTTTACATAAACAGTAAATGTTTAGATTTTCCTGTTCACTGACTAACAGCACACATATCATAAACACTAAGCTGTTATAGTACGTTTCGTGTGTTGATTCACTTTAACAGTTGTTAGTGTGAAGACAGGAAAAGAAAAGTGGGTGTAATGAGACCATGTGCAGTATGCTGTGAAAACAGAGGCCCTTATTTGGCATAATGGGTTGCACCATAAGGGCCATAAAATTGTGCATGTGTTAGTATCATTTTAATTATTACGGGTGCCACATGTTAAGCAGAATAGCGGAACTACTAAAACAGCTTCAAAATCCTTACTGCTGATCGCTGCATTTAATTACAAATAGGAACATTTGGAGATAGGTCACCATAAAACCCTTCTGTTGTCAAATGAGCTCAAATCTGATTTTTGTAATTATGTTTTTATACCACAGATCCTGTTGAATAACTATAGGGAATAAAATTTTAATAAGTACTGATTAAATGCAGGTACATCCTGCTTCCTAAGAATATTTATGTATGTTCTTTGCCACTTACATCAAGGTACCATCATTGCTTCTGTTTTGGTCAGTGGTGATCATTCAACCTTAATGCAAATAAGCTGAATAACTTTATGTGCCATGAAATATTGTTTTTTTTCAGTGAAGCATAAAAGCACTGGATTTCAATTATTCATTCTGCTTGCTAGAGCTGTGTACAGTACTCTAATCCTCTAGTACCAAGGCACTCTCATTATAACACTACATGTCATATTCAGTAGAATATGACAATTAACCTTCCTAATGTAGAGTTTTGTTATAAGGAATAACAACTTTTATTGTCTGTAACCTTTTCCATTGTAATAACATGTTTCTAGGTTCATATTAATGACGTTCTTTCCTAGTATCAAAATTAAAATGTTAAATATAGAAAATTTTCAGTTTAACAGGAAAAATATAACTCAGATATTAAAAGGTGGTAAAAAGCATATTTTTTAGATTTAGGTAAAAAACATTCATTTTATGTAAAGACTGCCTATAAAGTTCTCCAAACAGAAATTTAAATTGTGAGGAATGAAAAAATTAGAGGAATTCAGTGCTATAAAAAAGAAGTAGCAATTAAATAAATATATAAAATTTAGCACAAGTTGTGGACTGGATTTTGAGTTATACTAAGGACAGAAGTATTGTATTTGGCTATATTGTTCAAGCAAGACTCAAGTTAGAATATATGTGCCCATATATATCACTGAGCATTTATGTGTTCATACTCCCTGTTTCCTTTCTAGAGATACATGTAAACCTTAATCAGGCCTCAACTTGTGGTTTTTCAATTTGAAATATTGCTATCAAATAGAATATTAAAAACATCTACAGATTTTTCATCAACGTTGTGATGTCTAAGGGAGGAAATCACTTTTGTGAGAGATTGCCATTGGAATCATGGGCTAACGCCCAGCTCAGAACACGCACCAGAGCTACTGCACATGCAGTGGTCTCAGAGACTGTCAGCTGGAAATAAGTAAATATAGAGAGCCTCCTGGAAAGAGACTGATGTAATTTGTAAAATGATCAGTGAAAGAGAATTACTTTGCTAGTTCTGATGCAGACTGACTGCTCTGCATCATTTATAGCTGCACGGTAAAAACCCTCAACCCACATAGCAGTCCAAGAATCTGTGTTCTGGCTCAAAAGAAAGAAGAAAAACTCTTGTTGACTTTTGTAACCTATTCAATAAGGTGATTGAATGAGTGCTAAATAAAGACCTCAAGTTGTACTGAGTGACAAGAAAGCAGTCCAGAAATTTTCAGAAGTCAAGCAATGCTAGAAAATAATGATCTCCTCTGTACTAGAACATTAGCAGGTTATGTGCTAATGTGAACCAGTAGAAACGTTTGCATCCAACAGGGTAAAACCCCAGATATTGATGAAAGTCTGGCTCCATTCTGACCCCAGACCAGTTTGGGCATTGGTACAACCCCATTGTAGATTTTATTGTTTGTACTCCTCCCTGTGAGGGCAGAATGGACTCCTTGTTGCAGTCTGGCTCAGTGCTGGAAGAATGCACTATCTGTACATCTAATGAAATTGTCTCTCACTAAGGTGAAATCCTCATCTGACAATGTCAGCCTCCATCTACAACACAAGTGGCAAAAATCTAATGCTTGGCTGCAGTCCTTCCATTTGAACTCTGAATCCTGTATAGCTCCGGTTGTGATCCTATTTCATGCTGCAAGGTGTGCCTAGTGTTGGACGGAATTATGCCATCGCAGAGGAAAAATAATAAGAAAGGAGTGTGAAGAATACTCAGCTGATTAACTGTCTTGTAGAGAAGGAGAAAAAACAAAATGAGTATTTTATCTGTGGAGTTTATTCCAGTCTAATTCCATTAATTGGTCCTGCTCTGTGATTGTAATAATACAAATCTCTTAGTACTAAGAGAATGAAAAGGGGAGTACTGGTATTCTGCTCCCTATGGGTGACTTACTTTGGAAATTTGATTCTATACTGGTGATCTCTGCTTTTTCTGCCTTGTTTGGCCCAATCTCCCCACCCACAAAGGGGAAATAATAAAGAAATTAGACAGACAAAATGAAAAAATCAATGCAGCACTTAACTTTTTAACAATTTAATATAAAATGGAGAGGTTATAACATTCAGACTTAAGATTATTACCTGCATTGTTATGGCATTTCAGGAACACCATGACCCTTTCCTGCTGAGAAAGAAGATCATGGCACTCAGTCACAGCACGGTTGAGACTTTCGCAGGGGTTGTGCATCTTGAGAATTAGAGCAAAACTTAGGGTAATGCCAACTCATACAGGTGGACTTGAACTCACATCTTTGGTTTTGGACTAAGCCAGGTCCACCTGTGTCTTTGATCCATTCCTCTATACAGTGTGGTTTCATGTGTACTCGAATATTTGTTACTCTTAGGAATATTTCCTACTACTCAACTAAATAATCAATTTTTTTAGAAATATTTGGCCACTTTTAGAGGATGTTTCTTTCATGCATTCTGAAGTCAGAGCCTGCTGAATCTCGCATTCATGTGCTGTGAAGTTTATTGGGTTTTGGGGATTCAGCATAAGGGATTTGGGGATTGTTTGCCAGCTCTGCTACACTCTCCAGGCTTAATGCTCTCTTTCCCCTTCTCGGTTGTTGGACAATGAGCTCTAGGCAGTGGTAGATCTTGCTTGTTGAAGTTGAAGTTTGTTGAGGGGGAGCAAAAAGTTAGAAATGGGAAAATAAACATTGCCAAAATTAGTTTTCTGAGAAACAGACAGTATTTTACACAATTATTCATTTAACTTTAGTGTTTGCCTTCTTCACCCACCAAACCTATCATGTCTTCTTTTATTTAACTTGTATCACTTCTTGGGGAATAAAGACCACCATTCATCTGGCCTTTGGTTAAAATTAAAATCTGACAGTATTCTTGCATTTTTAGTATAAAAGTTCTTTGATTATCCAACCAGGGAAAGACTATCCTAAACAATTGGTTGCTATAAATTAAAAAGTCTCATAACAGGAACTTAGAATTTCAGTGAGTGTATTGGATATGCTTTCTTTTTTTACTTCTCCATAATGCCTTGTAGGCTTTTGAAATTTTTTGCTGCAGAATTAATTATATTTGCATGTATTTACAGATACTAAAGCAGAAATGTTTGTTGTAACTTAATTTTCACCTCCAGGTCTATGATGACTGTGAGAGTAAAGTGCATGTAAAAGAAAGTAGTTTTGCTACATAGATTTTATTTCATTGTAAAGAGAGCTGAAAAATAATAGACCAATATTGGTTCTCATTGGATTTGCTTTGCAAAGCATCTTCTGAACTCTTAATTCAGCCATGCATGCTTCATGGCCAAAAAAATACTGTGGTGTTCTAGCTCCTGCACTGCTACTTCAAGGATAATAAGAAAGAAGACAAACTACCTCCTGAAAAGCACAAAGGAGAATTTTTCCAGCTCTCAGAGTTTTCCAAACTTTAGTGCCCCAGAATAAGAAAACTGAGTGAAAAATGACGGTAACTTATCGGTCATCTGTTTAAGTGTCATTAAATGTGAAGAGAATTTTTTGCTGCATTGTGAGCACTCTTGGTAAGACATTCTGGCTGGGTCACTTGTCAGGCAAGGTTATAAATGAGGATTGCTGCTTGCAATGTTACATATGGAACATTTTCCCCTTGGAAAATTTAAGGTACACTAAAATGGAACCTCACCAATCCACCACCTTTGCTTATTATTTAACTTCAAATTCAGAAATATTTGTAAAAGCGGTCAAGAGCCTTTTACATACTGGTCAAAAAGTACTTTTTATTAATGGCCCTGCTTGCTGTGTTGTTCTGTTGCTAGAGGTAACTTGACATGTCAGTGCCTTTTGTGAAGCATGTTGTGTTGTGCTAAAAATATAAGCTTTTAACCCTGCTAACAACTATACTTTAACTTCCAAACCTGATCCTTCAGATGTCCAGTGAATTAAGTAGCCCTGCAGAACTCACGTTGCTGTGGATCAATAATCTTGGTTAATTTTTCAGATAAGGGAGCTATGTACATTGTACATCTATATGGATAAAAATTTAAAAGAATCTCCAAACTTCTCTCATATGTATCATGTACAGATTCTCTATCTTTCTGTGCCAAATCATGCCCTAAGAAAAGATATCACTCTACTCCCATGACATGTTATGTCTTAGTACACAAAACTGCTGCCTGTGTAATTTGATGTGGAATCTTTCTGGTCACCCTGAAGTCTTCTCTTGCCCAGGGTGAACAATCCCAATTCCCTCAGTCTTTTCTCATAGGAGAGGTACTCCATCCCTCTGATCATCTCGGCCCTCCTCTGGACTTGCTCCATAAAGTCAGTGTCCTTCCTGGACTAAGACCCCCAGAGCTGGATGTGGCACTCCAGGTGGGGTCTCTCCAGTGTGGAGCAGAGGGACGGAACCACCATCCTGCTGGCCATGTTGCCTTTGATACAGCCCAGGACTGACTGTCTTTCTGGGCTGCAAGAGTACATTGGACTGGACTTCTGGAGGGTGGACTTTGGCCTATTCAGGACACCAATTCAGAATGTCCCTTGGGAAGCAGCCCTTAAAAACAGAGGAGCCCAGGAAGGCTGGACATACTTTAAGAAGAAATCTTGAAGACATAGGAGCAGGTCATCCCACTGTGCTGAAAAGCGAGCTGGCAAGGAAGATCATTCTGACTGAGCAGGTAGTTTTGCAGGAAGTGAGGGAAAAAAAGAGTGTATCACATTTGGAAAAAGGGACTGGTGACTTAGGATGTGTTTAAGGATATCATTAGGTCATGCAGAAAGAAAACTAGAAAGGCAAATCTCAATTAGAACCTGATCTGGCCACTTCTGTAAAGTGTTTTTAAAAAATACATTAATAGCAAAAGGAGGGGCAAGGAAAAACTCCATTCTTACTGTATGTAAGGGGGGAATATAGTCACCAAAGATGAGGAAAACGCTGAGGTACTTGACACCTTCTCTGCCTCTTCAATAGTAAGACCGGTTATCCTCAGGCCCCTGAGCTGTTAGATAGGGACAGGTGGCAGAATGGAGCTCCCATAATCCAGGAGGAAGCAGTTAGTGACCTGCCGAGCCACTTAGATGCTCAAGTGGGGGTTGACCTCTTCTCACAGTCAGCTAATGATAGGACAAGGGGACACAAGCTGTGCCAGGGGAAGTTTAGGTTGTACATTGGGAGGACTTTCTTCACAGAAAGGGTGGTTAGACATTGGAATGAACTGCCCACGGAGATGGTGGAGTCACTTTGTTTAAGGAAAAACTGGATGTGGCACTTAGTACCATGGTCTAGCTGACATGGTGGTGTTTGGTCATAGGTTGGATTCCAATATCTCAGAGGTCTTATCCAATCTAATTGATTCTGTGATTTCCAGCTCATGTCCAGGCTCTTACCCAGCAGCACCCCCAAGTCCTTCTCAGCAGGGCTGCTCTCGATCAGTTTATCCGCCAGCCTGGATTGATACTGGGGGCTGTCCTGACCCAGATGCAGCACCTTGACTTGATCTTTTTCAACTGCATGAGATTTCCATGGGCCCACTTGTCAAGCTTTTCCAGGTCCCTTTGTTGTTCAGGTGTCTCAACTGCACCACTCAGGCTGTTGTCATCTGCAAATCCGCTGAGGGTGATTCCTTTGTCTATGTCAATAATGAAGATAAGTAACAATGGCCTTAAAAGAATATAAAAGTCCATATGAGATTGAAATTTCATTCCCTGGAACTGTTCAAGGGATAGAGAGATACTATCCTTGCTCAGAATCCTTACTATTAAATTTAAAAAGATACTAAAAGGACAGCAGAGGTTTTCATTACTAGTGCAATCAGATTATTCTCACTGCTTCACCTATTTACAGACTATTAGCACTGACTGCTTAAAACTTTTTATTAATGACATATACAGAATTTTTAAGAATTCCATGTCAACCCATAGCCCTCTGTGCTCCCGTTTTACGTAGCTGTCATCCCAGAAAATGCAAGTGATATTTCTCTGGGTATTCTTTCTATACTATTTATCCCCTTATGCATACAGTTAAAAAGATGGACAAATTGTTGGAATAGGTAAGTTATGAGATGGCACCAGTGCTGAAGCAGCTGAAAATGGGATAACCCAAGAGGATAATTCATGTACTGAAACAGGAGCAGATGTCAAAAGAGACAGCTTCTCTAGCTTGTTTGGATGATGATTCCCCAGCGTGTATTGATGGAGCAAGATTGTCAGACAGCCTGTTTGTGAAGTTCAGTGTTGCCTGTCTTAATAGTTCTTTACAGAGAGGTGACATTTTGTTGCAGGCAATTGTAGAGTGAAATTTTTGTGAATTGTTTAAAGTAAACCAAAACTGTCCTACCAAGCGGCATTCTTTGCAAATGAAAAAGTCCAGTGGAAACAACTGCCATTTTGACTTCTTTAAATTGGATGGGCTGTCCCATCTGTGCGCTGCGTGCAAAGAGATGTTCTATTCACTTCCTCTGGTATCCAGACCAGGATAATTCAAGTGGCAATGGTGGCAAGGAAGAGGAGAACTTTTTTAGACAGAATGTTCAGTTAACTGAGTAATTTAGAAAGTATTATACATCTGCTACATCTAGGGACACAGGCTTGTTCATGATGCAGCTTGTGTTATGATGCAGTTTGAGAGGAAAAGGTAATGAGAAATCTGAAGGATCTGGGGCATTTCGTAGTGTGTGCAAAACACAGTTCTACCTGGCTGCTCTTGGGTGATAATCATATTTTCAACTTCCGACTGTCTTGTGTAAGTAAGCAAAAAAAAAAAAAAATTAAGCATTCAGCTACCAAACTGATGTTAACGTGTTAAAAGGATTGAAGTTACCCCTCAGGTTTTGTGAATCCCAATGGTATTAAGGATCAAGGGTCTTAGGATCAAGGATTAGCTCCCTTGCAGCAAACTAAAGAACAGAGAACACTCCCTCCCAGAAGAATAAGAAAATACGTTTTGTAGAACCCTGTCTTCACAGACAGAAATTTAGGTTTTAAGCTAATCTGACATGGCATATATGCCTGCTCACCTCCCATAAATAATTTTCTTGAAATTTAGCTACCTAACTCTTCAATTGACTCTTTCAGTAATTCTCTTGCTAAAATACATTGCCTCATATTTTTTCACCTCTTGATGCTGTGGTCACTCCTGTTTCATCTACAGAGTATTTTGCTCCCCATTTCCCTTTCCCTTTATCCCAATTTCCTGAAGGACGTAAACCACCGAAGATGACTTCAAACTTCTTCCTTTTAATTTGAAATCTTTGTCTTTTACATGACTAAGATTCTTCATGTTCAAATTGTTGGATTCTTCTCTCTTCCTCTTTCTGGTTTCCTATTACTAGTGTGCTTTCTATCTCATTTCTCCTTCCATGCACTCCTCCCATTATCCTTCGTGTGAGATTTTTCCATGTCCTTGAAACAACCTTCTGCCTCCACTGAGTCAATAATCAAGACCCTCCCCTTTCAAATCCATCCTTAACTCACATTATTGCTTTTCACCTGCCAGTGACCATTCCTCTATATCATGGGCTAGTAGACCTCTCACCAAGGAAATATAACAAAACCAGAAAAAGATAAATTAAAACACAAGATTTGCAAATGTTATCATCTGTTATCATTAAATACTAACTCTCCTGCTCAGCATGATATGCCCTTCACTTTTGCATTTTCTCTCTTTAGAATGATGCAAGTAAGTAGGCATTGCCTTGTATTTCTTCTTCTGTTTTTGTCTCTAAAAATGATCAATCAATGTTGATATCAAGGTTTATACTAGTACCATATCAAGGCCTTGAGCTGAAAAACCCCGAGGTCAAGAACTTTGTTGTGCTATATCCTTACTAAGTAAGATATATATTTCATTCAATATACAAATAATAGTAGCAGACTGAATGAAAAGACCTTCAGAGGTTAAACTTAACGTTAGTAGGAAATCTGTGAAAACACAGGTGTTTTAACTTCTGGTGTTTTTGTGCCAGCCATGACATATGGAGCAGGCACCAAGGAGATGGAACTGAAGACTATTGTTAGAATACATCAGTATCATCTTGCATTTTGAGCTCTGCAATCTAATTTACTAATCAAATTTATATCAGTATATGCATGCTTATGCGTAAATATATGATAAAACAGCCACATATTTTTAAAAGATGACATATTTCTATTTGCACTTAATTTTGCACTTCCCAGAATTTTTCTGTCTTTTCATATTGCCTTATGGTGTGTTGCTTGACTCCTGTTCTCTGTAAGTGTGAAAAGTCAGGAGGAGAGTTCACAGCAGGTTGATGGCCTGGAGATTAAAAGTCTGTCTAAGGACATTTCAAAGTTGTAAAGGTATTATTCTCACATGTACTTATTTCTTGGTGGGTGTGAACAACAGCTACTCACCAAGCTGGTGTAGTGTGAAATAGTTTCCTGTGAAATGATGTGCAGACATATGCAGAAAGCCACATGTACAGCACATGCACAGACTCATCCCTGACTTATGATTAGTGAGATTCTTGCTGATAACTGAGTTAGGAATGACCAGTGGGGCATTCAATGTTTTAATTATCCAGACTACTCTGTGGATTTTCCATATTTACCAAACTAAAAGCATGATCTTGTCCTGATGCTTTGAGATTAACACGCTGGAAATGACCTTGACTTCTCAGCAGTCATTCTCTATTACCAGGCCAACTGCAGACTGAGATTTTGCCATGTACATGGATATCCTCTATACATTCCTTTGTCAATGCCTGGGATAAATTATTCCCATGCTCTGAAAAAGTAAGTTTTATTCTACTAAATATTAAAAATAATTCTTGGTCAACCTAAATATGTCAACTAAATTAAACAAAAGGACATTAAGTCTTTCAAGCAATTTTTGAAACCTGGACAATAATTTGGTTGTAATACTTTATATCTTGCTGTTGTGGGGATGAATATAAATTATAGTGGAACTGCTACTGTTAATAATTTGCTTTTATTTTTTTTAAGACAGTGACTAGGACACCAGAGCAAGTAGATCCAAGGCTTCTGACACAGCTTGCTCAGTCACAGATGCCCAGGGTGACTGTGACCAGAATGAGGGGCCTTTTCAACATGCACAAAAGTGAGCTCTTCCTGTCCTACTGCTGTAAGCCAGCACAGCCACACCTTTCTGGTGGGCCAAAAATTAGTGTGACGCATGCCAGAAATGACAATAAGAAATGAAAAGGCCATATGGAGCCATTGCTGCCTGCCAGTCATTGCAGTAGGTGGCAACTGGGACAGGAGACGTATTGGAAAGGGCTCCATGCATTAGGGTACTGAAAGAATAATGCAAAACCTGGATGTGATTCCTGGCAAAATTTAAATTATTTCCCTCTTAATGTTACTTTGCTCAGTTTTATCATATTTATTATGCTTATAGGTTTATATTAAGGATATAATGAGTTTTACTGTGGAAACAGAACTTGGTTTTGCCACAACTGGTAGGCTGTGGAATTTTCTTGGAATAACATTTGGTGGATATTTACTAACCTATGCATATACTTCAGTTACCTGAAAATAAGAGTCACAAATAATTGTGTAGATTTTCTCTGAAGCCATTGAAGAGAGCTAGATGACTACAAGAGAGGAACCCTTCTGTCCTAACAGAAGCAGACTGGGTAAGTCATACTTTAGTGGGGTTCATCTCACACTAAAGTACTTGTCCTAGAGACCAGGTGAAACATGCCCTGGAAAAGCTGGATTCTCTCCAATTACTAGAGTGACTGATTAGACGTGGCTAATGCTCAGATGAGATTAATCCAACTCCTAGTAAATACTTTATAATCAGGAACTTAGGGGGATGTCTCAGCATTGTGAGGTCTTTTGAGATAATACTTGGTTATTATGCATAAAGAATGAATTCAGAAATACTGTGTAGGAGCTAATGAGATTTAAATGGAAGAAGGTATTGCATACAAATTTATATACTGAACTCACAATACTCACAGACACATACTATAATTTTGTTACTTCCATAAGAATACCTTATCTTACACTGAACAGTTATTATAACCAACAATCTTTGATTTTGATTCCTAGTATACATCTTTTATACTGCTTTGCAGTGCAACTGCCAGATTTCTTTATTCTTTTGGGCTAGTAAAATCTTTTCCTATTTAAGAAATATTTTTCATGAAGATATTCTGCATATTCCCTGTCCCACTCTCCCTCCCCCTTCCCATACCTGATCCACTCCCTTTCATTAGCAGAAAATAAAAACAAAAGTTTGATGACTGTTGTCTTGAATACTAAAGAGTTTAGCCATAATTTCTGCATCAGTTAAAATGCTAAATACATATGCTTCTAAACACACATATGTGATGAAAATACTCAGTGTTTTAGTTGTTTTCTCAAGTACCTGGTGAGGCTTTTCTTGAAGATTTTATGCGGGAAGACCTCTGTGTGTAAAGCAAATCACAAATAATTTCACTCTACACAATTTTACTCTACATGAGTACTGTACTGTTCCACACTTGCTTGCCAGATGTCCCAGCTCAAGCTCTAACCTCACACCTTGTCCTGTGCAGATCAACTTCTGCAGAACAAGTTGAGTTTCCACATTTTAGGAGATCACGCTGAGAGCAAATAACTGTTCAATCTGAATAAGGCTGCCAGCCTGTGATACAAAAAAGAAATTATTCCTGGTTGTTCAGCTGTAACCTAGATTAAGCCAAGGAAGATACAAACCTAAGAGAGAAGACTGAAGTTATTACATGACGTTCAACAACCTCCAGGTGAATAGCCCCGTCTGTACTGCTCATTAGCACTTTATCAGACGAAAGAGCCAGACTGCAAAGAAGGCAAGCCTGTCTCAGAATAAGGCTTATGCTGGAAACATTCCCAGGAGGAACAATTATTTATCATGTGGCCCAGGTTATAACTAGAATTGTTATTTTTCATTTTAAAGTTACATTAAGGTATTGGCACCCATGCAGTCTTTTATCTGTCCATCTATTTTTCATGTTTGTTTGCTGATGAGAATTTCCCTAAAGAAAAATAAAAAGACAAAAAAAAAAGGTAAAAATTTCCCATTTAGTAAAATTATCATTAAACACGATTGTCATTGTCTGGGACTAGGAACCATTCTCATAAAAAACTGAATCCCAGAGATATTAATCATGACTCATGCGCTCTCATCATGGTCTCACTATAGAGCTCCATGTCCAGAGGTATGTGATAGATCTCCCTTCCTGGAAAAGAGGGAGGTTTGTATTTTTTTCTTGCTTCATATTCAGTCTTCGTTTTATTTCAAGCATTAGCAGTGAGTAATTTGGCTTCATCCTCCTCCTAACTACAAAAGAAATTTGTGGGCCTGATCATAGGTTACAGGCAGATTGCTCCCATATAAACATCATTTTCATTTGTCTCACAGTGACTCAAGAAAGGGTGATGCTACCGATTTTTTAAAGAAACTTTATTGGAAGTTTGGGGCGCAGGCCTTTCCCCTTTCCAGCAACTTGTGAGGTCACTCTGTAGGCTCATAAAGCCATAGAGCAGTTTAGGAAGAAAACGAATGCAAAAAGCCACCTATCTGGTCCAAACCCCTGCTCACCAGAAGGCTATTTGCATCAGGCACCTTGTCTGGGCAAGTCTGAGTATCTCCAAGGACGGAGTTTTCACAGTTTCTCTGGTAACTTGTTCTTGTGTTTGACTGTACAGTGAATCATTGTTTCCTGGTATCTCATTTCGGTTTTCCTTGTTACAACTTGTGCCTGTTGCCCAAGTGCTGCCTCTGCGCACTGCTAAGATCTGTTCTCCAGACTGTGTGTGGCTGAACCTCTCTGTAGAATGGGTGCAGTGCTGACCGTTTGTGCACTTGTCTCATCTCACAAAATGTGTGACAAATTTCCCCATTTTCGAGAAGGAGGTGAACATGATAATTTCCCTTCTACTATTTACCACTTTCGTAGCTTGCTACAAGTAAAGACTAAGGCAGAGGAAACACAAAACCCTTATATATTTCTTTATTCATACTACAGAACCTTCAATAAATCTGTTGTTTGAATTCTTCATTTTTGAAAACTTTTATTCCAATTAATCTTTTGTTTTCCCCTTCAATACAAGTGGGAATTAAGACTAAGTTTTGGATGAATTCAGTAAAATGTTGTATTTCTATGTGTGAAAAGTATACAGTTACCAGACAGATATAGCCTGACATGCATGGTTTGGACTGGTTGGAACTAAGAGTAAGAAGTATCTTTCTTCTATTAATCACTGTTAGGCTTTGAACAAATAATGAAGAGAGAACAAATAAGAAAGAGAAAACTGTCTTGGTACCTCTTTCTGATGCTTTTCTACATTGTGAGTAAAAGCTATTTGCAGAAGAAGTCTTCTGAACTGGAAGGCTCTGTGAAACATACCAGGCTGTGAGCACAACTGCAGAAACCTTTTCTGTACCTGGTTCCTGAAAAATGAAATTTAAAAAGAGAAGATGAACAAAACAGGAGAGAGAACAAAATGTGGCAGTAATTATCTGCCTTCTGAAAACCATGTTTAAATTATGGGTGCAAGATTCTACTCAAGCAAAATCAGTGTTGTTTTAATTATAATTATTTTACAATTTATAGTTCTTCAATAGTTTTCTAATTAATCAATTTCTATACACAGTTTTGTGCCTCATTGTATGTAAACAGTTGCAGTAACAAAAAAATTTGGTTCTACTATCTGTAGAGAACAGAAAATTAGGCCCTGAAGAGAGTCAGCTCATCGTTATTGAATTAAATTAAGTCTATTGATTAAACGTTCATTTTGTGGTTGGGCTTTTTTGGAGGCATGAAATAGTCTCATTTAGTTACACTACAGCAGTAAGGGGAAGAATATGTAAGGGAAAGGGAACTGCCTGTTCTATTTAAAACAATTGCTATATACATGTTTTACAGGAGAATAATTATAATTGAAAAACTGTCACACGATTATAAAGCAGGAAGAATATTTTTCTCTGATGTTTTGGTGATAAGAATTTCAAAAACAACATTTGATTGACTTCTCAGGTTTCTACTGGGGATCTTTTGTCAGTCCTGCCAGTCTCTCCCTTGCTGACACCATGGTCATTTGAAGGACATGAAGATCTGGTGTTCATAGGTCTTTCATGGTTCACATGCAAATGCATACGGCTCACACACAGCATGCTGAGTCCATAGATGTCACTGCAAACAGACTCCTTTAGCATCTCTTTTTCTTTTCTCCCACACCTCTTCCTTACCCTCTAATGCTGTTGCTGCATCTCCTCCCCTCCACTGCCCTATTTTCACAGGGAAAACTGAGTAATTAAAATGTGTGTCAAATATTTATTTTCCAACTGAGAACTGCAAGGGAAGCACGTGCTTTTACCTGAATATTCCTTTCTAACAATCCCTGTAGTTCTTAAAGCCAAAAATGGATTCTTTTGTGGACAGTTTATGTCTACATGTATTGCTAGTAAAATGAGCAATTCTGTGTCATCTGCTGGCTAAACCACTCAATGCAGAAAGGCATTTTCCTTACAGCTTTGCTGCTGTGGCTGATTTACAAATAACTTTGTTATTGTGGATGTGGAACGGAGGGTGCTAGCTGACCTAGCCTGCTCCATAAGGCTAAACTTTCACCAATGATTAGGACAGATATAATATTCTCAGAACCGTTTGTGAACAATGGAAAATTTGATAATTTGGTTGCAGGTCCTTCAGAAGTGCAAAAATACTTTGCACCAACAGTAGCGATCAGTACCTTTCTTACATCATTTTATTGCTTAGCTGTGTGTTGGTCTGTGTCAACACAGATTGACAAAGTCATAGAATTTTATGGGACAGTCTGAAAACTCATTTGCAAATTTTATTGCAGTGCATCATTGCCTGCATTCACAGTCCAGAGGTCTTCCATTGTTGTGAATAACAACTGGGAGCAATTTCTGGCTATGGTCAATGTAGGGGTTGCGGTCTTCCACCGACAGGTGTTCTTTCCTAATTACTTCCATTAGTTTCCCTTTATTGCAGGGCTTCATCACCCAATGAATGTAGTGTCTCAAAAAATACCAGACAAGATCTATAAGCTCCAGTGTGTAGCACGATAATCAGTGTATACTCCTTGAGCCCAAACTTAGTAAAATGATCTAGTCAAACCTGCAGAACTTATTTCCCAATAAAATAGTTATTATTCCAAATGCAATATTATAAATATAAAAAAATATTGGTGCAGAGTTTCAGGCAAATACAAGTATTTGCCAACATTTCTGTCAGCAATAGCATGGCCAGCAGGATGAGGGCAGTGATTGTTCCCATGTACTGGGCACTGGTGAGGCTGCACCTTGAATCCTGTGTTCAGTTTTGGGCCCCTCACTACAAGAAGGACATTGAGGCACTGGAGAGCATCCAGAGAAGGGCAACGGAGCTGGGGAATAGCCTACAGAACAAGTACTGTGAGAAGTGGCTGAGAGCTGAGGCTGTTTAACCTGGAGAAAAGGAGGCTCAGTGGAGACCTTATCACTCTCTACAACTACCTGAAAGGAGGTTGTAGCCAGGTGGAGGCTGGTCTCTTTTCCTGATTAAGAAGAGATAGTACAAGAGGAGATGGCCTCAAGTTGCACCAGGGAAGGATTAGATTGATTATTAGGAAAAATTTCTCACTGAAGGAGTGTTCAGGCATCAGACTAGGCTGTCCAGGGAAGTGGTAGAGACACCACCCCTGTAGGAATTTAAAAGCCATGTAGTTTTGGCATTTAGGGACATGGTTTAAAGGTGGACTTGGCGTTGTTATGGGAATGGCTGGACTCAATGATCTTAAAAGTCTTTTCCAACTAAAATCATTCTGTGATTCTATAACTTGTAAAAATGCTGACAAGAGAAGTCATGATTCTCATTAGAAGTAATGAAACTTCTGACCTGGTAATCTCACTGTACCGTAAAGCTTGACTCCATTCTAGATCAAGAACCTTCTTTTGCATCACATCTTTGCCTGCTCTGAATCAGAACCATGCATATTTTATCAAAAAGAAGAGTGCACTTTGATATCTCTTTCTTTTCACACTCCCTGAAGAATTAGCACAGATACCTGTGCAAGACGGATTCTTGCTTGCATTTTGCATTCTAGATTGTCTGAATTCTGTTGCACTGCATGCAGGTAAATTAGGAATAGAATATGCCTTTCAGGCCTTTTGTCATTTGTCGTGATACTCAACCCGGAAAGAATACCGCTTTTTCTTTTCAGATCTGGGATTACATTTGCAGAAATTATATTTATATTTAAATAGAAAGAAATGCCCAGTGCCTTCTTACATAGGAACTGAAGAAATTCAGTAGAGAATTCTTAAAGAAGAAAAGCCCAGACAATCAGTGTTTACCTCTTTATCATATTTCCCCAGAACAGAAGTGTAGTTTGACCAAAACCACGATTATATAACTCCATTGCTGCAAGGACTTTCTTCAGATGTGCCTTTCTGCTGTAGTATTACTTTAAAAATACTCTTCAGTGACAATTTTCCATTAAAAGTAAAGGGCTGGTTTTGAGTGATTCCACTGTACCTTCAAAGACAAATATCTCTAAAAGCACAGATTTTATTTTTTTTAGATAGTGCTTCATCATTGTCTTTTTACATCCATTCTCTCCCTGTGTCTCTTTTTCTCCACGGTAACATAGAAGTTGATCATTATGTACGACAGTTACCAGCAGAAGGATTCAGATAAGAGAATCATAAAGAGCAAGAAATGTAGAAACCTGTGCCCAGAACTGCACATCAGCTTTCTGCAGACTTTAACCTTTTTTCTGCTCTATTCACATTTGGCTCATTCTCCAAAATGGATGCATCTCATTGTCTTTTTCTGTCATTTACCTAACCCTTCCTCTTTTTCCTTTAGGTGCTTCCCTAAAGTGCAAAACAATTCCTCAGGCTTTCTTGTTGAATGTTCCCATACGAGCTGTGAGAGGAGACAATCATGCAGCTGCTGCTAACTTGATCTCAGAGGCAAATATCAGTGCAGCCGATATCAATGAAGGCTTGCAAGTGGAAATGGATCAAATCAGCAGCAAAACCATGAAAGCAGCAGCCAGTCTCTGTTTTTCAAGTGGTTTTTTAGGACAAAACAAAATTTCTCTGGATCAAGTTCCTATTGGTCCTTTATTGGTTTTCTGGCAAATTCTGAGACGACCTTCCATTGGTGTACTTGTGATTCTTGCGCCTGGACCAGACTCCGTTGGTGGGAGAATTCTTTGCAGAAAGAACAACAAGAAATTAGCTTTTTCTATCAATGCTATTTTCTCTCTTTGCTTTAGACACTAAATAACAGAACAAAAAATCTTTCAGGCCCTTCATTTGATTCATTTGGTGTATATAGAAGTCATCCAAAATCCTTATTGGCTGATGCTCTTCCTGATGTAAACAGGATGTCTCATTCACTGTGCTGTTACTGTACCTGTATATTTCTGACCATGTTCCTTGTACCTCAGCATCTCACAACTGTGTTAGCCAAATGTTTAGCCAGATGAAAGGCCAAATTGGTCTGGAGGATTCATAAAGCACAGTTCATGACTATAATCTCACTATAACTGCAGTGAATTCAAATACACCATATTTTTCTAATGATATCCCAGAAATAATCCAGATATCAGCACGATGATATGAATTTGTAATATTTTTTACACTCACGTTTACACACATGCACATACTCTCTCCTCTCTTTTTGGGCACACATCCAATAAATCAATATGTGTCACTGAAGTTTAGAGCCATTCCCTTTATCCTACTTTCTGGCAGTCTCACCCGTAAATCACAGACACAGTTACTGATGGGACAGATAGATCCTCCAGAGTGCAAACCCCTGCTTCAAACCTGCCCTCCTTTAAATTAGCTGGCAGATAGAAGGATTTTTGGCAAAAAAAATGTTAGATGTTGAAATATTTATAATTGGAAAATGGGGTGTTTGTACACATTTTGGAGAATGACTTTGTAAAATGTTGCACTGCAACATTTTTCTGTCCAGTGTATTTCTATTTTTGGTACCAAACCCAGCTTTTCAAAAATGAGTCTTAATTTCAACTAGTGACATCAATTATTCATGGACTTTTATTGCATAGTGAAGTTTTCTGGCTGTTTGGGCCCAGTGCTTGTAAGCTTATCTGCCTGTGCTCTCACATTTCAATTTTTGCTCATTCACTTCCATAGATCTGTTTTCCTTAGAAGGAGCACATTTTGAAAACAAAGAGTTATTTACTGCAAAGAGTTAAAAAGAGCAAACAAAGCCAGCCTAGGAGGTTGCATACCACACTGCCCTTCCCAGTTCAAAAAAAAAAGGGGATTTGCTACATGAAGGAACCCTTTGGGGGACCTTCTGGCTTGCATGGGTGTTGACTGGGTGAATATAAAGCACTTTGGGGCAGCATACAGAGGAGGAGTTGATGTTGGTTTGAAGTCAATGGACTACCTGTTGGGACAGGGTAGGTGACACCTCCTCCCACCACTGGCAACCTTACTGGCATGGCAACAAACTCGTCCTTTTTATGCCAGAAGCCATGATCTCATATTTGTTAGGTCCTGGAAGCAGTCAAAGTCAAAAACACTCCTACAGTTTTGAGGACGCGAGAATATTATTCTACTGCTACGCTTCAGCCAGTTATGCTGTGCTGCTCTCACTTACTACCTCCTGTGCCGCCACCTGCCAGACCCAGCCCGCCTCATCCGAGCGCCGTCTGGCATTGCTGGAGCGTGAGGGGCATGGCCTCCCCGTGAAGGTGGAGTATGTTGGCACCGCAGGCCAACAACCCTTCACTCTTCAATATGGCTGGCGCCCAGGGTCAGCGCAGGAGAAGTTGTTTTTTTTTTCCTGGTCCAAGTAGCTCAAACAAAAGCCAATTATTGCACATATGACAAATCTAACAGTGCTCCCTGAAAGCAATGCTGTGATTGTATGGCAGATATGTCCCCAGCGCACAGTTGGGTTGGGGAATGTCACGTTCACCAGGATGGTTGAGAATTTAGACACTGAGCCTGTTTTAAGACACAGTATAAATTGAATGCCTTTTTATCATAACCAGGGAACTGTTCCATGAGGTTTGCATTTGCTTCCTTACTTTCATTTTTTATAGCTGGTAACAAATGGTCCAACAGGTCTGAGGGGGGTTTTTGTCCTTTTCTAGGACAAAGCCCCTGCTCCCCCTCCACGGTGAGGGTAAAACTGCAGAGTGGAGGCATGGCAGGGCTCGGGCACGCGCTGCCGGGGAAGAGCAGTGCAGGCAACAGCCTGGCAGCTTGTGGTGTCATGGTATGTAGCCCATACAACTGCAGAGAGGCAGATTGGCTGGCCTGAGCTGAGCCTCTTCTGCTGAGGTGCACTACCACCCGCTCACTGGAGTGGGGACCTGGAGGCTGGACCCACTCCTACACTAGCCCCCGTCACTCGCTACCGTGGCCACTGTCCAGATGGACACTGCGTTACGCAGGCTGGAGATGAGGCTTTGTTCCCGCTGTCAGTACTGTGGAGCCCATTTTTCTGAGGAAGCAGCTTTCAGATATTTGGGGTTGTGCCAGGTTCTGATAATCCAGAAAATCCTGAATTTAAGCATGTTCCTTAAAATTAGTGTTCCCTTTACCTTTCTTTGCCAGATTCCAAATACTGCCCTAGGAGTAGGGGCACCTTATTTGACAAATGGTTTTTTAGGTTCACGTGTGGCTTTTGTTTTAAAATATATTAATTTATTATAATGTAAAATCATCTGCCTGGGGGATGTGGGATGTTGTTGGACTACAACCAAGTATTGGCTTATAGCCTTCTAAACCAGGGTGCTAAGAAATAAATCCTAAATAGAAATGGATGAACAGTTTATGTTGAAAATGTATTCAACAGACTTCACTCTTCTTTTCTAAGGGCTTTCCTCAAAACAGTTGATGTTTTCTAGATTTTTTTATCACATGAAATGCTGTATCCTGATGCTGCAAACAGCAAAAATTATTTGCTTAATTGCAAATTATTTGAAATGTCTTTTCCCTCTTTGGGGGCTTCATGGTCTTCTAATTACACTGCATTATTCCTCCTCCCTGATCAGATGAGTAAAAAATTCATACACAAAAAAAGGCATTATTTTTCACCAGCTTCTTAATAGTGGTACTCATATACATGTATAGCTTAATAGTAGTACTTTTATGTCTAAAGAAATGACCATAGGATATAGGTGGGGAAAACATGTTAAAAAACTATTGTAAAATGACTAATTTGAGTTTTATGCAAGCAGCGCATTCTTTTCCTTCCAAATAATTTTGAAGTGTACTTTCTACACCTTGCAGTCATGCCTGAACATTTTACTTTTCACTCTACTGACCCATTGACACTGATTTCCTGAGGTTTTTGAATAAATAGTTAAAAAGATCCTCAATAGGTAAGGATTTAAAGACACATAGTTTTTTTTCCTTCCATTGGTGTTTTACCAGGACGATGTACTGTTCTGAAGTAAGATTATGACATGGGCTGTGGTAGCTATGACCTCTCATATGTTCATTTACAGAATTTGTCAGACTATTTCAGCATGTTTGCTGAATTATAATGACTTTTTTTTCATTCAGTTGCTGCCAAGTGGAATGTAGGTTTGTGTAACATTGTCACATTACTGATGATCAATTCCCATGCTTGTAACATCTGCAGATCAATGAGGTACCATTGTGCCACCCCACCTGCAAACACAAAAACTAGATGAGCACTTGATTTGTAACATCACAGACTTTGCAGTCTTAGAGCACTTCTGCAATTGGCGGTATTTAAAGCAGCTTGCTACATCCAGTGGCAGTTCATTGACCTTAAAGGATCTTCTCATGGGAAAGCCAGTCTTCTTCATATTCTGCCAGTTATAAAGTTGGGAGTAAAAGATTGAGGAAGAGACATAATATGCAACCAAGATTGATGGACACAAACTAACCCAAGTTAGTATTTGATGTATTACACATTGATTGTTCCCTTTGCAAATTGGAACTGGACTAGAATGGTGTGAAGGAATAGTTAAAGGCATTAACTCTGACCTTAGTTGAATTGCATAATGATCATATTTATGATTACAGGAGAATCTTTCTTCCAATTGGAGGTTAGGAAAGATAATAATAGACTACTGCATTGAAAGTGCTGATATTGACTCAAAAATTCAGTGATTTTGACAATGAGCATCTCTCTTCTTAACAGCACTTGTTATGCTTGGGGAAAAGCTTCTGTCTAAATCCAGAAATCTGCAATGTTATGCTCCTGTAATTTCATCTTTACAATTAGTTTTCAACACAGTGTCAGCAGAAGAATGCCTGTTGACAATGACTAAGCAGAGAGAGAGGAGTCTATTTTTTACGCAGCAAAACATTTTCATTTTTTCATTTCCTCACTTACCCACACTATTTGTCTCTTTCCATCATCTGTTTTGTCTCTTCAGAAAGCCAGGCTGTGAGCTGTCTGTGGCAGGCGCCCATTTTTCATTTTCTGTGCGCGTAGGTAGTCTAATACCAATAAATAATAAAAGGTCTTTGTCACTACTCAGACAACAAAACTTTTAATATAAGTGGTGAGACTTCTGCTTTGGTGTGAACAGGTTGCATTAAGATTCTGGCTACAGATCATTTACATCGATCTAGAAACCCATGAAAAAAGTACCACAGACTATTCATGCTGAGTTGAAAATTTACCCTACCAAGCCCCCTATTGTGGATTGTCTGGAGAAAAAATCCCAATAAATGCAAAAAAGAAAAAGAAAGACTATCATCTTCTGATAACACTAATGGTAACAGCACAGTTACCTTCTTGTCTGCCTCAGATGGAATTTATAACTTTATGCTTGACTGCCTCAAAGATCTTAAAATTAAGATTAGTAATCAGAAATATTTTGATTGCCAGCTTTATTTCTTGAGATGTTACAAGAAGTCATTAAGTTCATGTAATTAGCTAAGTTAATAAGCAAACCAGACAATTATATAAGAAACCTTAGCTAAAAGCGACTACAGAAGGATTCGACAGATTACAGGCTTCTAACACGGTCATAATTGCTATTAAAATCTGTAATCTCATTGACATCAAAGAACTGGAATTAAACCGAACAAAACTGAAAAATCATTCAAAAAAGATTTTTTTTAGTACAGCCTCCAGTGCTGTCATGAAATTTAAGAGGACATAAAGGAGAGCAAGAACACTTCAGAAGAGGTTGATGAAATGAAAGCTGTGGTGAATTATCTTCAGCCTTCCTTTCCAGCACTTACAATTGAAGATCTCACATCTACTCCAAACTAATGTTTGTTAAGAGTGCTCTGTCATGGATTACAGGAGGTGTATCCAAACGATGCTTACCAACAGTACTAAAATCTGAAAGGACTGAATGGCAGATAATTTTCTCCATTGTTAAAAATTCTTCATATCTATTAAATGATTTTTTATATCAAATGATTGTTTTAGTACATTCTTGTTGTTTACGTCAAAATTGCCTGATTGGTTAGAAGCACAAAATCAGCATTTCTGTTCTTAGGCTTTTGTCTAGGGTAGGAGCTGGTGAGCTTAGCTAGATTGCATACCTCAGTTATAGTTGGTTTTGTAGACAGAATTGCGAGATTTTCAATGAAGATAACATCCTTGAGTGTTTTTATGACTTTTTGTCACCCATTATATTTTTACAAGATTTTGACTACTCCAGATGTGTGTTTTTTAAAGAAAGGCAGGAGCTTTCTATTTGATGCAAACAGTTAGTATCTACCAGTAAATATATGTTTCTGAGTAGGAAAGAAACCTCAACAACTGACCTGGTAACAGAAGCTAACTGATTTTCAAAGAATTTACCTTCTTCTTAGATTGCAAATCTGGTTATATAAAATTTTATTTGAAGATTTGAAAAATAAAAATATTAGGTAAGATGTTACAGAAGAAAACAGAGTTCAGGCCTGTGACCCTCCAACATTTGCTGAACCTGGCATCTGTGGAAAACAATATGAGAATTCTATCAGGAGAAAAATAACTCATTTCAGATAAATGGCATGCTTCAGATTGAGACTGAGGCAGTGTCAGAGGCATCATTGATAAGAAATACACATTTTATATTCAAAGCAGAAATGCAACAGTGAGGTGATTACAAACAAGACAGGAACATATTCATACAGTTAATTATGACTTCTATAGCAGAGAAGTTGGCTTTCTGGTCCCTCATCTGTTTACACTTTTCAAAATCAAGCTCATGTGCAGGTTAAGCAGAGAGAGGGATAGCAAGGCTTCACAGAACAGCCCAGCCAGGACATTTGATCAATCATTCCAGAGGATCTTGTGAGTATGAATGGCAGAAAAGCTGCAAAGACACTACAATCAGCTTGAAGGTTAACAGGAGAGGGGTAGCAAAACCTGCTCTCAGATATAAAAGAACAAGGACGGACACCTGACTGTACTGTAGAGAAAATGAGTAAGCAACCCAGTAAATGCGATCTCCTGTCTTAAAAATAGACTATCATCCTGAATTTTGTCTGAGTATCAGAATTGCAGGTGCTACCAAAGCTGTCCTTTTTGCCAGTTTTTCAATAACCTTCTGTTTACAGCTCTCTGCAGAATACATGGCTGTGTGTACATGGGTGTAATTTAGGGCAACAAAAATGGAACTCTTGGACTCTGCTTGGACACAGAGACATACCTTTCAATAGGTGCAAGAGGGAAAAAAACAGATTCCAAACACCAGGAAGTTTGGTCCAACAAATAAATGGTGGTAAGCTCTTCCAGCCTCAATACTATATCATGATAACTGAGGCTTGTTGTGGCTTTGCTCCAAACCAAGGAGTAATAATAACTGCTCTCACTCACACCACCCTGGTCCCTATGTAGGCTCTGTCGTATTGTGACCCACAAGAAACCCAGTGTTATCCTTGCTTCCCTGAGTCTCTCTGGACCATATATCAATGTTTCTGTTCTGGGTCACCTACAGCATCTGAAGTTATGGGGACTGTCTTTTCTCTCAGGCAATGAAAGGCTTATGTTCAGTTCCTGTAGTGGGGGTACTACTACATTGCAACTATATCCTCCCATAGGACAGGGGAGAAATATCAACAATGATTCTTTGAAAACAATTAAGAAACATTTTGGAGCAGGGGCTGATGTGCCCACCATCATGGCAAAGTATTCAGTCTATCTTGGGTAGTGTTCCTATTAGTCTGATCTAAAGAGAGACAGAGAGAGAGAGAAAGAGAAAGAGAGAAAGACAGAGAGAGAAAAAGAAACAAAGTAAAAGAAAGAGAGAAAGAAAGAGAGAAAGAGAGAAAGAGAGAAAGAGAGAAAGAAAGAAAGAAAGAAAGAAAGAAAGAAAGAAAGAAAGAAAGAAAGAAAGAAAAAAAGAAAGAAAGAGAAAAAGAAAATAATTAATGAGCAAAATAAGTCCCATATTTGAATGTGTTAAACACAAAGCATGCATTTTTTAGAAAATGGAACTGGGCACTATTCAGGCAGGGCACTACCATTTTGACATGCCATGTGGACTCCGGTGTTAAAAAAAAAAAAGAAAAAATAGTAATGCATATGTGTGGTAATAATCTGCACATGACTGGTTGCTGTAATGTGCACTGCTGTACTGCCAGCAGGGAAGTGAGTGATTGCCTCTCGCCTACACAATGGGCACTGGCTTTGCCTTGCATGGTTTTTCAGCAGGAGAACAAATAAGGGGGAGGGGAGCAAGAAATGAAAACCACTGCCTGAGTCCTCCAGCTTGCAACACTTGAGCCCGGTTTAAGAAGTCAATAAAAAGTTTTTTTGCTTTTAAAATATTTTAGGTGGTTTACCGTACTCAGGAAACTTGCTGAGCAGGAGCTGAACGGCAGCTACCTGCCTTTTGCTTTGACCTTTATGTCTTTTAGCCTAGGTGGTGAGACATGTGCCACAGAAGCTGTGCTCATCAGGAAAGTTTCTATTTGTTTTGCTAGTCTGGTGGCTCATCCGGAGCAGTTTGATATTCAAATGAATCTGTCAGAAACAAGAGTGTGGTGCTTCAGTTCTTTCTCAGGCCTGATGACATTGATTTGTGAGCATACTGCTTGACTACGGGATGTGTGACAGATAAATTTTATCAAAATTAAGGCACAATTAAACATTTCATCTTCCTAATTACTGGCTGTAGATTCAGCCTGATGACCATGTGCTGTAAGAAATCAGCGACCATTACACATTTTAATGGAGCACAGCTGTCTTACAGCTTGGTAATATTTGCACAGTGCCACAGAACTGTAATTTATGATAAAAAGAAAAAATGTGTATTGGCTCTTTTTTGCCAAAATAGATTAAGGATTCATATACTTTAATGAGATTTGGACCCAGCCTTGGATTATCGTTATAAATGATTTATGTGCATGTTGGTGGACTCCTGTAGTTTTGAGTTGATTTGTGTTTTGGTGGACCAATATGTAATTCAGTATTTCCTTGTGTGCCAGTATTTGCATTCTTTCCCCTGTCTCCATCTCAGTTCTATTTTTCCACCATAACTTAGCAAGAAGGACAAGTGGCAAGGTTAAGAAAGTATCAAGGTGTATTTTCCAGGAGATTCCCTCACAGCAAACTCATTCCTGAAACCTCTCCCCTGCTCCCCTGCTCCACACCCCAAACACACAGAGAAGAGGAAGGAGGGAGGTATGGGGAGGTGGATGACACTAGTCTGGATTGGGGCCACTCCTGCAGCCTGGAAAGCAGGGCACAGGGGAACAGATGCTACCTGAACCGCTGCTTAGCCAGAGACCCGCCAGAACATTGTTGTATCTCAAGGCAGATTATCAAAACGCTTTCTCCTGCTTGTTTAAAGCTTGACCTACAAAAGGGTGTTTGCTCACCCACTTGATATTTCTCCTGTTTCAGTTTTTGTTTTTCCAGAAAATGTGCTGCTTCTCTGAAGGTAAAAGAAGCCCAACAATGTATGTACCCAAGTTATAATTTTTGGAATCCCCTTTCCTCTTCATTCTTTTCTTCACTAGGTTTCTTTCACAGATTATTAAGAGAGTGTGTGGAGCAGGGGGAATGATGAAGATTAAATTAGGTGTTTTATATATACACATATATACGTACCTATATATACACACACACACACAAAATGGCTGTGTTTGTATCTGTGCATGTTTTATTTTTGCACTAAACTTAGTGAACCAAATTTATACTAAGTTAAACTACCTGGATTTCCAAGGTGTCATGCCAAAGTCCAGAGTTTGGCCCTACATGTTGCGAAACCCTGAGATCCATATGCGTAGATGAATAGAGAAACTAAATCCTAATTTTCATCATACAAAAAAAAAAATCCTGTCCAAGCTTGATTTACTTCAGTGTTCATATGCTGGAATGTTTCATACTGTACCAGGTTGCATATGCTTGCACACTAATTCTCAATTGCCGTATGCAGTTTGTGACAACCATCTGCTAAGACCTCCCTTAGAGTTCTTTCTCCCACTCAGCCCAGCTGAAATAAAAATATGGACAGAAACAACTTCTGCAGGGAGATGAAAAAGTTAATAGGGGACTTGGAGTTAGACTGTGCATCTGATTCAAATTCAATTGCTCTTACAACTTATGCCCTACTTATAAAATATTCCTGAGGTGTAAAACATTAAATATAATGGAAAACTGTAAAATAAAGCCATACTTCCTTTGACAGACTTGACTGTGCTGGAAAGGTAATGCTAAAATATGTACACACAGTGCATGTGTTAGCTAGCCCTCACTAACAATTCTAAACCAGCAGCTAAGATTAACTGTGCATCGCACCTTATCACATTAAAGTACCCTAAAGCAGGAGGGGGATGAGTGGTGAGAAAAAGAGGGTGCGAGAGAGAAGGAGCTGAAAAATGTGCTTTCAGTTTCATTGACAGAGAAGCAATTCCTTTTAAGCCAGTCTCATCAGAAATTCTGAGTGCTGGGTGTTGGCTGCTCCCGTTCAAGCCAGAGGGGAAAGTGAGAGATCAGAACATCTGAAAATCAGGTGAAGGAAATGACTATATGAACAACTGATGAGCAATGATAGAGGAGGGGGCTGTAGGCTAAGGAACTGAAGATGGACTATTGCATTCTAGTATTTGATCATCTCCAGTTTAACATTTCCCTTTACCATGTAGTAATGGGTTAAATTCCCCATCACAAGTATTTTTGAATACAAATGATAACAGGAGAGAGTTCAAAAGTCCAAGTGGTCTGTCCCCAAACAGGACTGGCTATGCCACAGCCAAGGAGTGCAGGTGGCAGTGACAGCAAGCGAGTGTTAACTAATTTGTTCTTTAAACCCCACTGATACAATAAAATTGATCCAATCAGATTTTTCCATTTCTACCATGTAAAGCCTGATGCTTCTTCCTGTAGTGCTACCTGTCATGGAAAAAGGTGGTGACAGATTTCCCTAGTGCTGCTCCTCTGCACATTTTCTGAGGTCCTGGTAGTGTAGAACAGAGGTAAACATGACTCCAGGTGTCTTCTGGGCAAAAAATCTCTATTAAATGCCAGTATGGTGTTCATCTAGTTCATAACAGCATGGTGGTTTTGCCCAATGTTTGCTTCATGAAAGCAGACGAGTGCCCCAAGGGAAGAACAAAGAATTTTGAGGTGGCAATCATGGGTCTAGGTCTGTATTTCTGTGCTGACTTCAGCAGTTTTAAAGTGTAATCTTGAGTGAAAAACCAATCCCAGTGATGAAGACTATTCAGAATTAAAAAGGGTAGGAGGGAAAAAGGAAAGGAGGAATAATTTTTGATATGATGAGAAAAACCCATAACTGGAACCCGTGTTTTGCTAGAGTTTTAAAGGCAACATATCAGGGTATTTGGCAAACACTGTATTCCTAGGCCTAGGATTGTCTTAGGTGATAACCTTGGATTTTAAAGCCTCAGAAAGTCATAAGGGATTTTTGCCCTAGAAATTGTAGGGCTGCACATGTGTAAATCTTGAAGTTGAAATGGGTTTGAACTATTTTAAGAGCTTTTAAAAGGCTGGCATATTAAGTTATATATCAATCTGTCCCCCATTGGTTATTATCTTAACAGCTACTCTAAGTGTAGCCTATCAGTTTTAAATATAGGAACAGCAGTAAATAGTGCATTATGATATTCCAGATGGAACACTTAAAATAAATTGAAATATCAGTGTATCTGAGAGTTTTCTACAGTGCTACTATTATGTCATCATTTTCTGTAGGTAGTGTAAAAACCTCTTATCCCTACAGCATTAAAAAGTTTGAAGACACGGATGAGTGGAGAACTGATGACAACCAAATACTCACCAATACCTTTTGGCTGCAGAAAATGTTTCAGGACTGGATGCAGGAGTAGAAGTGAGGTAGGAGTGTACCAGGGTCTGGGATCTTGTTTCTCTTATTCTGGGTTCTGTGTATTCATGCCAACTGCTGGAAATATCTGTGGGGCATATCTCTCTCATCTCAAACCACCTGTTGCTAAATCAAGCATGTGATGCCTTGAGGGGTGTCTGCTTGAGAAGGAGAATAACTGCATTAAATGGAATCAGGGAATAGGGCAGGCCTAGTGACCCAGGATTTCTGATGGGGCAAACATCCTGAATTCAACTGAAGGTTGCGTGGCCTTCCCATCACAGAGCGTAACTGATATGCTTTGTTTACAAGCTGAAGGGGAAGTGAAATCACGCTGAAGATTTTTCCTCTGCTGTAAAATTAGCTGCACTTGCTTTTGACTAACTGGTGCTTGAAGTGGGGACATATAATTCACAGCTGAGAGACTGAACTGCCAAGCCCTGCATGTGATACCTGCAATAATTAGTATTGCACAAATACCCACACAGAAGACTCTTCAAATCTACTTTTTTTCCCCTACTTGCATTGCTTAGGATGTCAATGCTCATCCCACTGCACAGACAGGGAGTCCAGCTGCCAGCCTTACTGTAGTTGCTCTGAGAAACACAGAAGGCAAATTATCCTGTCTCTTTGGGCATGTGCTCTTGCTCCCTGGTTCACTGAATAGGTGAACTTAACTTTCCATAAGAATATATCCCAACATACACCCTAGAGCAAAGTGAGGAAGATAGGACAAACGCCAGAAGATAAACCATGATGGTGCTAAGTTGTGCAAAGAGCCTTGTCTGTCATCACTGGTCTTGCCTGCAGCTGAGCTGGCTTTGGAGCAATAGGTGCCTTGGAAGATGGTTGGGAAAGATATTCATCAGGCCCAGGAAATATTGCTTTATTGCATGCAAATACACATTACTTGCTATCTACTTTAGTTTTCCTTATCTCTTGAAAGCCATTTCCTACACTGGGATGTTGTGGTCCCTTTCCAAGTAAGATACAGACAGCATATGTAACACGTACCACGTAGCGCTATACGAATGCTAAGTGTTTGTTACTCTTATCTCTACCTTTAAACTCCTGAATCCCCGGCTCCAGGAGGTGCTACAGGTAGAGAATGACAACAGAGCAGCTGTTGGTATTCCTTTTGCTTAATCCATTTGGTGTTATCCTACTGCCCAGCAGCTATCTCAGATGTTACTAAACATACAGTGGCTAAAGGTGCAGGTTTCCCCTTCTGACCTGATGAGGCTGATAGGCTACAGGCTGTACACCTGTAGTTTTTCTGAGGCCAAAGTTGGCTCCATGTTTAAACTTCTGAAATTATCAAAACAGTCATTATAATGACTATAAAGCATTCTGATGCTGTGACCAGGAGAGCCCCTATCTCCTGTTAGCCTTGTATTCTGCTCAGTTAATTCCACAACACAGTCCATGCCAGTGGAGATATCTGAATGTGATTCTTGTGCTTATCAGGCACAACATAAGGGAAATGGGTAAGCTCACATCTCTGCTGAAAATGAGGTGCCATGGGGACGGTTTATGCAGAATCGCAGGATAACTTCCTCGTTCTTTCATAGAGTTGCTGGTTAGCACCACATACCTCCTCTGTTACTACATCTCAGCGAGGGTCAGGGATCTTCAGCTGGTGAAATTATTTTTAACTAGGAGTACATGTGCCCAGCTGGTCATGCCAGGAGCCTTGTGTAATGTTGTTCTTAAGAAACAATTCATCCTCCAGCAACTTTCCTGGGTGAAGTCAAGAACAAAAGGGGTTTCCTTTTGTACGTGGCAAAAAGAAATCAAAGCTCTCCACATCTCCAAGGACAGTTGGTGAGCCCTGGCCAATACAGGTCATAGAAGTGTAGCTCCCAAATTATCAGTCCAGTTTTTCTAGCTATTGGACTATTCTACACTCCAGGTTTGTTCTAGAAATGATAATATATATTTAGAGGTTGTGTGTAAGCTATCAAGGCAAATCAATGCTGGAATCAATTACAAAATTTCCAGTTCATGGAGCCTCGATCCCTAAGTTTGGATACAACCACAGCAACGCTGTAGTTTGCAATAGAATTTCCACTTATTGACACTAGTGTGAACTGCTGAAAGCAATTACCTATGCACTGCTCTGTATGTGCTGTGAAGAAGCTTGTTACAGGATGCCAATGTCCACATGACTTGGTGTCTGTGGCAAGAGTCATTTTAGGAGTAACTCGATAACTGAATGTAGGAAAAGCTCTGACAGATTAGTCCCTCTTACTGATAGGTGTTACTGTGACAGTATATCAATCTTTTTAAAGGCATGCATTACCATTCACAGGTCCATGGGCTGCTTTTATACTTCCATCATCATGTCTGTGGCCTTCAAAGTTACAGCTGATGGACCTTCTGTCAAGACCCAGATATTTAATCAATGTGACAGCATCCTACATTTTTTTGAACCCCAGAGGCCCTGGAAAACTTTAATGCAGCTTCCAGGTAAAGTTCAATCCACATGGCTGAGTCCCCTGAAGTATTTTCTGCAGACAACTCCCCTCCCCCATATTTTAATATACTCAATGCCCTTTACATTTGAAGGAAGTGAAAAGCTCAGCTTGGAAGCCAGATACTATTGTAATAGAAATATGTGCTTTACAGAGTTCTGCCATCCACTAAGAAGTTGGGTGCAAGACCTATGGCTAAACCCCTCCATTTGGAAGAAACAGTTAGGACTTTTGACAACAATAATGAGTTTCTCCCCATCACAATCACCAATTACCACATGCATGCTTGTGAGCATTTTTAGCCTAGAATATGAAGAGGAACATATTTCTGAGGAAAGAAAAACATGTATTAACATTTGATGGGTACAGCAACAGTTTTAGTGATAAGGAAACATCCTGTTGCTGATCTCAGTTACAAAGTCCATACACTGACAAAATTCCATCACAGATCTAAAGTTATTCAACATTGTTATAACTATGATCAACAAATTATGCTAAGGCAGAAGGATCACTTGAGAAAGTCACCGTGGACTTGGAAGCCACTCCGCTTTCCCCAGGTATAGCATCTGACCTCACAGAAGACAATCCCTCTTTCTTCTTATCTTGTTTCACCAGGATAAAATTATTCCCTCTCTCTCTTTATATGTGCACATAAGCATGCACACAAGATCAGAATCTGGCCCAGAATTCTTTTGTTCACAGCACTTGCCGATAAGTACTAATTATATGCAACATAAATAAATGCTAGCCACATTACAATATGAATTTCCTTTAGAACGGAATGTTCCAGAATCCTAATGGCTGCATTTTCTTTGTCTCTTTGAGTTTTACCCTTTACATGCAGCATTATTAGATATACTCATTGCCTGACTTAAACAAGTAATGTCTGTAATTACAGCAGAAACCAGTTCACTTATAGTAAGATGCTATATGTCAGATATGTCAATGTGATCTGTATAATACCAAAAATTTAAACAATGAAAAATAACATCAAACATGAAAATTCATTTATGCTAGTCATTATATTTTAACTATGCTTTAGGACTGTTAATGTGAAGAAGGGGAAGACACTTCAGCTGACCATGCCTAATGCAGCAAGCATGCAGCAGAATGAAATTCTTTATTTTCTCAATACTCAATAAAGGAATCAGGAGCATTGCCTATTAAACTATAACACCTTTGATGAAAAGGTTCCCTAGTTCCTGGTCCCTTACTATTGCTCTATACAGAAATTTTTACTGCAGGTACTACGTTGCATAAATAAGCTGACCTGTCAGGTTTTTGGCAATTTATGGGGCTGGTCAGCCTGTACATTCGTGCAGTTTTTTGTTGCAATGAGATGTAATGGCTTTTCAGCGCACCATAAGCACAGTTGTGACCACAGGCTCACTAGTGTCATTTTGTGTGCAGTAATGAAGCCTGACGAGTGGTCTCCTGCTTGCAGATAGCCGGCTGTTGTCCTAAAAATGCAAACCATTGCCTCAGGCCATGGAATCAGGAACAGGCAAAGGACAGTGGCACAGGCACGGCTCCCCACTGCTCACCCTCCCTTTAGCACACTGTACTTGGATGCAGTAGAATAGTCTTTACCCTTGTACATAAGGACACAATGAGAGAAAGTGATAAAAGCAATTGTATGAAGGCCATGTTGGAAATCGGGTTTTGTGAGGTTGAACTGAGGTTCAGGGAAAAAAAAATCCCTTGCCAATACATTTTCCCCCATGCTCAGTGGGTCCCTTGAACAAAAATACTGCTCTTCATCACTGCTCCCCTTCCTTTTTTTTTGATCTGTATAAATATTTGTGCAGATATGTGCATGCATGCTTATTTATATTTATTTATATTTTGAGAATATGTACTTACACCCACACTAGCGCACACATAAACATGTATACATATATACAGAGAGACAGACCTAGCAGGCACAGCAAATCACAGGAACAAGCCTCGCTGCTTTTTTTTCACAGCTCATCAATATTCCATGGCCCAGGAAGGCCAGGCGTGCACGGGGGTTCACACTTCCCACGGCACAGCCGGCCCCATCACAGATCCCCCTCCTTGCTTCATCACCCAAGGGTCGCTAAGAGAGCCACTCTGAGCTGGGTAGCACAGTGTTGGGTGATGGCTTATTTCTGGAGGAAAATGAAAAATAAGTCTATCCTGAGTCAAATTGCAGTTAGGCCTCATCCTGGATTTGTGTGATTTGTGGTTTAATTAAGCCTCTTTCCATACACCAGCCATTGTGAAGCAGCCTGGGTGCTCACGACAGGGAACTATTTAAATTCTGAAACCCGGAGGGTGGTTCGTTCTTCAGGAGGGCAGGAGCTGCTTTTGTGGTTTCCACATGCACACCCAGTGTTTTGTAAACAACTACAAGCAAAGGAGATGGAAGCAGAAGTTACAAATCTGTTTCAGTTACAACCTCGTTGCCATATCCCTTCTCACTGTTTCATAGCTCTTTGGGAGTCATCCTTCCCTGCAAAACTTGTCACGTGGTGGGAAGTGTCTTTGTAAAATGCCATGTTAGAGGAGAACATGGAGCCCAAGGCTCTCACCCTTGTCTTGGCTAAGACCTTTCCAATCTTTATCTTCAAAATATTTGTCCCCTCAGTTCACAGAGTGCAAGAAGCTGCAGTTTACATGGCTTTTGAGTGCAGGGGTAGAGCTGGGTGGTGCATGAGGCTGAGAGTGGGGGAGGGAAGATAGGCAATTGCTTGCAGGTACAGTTCATCAGCTGCATTTTTATCTCAAAAATGAGACCCTGGCACTCAAATATAAAACTCAGAGTGCCACTTTTCACATTTCTTCACTTCTGAAATGAGGAAATATTTGGTGAAGTATTAGGTCTGCTGCAAACTAGCAATTCATCACGTGTCACAAAAATGGCAAAAGCAAAAGCAGCAGTTTCCATTGTCACAGTCAGCCACGTGCCTTATAAGCACATTACATTTGACTTTATTTCTTAATGTGTAGCTTAATATTGGTATTTTTGAAATGTTAAATATAAATCATAAAACATACAGAATGTGCAACGTTGCCTTGGGAACCTTTGCATTCTTGTTTTCTTTTCCTTTCTGAAATTTTATGATAGAAACTCCGCAAAGTTAAGGTAGCATTAACTCAGTCTTTGGGTATATATAATACAAAATGCTTGAACTTCTGGGACAGCAGCTATTTCTATGGATACAGTATGTTGAACAGACATGGAACAAAGAAAACCAAAACAGTTGGTTCTCTGCTGTCAAGGAAACAAGCTGCTCTTTCTGCTTAAATATCTCTTACCAGAACTAGGAGGGAAAAATCCTCCAAAACTCAAGTTTGCATTTAAAAAGAAGGAATCTGACTTTCAGGCCCTGGAATAAATGTATTTTCAGATGTTTCAGTGAGGGATATTGTTATGTTTGCTATAGTTAAATCAATATATCTCCCTGAAAGGCCCTAAGGTTAAGGTTACTCTTAAAGGTAAATACTAAATCATTTTTTGAGAACTGTAGGAGTCCAGAAGGAAAGTGAGAAAACATTCTGCAGTGTTCTGGGTTTTGTGCTGCATGCAGATCACTTACTTAGATTAAATTCTGTTATTTACACTTCTGTAATTCAAACTCCTTTTGAATTTTTTTTTTTTTTTGCTCCTCTTCAACTATTAGGAGCTCTGTGGTTTAAAATAATGAAAACTAAACCTCATATTCACTCACAATCCAAAAATTTTAATAGGTTTATTTCTTTTGCAAGTATTAAGAGGTGTACTGGATAGAATTTCTTCATCTGATAAACAGGATAAATGATGATGCACATATATGTTCTATATGGCACATCCAATGTACAAATGCCATGGTAGACTGCAGATACTTGGGAACATGGTTAAGGTTACATGAAAGAAAGGGACTACAGGAAAAAAATTACTCCAAGCATTTTTAATATCTTGTAGTTACCTCCTGGTGAGCGACATTCTGGTTCTGGTTAGAATAAGCTTCATCTTGAGCTCCTGCACTTTAGTGAAGGACATTGCAAAATACTCAGAGAAGCACAACGCCAGAAAATAGGTCTCTCCTAAGACAGGAAAATATCCCAGGAAAAAGGTTGTGTTCTGACACATCCCAGTGAAGCTCGCACTTTCTGGAGAGATCAGATTCAAAATGCCCAGCTAGCTTGGAAACACATTTACAGACACAGATCTTTGTCTATTCACAGCACCACTTCTAATTTGAACCAGGAAGAAGAAATGAGGTTAAGGCAAAGTATGTATTTAACTAAAGTTGTCTTTGTTTATGGGCTATGCAGGTTTTCTCTGGCAGGTTTTGCAATGCCACAGGTGGGCTTAGACATACGACGCCTGAATACTGATTGTCCTCCCAGCAGTGGGGTCTCTCCATGCACATGTCCTTAGCTCCCAGTAATGGGGAAGGTGCCTGTATTCAGACTTTACCCTCCTGTGAACAGCAATGTTCCTGGGGCCTGGGAGCTGCAAAGGAACCTGCATGTGTAAAACAATCCTGTGTCTGGAGATAGCATTTGCCTTGGTAGTTACAATTTGGCCCATTGCCTAGAAAAGGTTGATTTTGAAGAAAATTGCCATTAAAATCCCTGCTCCTTACAAAAAGTGACCAGAAGTAAGCCCTTTGCCTAGCTATTCTTGCTTTCCATATTAGCTTTGTTGGTCTTGTAGGCTAGAAATAGTTTTTAGAATGGTTTATTTTGAGAAGAGGTTGTGAAACATTTTAACAACACAGCCCTTAAAGAACAAGAAACTGATAGATTCAAAAGGCATACTCTGAAATGTCATTGAAGATGCTACACACAGCCCCACTAAAGTAAGAATTACTGCTGAAGACCTAGTACTCACCCATAATTAACTTTGCAGTGTCTTCTTCCCAAGTGCATGAATTATAAAATTCTGCATCTTCTTGTCTTTGAATTTCCTGGGTTTTCTTACTTTGTTTAGACACTATCATAGAAGAAAAGAGGAGTGGATTTGGGGGGAGGGAAAGGTTTGTACACTTCTGAATATTTGAGCTGTGTTTAATCATTCTCATGTGTGAAATCCTTTATTAAAAAAAAATCAGTTTATCTGATACTTACTGCTCTTTAGTACAGCACAGCTTGGTAGCACTAGGTACGTCTTGTTGAAAGTATGTCCATAAATATGTCCCTTGCAGCACAGAACAGCTTGTTAACTTGGCAATCCTCAGCAATTTGCTTTGAAAAGTTTGCCTCAGTTTTGATAGTCCAAATGTAGGGCAAAAACTCAGAGTAACTTTTTTAGCTAATTTTACCAATTGACACTTTCCTCCTAGTTTTAACTGCCTGTTTACTAGAACAAGAAATACAACACTTCTTCCTCCATATTCAATTAGCATTTTTTCGATGTTCTATTTATTTTTAATAGACTGGGACTATTGATTTTCTGTTTCTGTAATGTACAATCTAAAAATAATAGTCCATTTTCTTGAAGAAATATTATTCTATTATCTTAACTGTACGTAAACCTGGTGCCAATATTATGTAGGGGATGGTTTTACTACGACTTTGCACAAATGCTATGCGTCCCTATGCCATAGACAGAATAAATGGGGCACAGAGAGGACAAGTAAATTGTCCAGTGCCCAAAGGCTAAAAAGAAACAGGAGCATTGAGGAAAAAAACCTGGATTTTTGCATGCCTGGTGCTGTCAAAAATTTCTACACTCCTTTTTCGTTGGGGGAGGGGTACTGTTGTTTTTTAGTTTGGGGTTGGGTTTGGGGTTTTTTGCGGGGGAGGAGGTTGGTTCGTTGGGTTTTTTGTTTTAGTAACACTTTCAGCTAGCTTTTTTGGATATCCTTTTTAATGGAAGAATGGAAGTAAGATGCCTACATTATTTCTGTACCAAATACATTAGGTTGGCTTATGGGAGAAACCCTGAAGTGAAAACTCTTGAGCGCATGTTCTATTTTAACCACATGAGGACTGTGATTGGACATACTTCAAAGTGGGTTACAATGGTTAACTAAGTGAAAGATAATATCCCTTTGCCATTACTGCCTAGTAGGTCTCATTACTCCTCTGGGCATGCTCCTTAGAATAAATTAAAAGGATCCACTGAGAACCATTTTGCTTTGGGTTTTTTATTTTCTAATGATTGCCAAAAGCCATTTGCTAGAATAGTACAGAATGTTTACAGATGCCTTAGGAAGAAAACAGCAGAATGTGGAACTAATTGTGTTTATTCAAGATAATTATGAAACACAAATGACCATTACTTACAACAAATCCCTTGACAGCTAGAGTTTGACTCATGGGGCCAGGATCAAACTCAGTAAAGAAAGGCCTTAATGTAAAGTTATACTGTCCATATGGACACCACGTATCAGCACTGGCTATTGGAGTTGCTGCTCGCCCTGCAGAGCTCTTGTACCCAACTAGCGTTCAGTACAGAACAGACACAGCTGCTAGGAAAGAGGAAAGGCACACGCAGATGATGAGTACTTCAGAAGGAAATCCTGCTAGGGTTAGAAATTCTGAGGAAAGCAACCACAGACTTCTCTGGCAATTAAAGCACAACTTCGTAGGAAAATGAACCATCTTTGCTGCACCAGTGATGGGCATTTAATCTCATCAGAGAATGAGATGCACAAAGCAAATCTAAAGACATGGCTATTAATTCCACCATAAAGAACATGCTATACACAATGCATCTGTGTTCATCCCAAAACAGTTTGTCAAGACATCCCTACACATCCATGTAAAACTTGTATGCACGCTTCACTCTTGAGCAGGAAGACAAGAGGAATCCAGGGCGGTACAGTGTTGGAGTTGCATAAAGGTAGAGGAAGAAAAATATCATGAAAAAATTTTCATAGTGAAAAAAATAAAGTAAATTGCCAGATTAAGGGAACTAAGCATAATCTGATTTCCTATGGGCTCTTTTGTTTATTTGGTTTTGGTTTTGGTTTTTTAATGGGGCACTGAATTGTGCTTTTTTAATTGATCTGGGGGTTTGCTCTAATAATATCCAAATGGGTCAGTACTGTGATTACAGTTTCATTTTACTTCATTCTTCTGTTGCTGCAGTTGAATAGTTTTTGCTTTTGACAAAAAAAACAGTAGTTATTTAGACTACCAAAAATTTATTAACATGTGGCTCTCCTACAGAGAGGTCATTTATATCCTTAATGGTGTGAAAACACAATGCAGGCTGTACTGCTTTTGTTGATTTAATTTTCTGGTGACATACACAAAATCCAAAGCTTAGTAATGTCCAAAAGAAAAAACAGCAAGTTCTTTATTGACTTTGGATCTTGCTTGCCCATATGGATGAGGGCACATCTTGGTGAAATCCTGAACCTTAAATCACTGTGGGTTTTGGTTCAACGGTCATTTAACATACCATGCATGTAGCTTATGTTCAATGTTATAAATCAGCATTCAGTGTTGGTTTCAAAATTCCATGAAAAAGGATGAGAGTCAGAACTCGTGTGCTAACACAGAATTGTTGATGAGGGATGAAACCCACCAGCAAATACATTGTGACTGAAAAATGCCAGCAGCTCAATGGGACCAGAAATGGCGTCAGCACACAGACTGGATCTTAGCAGTCTGGGTCCAGGCTAACTAAGCTCCAATGTTTCAGTCTTGGTGATTTTTTTCCTGGGAAAGAAAATCTCCACTTAGCTCAGTGTTTAATATGGCCGGAAGAAATTGGACTGAGATCTCAAATTAATTGTCAAAAATTTTACAGATGGCTTATCACACCTCCTGTGGTTTTTCAGTTTCAGAAAACTTTTACTGTAACATTTCTGCTTTGATTTTTATTCTTTGTATAATGGGTAATTTAGCTATAAGAAGGGAAAATGATTTTAAAAGAACTGATAACCCTCGGAATGAAATGAAACATATAACTGCGTCAAGCAGAAAGCTTCAGCAGGGTTTGAACAATTTTTCCATGGGTTTCCATTTAATAGCTTTAAACTATGTTTTATTTGGACTCAGACTTACTTTGTCTCATTGACTTCAGTACAGTCAGGTCAGACTGGGGGGTCAGCCCCTCATGGTGACAGGACTTTTCTCCATCTGTTACAAGGACCAGCCTGTGCTGAGTTCACTAGTTTCCCAAAACACATTTTCAGCCAGAAGGAAGCCTTACCTTTGCACTATGGGGACACTGATTTCTTCTACCACTGCTGTTAATGGTACAGGCTGAAGGGATATGCAAGAGAAAGAAAGGGTGAAGGAGAATGCAAATAGCTTCCTAGGGCGAGCAGTTTATACCAGTAAGAGCTCCTTGAATCTCTTGTCCAGTGCATGTGGGCAAGGAAAAGAAGGAGAATTAATTTTATGGGAGCTGCAAAATAATAACAACACCAGAAATCAATAGCCAACTTTTTTTTTCAAATAGGCTTGTTGAAGCCTCCCAAGAACACATGGGACCTCCTAGCAAAGTAAAAGCAAAGCCTGGTGAGCTTGACCTCTACTCTCACATTTGAGTGGACTGGCTTCTCAGAGGTGGCGGCAAATGGCTTCTAGTGATGAGAGTCAACTGGGCATAACTGGAGAGAAAAGGACCTCAGCTTGCCTTCCCTTCCTTGGCAGTTGTGCCCCATAAGGCTGAAGGAACTGCCCACCAGCTGCCAGCCCCTGTGACCACCCTGCTCTTCTCTCAGCCACCAGCTGATCCCTCCAACAAGCGCCAAGGTGAGAGTTCACTGACAGACGTGGGTGAGGTTAAAGATAATAAGAATCTAAACATCCGTAGGGAGCTCATGTACAAAGCTGTAATTACATAAGCCATTACCATCGTACAGGTGAAGAGAAATTGCTGCGAGCAGGGTTAGAAAACATTTGCAAAGACAGGCTTAAGAATCAAGGATGGAAAATATCAGACTTTTTCCAGTGGATGCACCATGGCTTTAGCTAGGCTATAAAATGAGGATTGTTTGGTTATTCAAGTAGAAACCTGTTAAATGAATAACCTTGTTGCAACAAATATTAATTTTTTTAGCAGGTCTGTTCTTTCAACAGGTATTGATTCAAGCAGCCTCAGATATTTTTATCAAATGCATTTTAGAGGCACAGGAAATGCCACTGAAGATTTAAGCCCCCAGTAAGCTACACAGAGGCAGTGTTTGTAATACACTGCTTGCAGCTTTCATAAGCTGGACAAACCTCATACATTATGGGCCAAATTATGCCCTTGGATGAGCATGCCTGATTCCCACTGCTGTCAATGTGGCTGTCATAGAAATCTGTGGGAGACCAGCTTGTACATCCAAAGAGGAATCTGGCCTAAAATCTATTGTGCTCATATTCCTTGTTACTTGGATATTTCTCACATCTGCTTGACTTACTCTCTTTCTGAGGTACAATGACCTTATTTAAAGACAATCTTTCAAAAAGAAAAAAAAAGAAAAAAAGACTTCTAGTTCTACAGTGTTTTAATTTGTGTGTGACTATAATTAATGCATGTTCTTTATCCAAGGTTTCCTTGAAAATCACAATATAAGTGGGTTTACAGAAATCTAGTATTTCTGCAGCCTTTTGAGTTTTGGACAGGCCTGACTGATCTCCCCTAAGAGCAAGCAAACATGGTCATTTCCCCAGAAGTTTTACTCTGCCAATCCTCAGCTGCCCATCAGTTGCTGCCCTCCTGAAAGAATGCCTGAAAAGAGACATTCAGTAAACATTCTGCTGCCTCTGTGATGCAGGATCATGCCTCCTCTTCACTCAGGTAAAGGAGTCTGGGAGTTAAAGATGGTCTGCAAGAAATCATTTGCAAATATATAATACCAGGAAAAGCCAATTTAGCGGTGTAGCCCCCATGAAAATCAGACTGGACATATCTTGTGCATTGCTGATGGGTACTACTGTGGGGAATGTGAACCTGAGGCTGCATGGGTGACAACAGGAAGCATAGCATGAAGGGCCAGCTCATCTGAGAAGGATTCCCACTGGCCCCTCTGGTTGTGTCCTGGGGCCCTGGTCACCTCTCTGAGCTGGATACCAGGTTCAATATTTACTCCTCTCTGCACAGCTGCTTTGAATTCATTTTATTCCTAGGCAGCTAGTTGGAGTGGGAAATTTATACATGCATTCAGCATTGTCATAGTCATATCTTGCCTGAGGGCATATTGATCCTTGTTAACATATTGACTTGATGCTTCTACATCTGCCAGCAATAGGTCTACACATTTTTTTTATGAAGATTGCACATTTTCCTTCCCCTGCCCCAAATCTCCTTCCACTCAGTCTCCTTTTATCAAGGTGAAACAGTTGTAGGGTTTTTTTTTTTTCAGTGCAGCTTTTAAAATGTGTCTGTGTTTGCTCGGGTAAAGGTTTAGCAACTGCAATTTAGCTCCAGCCAGCAGCTAAACCCTGTGCAGCTGCTCACCCACTCCCCCCACAGTGGGATGGGGGAGAGAATCAGAAGATTTAAAGTGAGAAAACTTGTGGGTTGAGTTAAAGACTGTTTAATAGGCAAAGCAAGAGCTGCATGCACACAAGCAAAGCAAAACAAGGAATTCATTCACCACTTCCCGTGGGCACGCAGGTGTTCAACCATTCCCAGGAAAGCAGGGCTTCATCAGACATAATGGTGACTTGGGAGGACAAACACTATCAGTCTGAATGTCCCCCGCTTCCTTCTTCGCCCACCTCCACATGCTGAGTGTGACACCATATGTTATGGAATATCCCTGTGGTCAGTTGGGATCAGCTGTCCTGGCTGCGGCCCTTCCCAACTCCTTGTGCACCCCCAGCCCCCTTGCTGGTGGGTGGGGTGAGAAGATGAAAAGGCCTTGACCCTGTGTAAGCACTGATCAATAGTAACGAAAACATCCCTGAATTTTCAGCACTGTTTCAGCACAAATGAAAACGCAATCCCACTACCAGCTACTATGAAGAAACTAGCAAAACTAGTCCAAAACTAGAACAGCAATGATGACTCTAACGAAAAGAAAGAGTAAAGCTAATAGTTGGAAATTAATTAGCAACATAATTTCCTTTCTAAATTATAAATACACAGAAACCATTCTCTGTATTTTCTTTCCAGAGTGAAAGAAACAAAGCAAAGGGGAAGTTACCTGTTCATTTATAATTAACTGAAGACTGGGGGAGCAGTAGCAAGATGGTACTTAGAACTGGTATGCTTGGAGCAGCAGATTTGTCACCACCAGCAATTTCTGCTTTTCACTCATGTTCTCCACACAGTTTCATCTATAAAGGTCACTAACCAAAAGCAGCTGCTAAAGTGGGTCCAAAGTAGTTTTTGCTTAACTTTTAGCATTTACTTAACTGATTACTAGTTACAAATCTGACACACAGCAGACATAACAGTGCTCTCAAGGAGATTAAAGGATTAGTCACTCACTAGCTTAATCAGATTAATAGAGATTTTGAACACAATATATAATTCTATCCACAGAGGGGATACATGATAGCCACATGCTAGCCTAATTTGGGAAGGGATACTAGGGATGGACAGACCCAGACAAAAGAGTGTAGAAAAATTGCTAGTTATCACAGGGATTTTTCTATGTACTGTGCTTGTAATGCCACGTAGAGACCTTATATTTGCTAGTGGAATTACAAATTCACACAATACAACATTATCATCAGCTAGTAGTCTATGCAATACTGGAAGAAGACTAACAAAATGCCCTGATATAAGCTTGAGATATTGGTATACAGTTATATTTAAAACCTTGTTTTTAATTTTGTGGGGAGTTTATTTTGTTTGCTTGGGGCTTTTTTTTTGTCTTTTGATGCCACAGCATCCAGGATCTGAAACACAAAGTGTGGGGAACAACTCTGTAAAATATTCAAAGTTTTGTGGCAAAATTGGAATTTTGATACAGTAAATTAATATGAAGCAGGCAGAAAAGAAAGGATTTGCTGTCATCTGTGAGAGCTGCCAAAGGTAGTATTTAAACTTTACCTGTGGAGAAATCTACAATTTTTTAAGAAAACATGCATTTCTCTTCCATGTGGTTTAAATAAAGCAAAAAGTAGGGTGGAATCTCAGCATATCGAAACTGAGGTTTTCCTGTAGTAGAAGTTACTTTACAGCTGTAGTATTTCTACGAACAATTTGTAGAGAGAAATCATAGAAAGCATTTATATGAGCCCTGTTTTTACATGTAAAGAGAAAAAGCAAAGAATAATCAGTGTAAGCGACGCTATCTTCATTTGTCACCCTCTTTTTTTTAATCCATTATATTTCATTTTCCTGATTTTTCCCCATTTCTGGGATAATGACCTTAACAAGTTCCCAAAGCATTTCTGAAGGTGTCAGTCTTGTGTCTGAATCTTATTTCCCTGACATCCAGTCTTCAGAAAAGAAGCACTTTTAAGAAAGAAACAAACAAATTAATCTCCATGTGCTTCAGGAAAGACACTGTAGCTGGAAGTAGGCCAGCTTTTCACTCTGAAGGATGCTCTGTGCTTGGCAAAGCCCAGAAATGTGTGTCTGCAATGGTTCTTCTGCTAAGATTTTGAAGTTTAATAATTACAGTTCTTTAAAGGAGGAACTGCAGCTTAGTGGGAACATAGCAGCTAGCAAGGAAAAGCCACGTTACCAGCAATTAAGTGTTTGTTATGCAGGAGCTGCAGAAACAAAACGGAACTCTCCGAGAGAAGCGCTCAAACTGTGCAATCTGGCAGCCCGTACCCGAGGTCACGCGTGCGGTACATGTATTCAGCGAGTCGAGGTGAGCGTCTGTGCGGCGCGCAGGCTGCCGCCGCTCCCCTCTCCCTCGGCAAGGAGGGACTGCAGGACAGTTCTGTGCCGAGAGGACTCAACCAATCTGTTTACAGTGGTCCACTGATGGGCTCGGCGTTTGCCATCACCTCTCCGGTGGCTGCGCTGCTCCCTCACCCAACGGGCCCCAGCCCCGGCACAGCTCCCTCCCTGCAGCCGGTTCCTCTTTCCCCGGCTCTGACAGTCGGATTTCAGCCACGCAACCCGTGGCAACCAGAATCCCATCACTGCTCTCCGGCAGGAGAAACACAGACACAAACACAAAGCTGCCTTTGGAAAAACAGCAATCGCCTGCTCAGGCTTTGCTTTAAAGAGAGAACGCGCTGAATTAAAAATGTGCCAAGAACAACCAGGATGGCATTGCTTTATTTTCACAAAGAAATCTCTCCTAATTGCACATTAACTGTCTTTCGCGAACAAACTTGTTTCCACCTAACGCTGACAGTCGCAGGAGCCCGAGCGTGTGTGTGTGCCGGGGGAAGGGGCGGGGGGGAGCTGCTTTGTGGCACTGTCTGTACGTCTCGTGCCTGCGCTGATGGAATTATTGTTTATTTTTTTAATTTTCAGAGGTAGGTTGATAACAGCTGAAGAAGACTGTATTTGCTGAAGAGCAGCATGATGGTAGAGAGGAGCGGAGCTCCTGAGGGAGATCTAATGGTGCCTCTCCTTCCTGCACAGAGATAAAGACTTATAATAAGCGTGTATGTTCACCATCTGGCTCTGTGCATGTGGTCCTTATGGAGGCGAAAGCAGCACAATCTGTAAATGATCAGGAGCCATCGCACTCTCTCCAGAGAATCCACGATGCAATCAAGGTGACAGATGGCATGGCCGCTGCTGTGGCCTCATGGAGAAGATCAAAATCACCTTCAATAAACTCTGACTGAAATGGGCATGAGCACCTCAAAAAAGTCAGTTTGTCAGTCAAACTGCGACAGCAAGCTGCATTGGGGAAACATAGCAGCCAGCTCTCTGTTTTCAATCGTTTCCGTCTGACTGAGCCTGAACTATGATCTTTCTCAAATTGTCCTTTCTGTTTAGCTGAAGCAGGCCAGCAAATTGCCAGATTCATAGCTTTATTGAAGGAAATTGAAAACATGATGTCCTCAATTCAAGGGACAAACAGCTGGCAGGTGCTTGGACACCCAAGCACATAAAATGGACCCCTGGTCTTTTGGACAAGTTTGTCTAACTTTTGTTAGAGTAAATATAGATGTATAATAAAATAGATATAATAAAATCCCAATTTAGGCAGGGTTTATCAGGCATTAGCTGACAGCAATTATATGGCTGCAAATGGACCTTGTGTTATGTATTTAATGCTGGGTTTTCCCATTTATGCTAAAAATTCCACATCTACTGCTAATTACAGTGATTCTTGTTTCTCTGGTTTTGGATGAATATCTGAGTATAACATTTCTGCCATGACTGCTTATCAAGTGCAGGCAATTCAGGGCCCAATCTTGCAAGGTTCCCAACATGCCTGACAAGGTGGCTCAGTACTTTACAGGATCGGCCTGCCCAGGTCAGACTCCTCACAGCACTCTGTCCCTCCCTGGCCACCACTCACACCACCAGCAGCCACAAATGCCTTACTTCCATCCTTGTGCAGGCAGAGCGGTACCTGCCAGGTGTTATCTGTCATTTGTCCTACTGCATGAGTAGACAAGGGCCTTAGGTGAACTTCCCTGAAACTGGTGGTGAAGAGAATTATCCATTCTTTTATTTTTCCTAATTCTACTTTTTATACTTATTTTTATTGTGTCCTTGGCTTGATCAACTCCCTTTTTTTTTTTTTAAGGGAAGGAAAAATAATGTGCTTGTTGCTGTTTTCGAGCTTACAAGGGGACTTGCAAGGGGACTTCCAGGCTGAAGCTTTACTGCCAGGCTGAAGCAAGAAGGACATGCTGAGAGAAGACAGAGGATGGGCAGCCTTCCTCCTGCCCGCGGGATCCAGCCCCAAGATCTTCCTGGCCTGCTTTGGTACAAGAAGTGGATCGACGTCTGCGTCCCCGCTCCGTGTGGCAGATGGTCACTGTCTTTCTCGGTTTGCTCGCTTGCATGTTTGGTTTTCTACCACCACATTTTAAAATGTCCCCATCGCCCTTAGCCTTTCCAGCCACTCATTTTTATCTTCGTTACTCGTGAAATATTCTAGAAAGTCTTTTGGCCTGGTTCAAAGTCTTTTAACAGCAGTGAGTCTTTTCAACAACTTCACTGGGTTTGAGTAAGTCCTTGGCACACACTTCTCTGTAAAACAGAGTGTTATCAAAGGCAATTATTTTAAAATTTTGTTTTTTGATTCAGTGTGGAGCATGGGTCACGTTTTGAACTCCAGGTTTCTGTTCCATCTGACTAATTTTGCACTCATAGCTGACCATCCTGTCTTGCACATTTTATGCTTGCAAAACAAATAAATAGTTTGCCTTTGTACCTTTGTTCCTCTCTACCAACATGACTTCGCATGCATGGGAGAAGATCTATGCTCCCTCTCACCAGTACACAGGTGCCAAGAGACAGCGACAGAAATGGCCCAGTGTAAGCCTATAGTTTTGACCAGGCAAAAAGGTATTGTGCTGCTCCAGTGCTCTGGAAGTTGGTTAAAGAGATAGTGGCCAAACCTTGATCTGACCAAGAGGTGCTGTAAGGAGAATGAAGAGGGAGTTTTAGAGATAAACTCCTGAGGGTTTCTGCTGTCTCTGCTGAGAAGTTTGATTTGGGATTACAAGGTGTTGCTCTGCTTTTTCCTGCTAGGTGGTAATAGGGAGCACAGCAGAACAGGCATATGGACAACCTCTTCCAGAACTGGAGAACTGCATGGACATTTCCTATGGTACAGCAGACAAAACAGAGCTAATATACAGAGGAAACAGAGGAAAATAATAAATATAATATTATAAGCCTGAGGTTCTTTTGTAGATCTTGTCAAAACATCTGAATACCTGACATCTTGTCTTGGGGTGACACATCTTTATTATGGCAACCAACCAAAGACGTTTAAGCATTTGGACACTAAGATTTTGGAACTCAAGTATTATGAAAAATTAAGGCACTTGCCTCAAGCAAAATGTAATTGGGACCTCTCTAAATTGTAGCTAAACCCTGGTAGCTTTCTGTCTTGGGCTCTATTTTATTTTCTATTTTATTTTCTGTTTGTTTCTCATGCTGATTACAGAGAGTAGCAGGGAAATCTGCTTTGCTCCTGTGGTAAAGAGGGCAAAGACCAGATCAGGTGGTTTAGTTGACAAGCCCCAGTCCACAGCTCCATTGTGGAGACCTCTTGCTACAGAGTTTGGTTTCTCCTACCATGATCTCCAGACGGTCTCTACAAGTACTCTATCTCCTGTTGGAGAAGAGGCTTGAATTGCTCTCTCCATGGGAAGATGAATGTGAAATCACTTTCAGAGACTGGTTTGAGTATAATAAATGGTTTTATTTCTTGTTTAGTGGTGACAATGCATGACACGTAATGCACAGTACATTTCAATACACGTGTGCATTAGATCAATGAAAAAAAGCCTGGCCCAATTGAAATTTGCCACTGCATGGCTGAGAAATTTGGAGGTCTTTCCCCAACAGAGGGAAGTTTCACTTAATGCATAGAAATTTGATGTCGTATATTATGAGGAGGAAAAAAGGATAGGTTTCTAGATAATTAAATGAAGTGAAGGGAAATTTAGGGCCAGAAATGCTTTTGTCCTTGAATGTTCTTTCATCGTATTCCAAATAGGGACTCTGTGTCATGGACCTGTGAATACAAAGACTGCTTTTAAATCTCTGCTTCTTGCATGACTGACACTTACAATTCCGTACCATCTTTCAAGGCATCCTTTGTGCACATTTACTTCAAAATAATGTATTGGACCTGTAAAACCTTATTAGAGTATTTTTGCTACAATTACACTTCCGTATTCTCTGAGTAACATTTAAGTTGATCCTTGTTTTAATACGACCTTATACCACAATAGCATAAGTACAGTGAAAGTCACTGTCTGAAATGAAACAGTTTTTATACTGGGTATTTTGTTGTGTGTTGATGGAGGGGATAGTTGATTGTAAAGGGAAAGTGTTTTGTTTTCTGGAAGTAAAATACAGAATTTGGAGCCTAGCAACGTTGCCTGGGGAACATTTAATAATATTGCCATGCCTGCCACATACCAGGGAAATGAACTTCCCAATGATGCTTAGAAATCTGGGATCACTCCTTACACCCCTTTTGTTTGTTTGCTGGCTTTATCTCTTTGACCCTCATTCTAGTTAGAAAACCATATTGCTTCAATCTTTTTTACAAATCATTTAAAATGGAATGAAATCAGGAGAAGAGGAATATCAGCATAGAACAACCCACTCTCAGGAGTGGAGTCTCTTCCATTGCCAGTTCAGGGCAATTTCCATTCCATTTCCCTGGACAGCTTTATGGGGAAATGGGATGTTCTACTTCCATAGTTATCACTGGAACAAAGGCAATGAAATACCCCCTTAAGAGGAGGACAACAGAGTCCAGTATCAAGAGCAGGAGGTTTCAATGGAGAAGAGAGGATGTGAAAATTGAAATAAAGGATTGATTTTGAACAACAATGCCTGTGCTTCATAGATATGACTGTCTTTCATCTAATGATGGTACCTCATAGAGGGGAAAAATTGAGTCATAAACACAGCAGATATCTTGTGCATGTGAAATAACACAAATTTCTTGCATTCCTCTGATCAGCTATGGCCAGGAAAGGGAAATGGTTATCATAATGTTCTACTGTCAATTTTTCTTTTAAAATTTATGGGACATTTTACATAGTCTGAGTGGTGGATATGTTGGGATCAGCACTTTGAACTGAAAAAGAGATGAAATCAAACTAGTATGAAGTGTCCATTTGGAAGTGTTTGGGTATGTTTATTAAGAATGTAAAAGTTGATATGGACAAAAAGGGGATGCTTTTCAAGCAATTTTTTCTTTTAGGCATGTGGACACAGAAGCAACATCACAAAAAGTAGACAGATACATTTGTGGATGGTATTAAATAGCTACAAAAACCATGCCCCTATTTAAAAAGGTCCATTTACACAGTGGTCCCAGTCTGATTTCTAATTGTTATTTAAGCAGAAAATGCTGTACTTTTTCCTATGATGGGAGCAAATTAGTGAACTGGAATGGTCTAGCTAAAATCAGCAACCAGTAGCTGAAAATATTCAGTATGATTGCAGTATGTTTCATGTTATGAAAGTACCACAGAGCTCCCGGACCATTATGTACTTACATTACTATTTTAACAGCATCTGCTACGTCTGGGTGCTATGTAGGGTCTGCTCCTACCTGCCTGCAGCTGCACCAGAGCCACAGAATGGAAGCCTGATAAGAGGACATGCATTGCTTTGTATGGTAAAAGGTACTTTCTTTGTCTGGCAAACCACTCCTTTTGTATGCACATCAACCAGATGGCCATTTCAGTTTGTCTCCGGCTGTGAATCAGACAATATGGCAGAATTAAGGGAAAAGCAAAACCTTCCCCTCTGCTCCTCCTCTCTGTATATAAAATTAGAAATCAACAACCTTCGGGGAGATTTTATTTTAATACTTCAGTCCTTCAGTAATTTAGTGACTTTTGACTTTCCCAGTCGCCATGCATCACTCTCATTAAGGTGTGACTAGCTAAATGCTTAAAGACCATGAGATAAGGAAAAGGGTTCAAAAATTAAGTAACAAAAGCGGTGCGAGAAGCAGTGGTTACTAAAAAAAAAAAAAGGGTGTATGTGTAATTTTGGTGATTTGATACTAACTACATTTTGCATGGTGAGATTCCTGATGGTGTTTCATGGACAGTGGCTGCAGTTCTCTTCTGTGTCATACCAAGAAGTCTGGGGTCTTGTTGTAGGATTAAATACAGGAGGTTTTTCTCTGGTGGTCTACACTGTGGTGGTGTTCTCTCCCGCACTGGAGATCCTTCTACAAATTTTGGGCAGCCACACCATTACCTTGCAGAACCTGCAGAGACTTTGGAAACACAATTTGTTTCAGGATCAGGAGGTGTAAGGCAGCTCTCACACTGCTAACACTGCCCACACAGGTGGGGAATGTTACATGCTCTTCAGGTATAAATGCAATGGTTTCAGCTGAAGAGGAAGAAACCAGATGAGGAAAGAGGGCCAACAGAAATCTCAGTAAAACTATGTCTCAGAAAAAGACTGAAATCTGCAACAGGAGCCTTAAAACCTTTGTTGTTGGACTTCCAGGGCAAAAAGGTCTTATTGAGGTTTACAGAGACCTGCTGTACTCAACTTGTAGCTACCAACATAATTTAAATCATCCTGACACTTCATTTTGCTTATTTGCACAAATGTGCAGGATCAAATTTAACAATAACTAAAAACCAACCAAAAGCCACTATGCCAGAAAAAACCATTCTAGTCCCTGGTAGGAGATGGCAGCTCTATATTAAATCCTATAAATTAACTGGGCTTAGTTTTGCAATTTTCCAGAAATATTCAAGAATATACATGCTGATTTTGGCATATCTCTCAACATAAAATTATCTCCGAGTACCAGTGACTTTTGCAGTAAAACAGTGATAGCCATGTGCAGTTGTGAAAAGATACATTCCTCATTGAAGCATCTACCCATATTTTAGCAACTGCTAAAATTAAATCCATGGGTTGAGCCCTCAGTTTGCCTGCTATTTCCACCAACTAGTAACCAAGAAATACAAAGGCATTGCTCTGATGTGTAACACAACATTCTCTTGGCTCATACAGATCTCCAAGAATGACCATGAAATTTTATGTAAAATTAGATCCCACGAAATAAAGAAACTGGGCACTCTCAGGATTCTCTCTACAGCTGGCAAGAATTCCTATTGACCTTTATTAAAACAATTTCAAATCCTGTTCTAAACATTTAGTTACCAAACACTGAAACACATTCAAGTGACATTTAACTGCAAGGGCAGTGGAGAAGAACACTTTGCTGTCCATCCTTCTTGGCCAGTTAGAATTTGTGACAACAAGCAAGCATATTTCACTATTTCCTTCATGTTATTTATACCTGGTTTAACTTTCACAAAGACCATGAAGTATTCCATTTCCATGTACAAATTTTTGCAGGAAATCATGAGAAGAAAACAGCAGCAAAAACCATTTGAGAACATATAGTACTACACTCTACACAGGAATAAGGGAATATGTTACAAACAACTAAATTTCAAGAGAATTTGAGGTGTTTTACACCTTCAATCATTTATCCTAAAGCTCTGGAAATCAGATTTCCTTCAGGTGGCTGCTGTTGAAGGTAAACATAACAACAGACAAAAAAATTGAGACATTCTGGAGTTTTGAAATGATTCTATGAATTCTTATGCATTATCTTTTGTTAAGGAAATGTTGTGAGGGCTAGCAGACATTTTACAAATATTTAGTGAGAGATAGCTTTTGCCTCAGAAGTTCAAGCGTCAACTTGCCATGCAAAGAATAGGTAAGGCTGAAGGAAAAACTAATAATCATGGTTTTAGACAAATGAAGGTTTGGTTTCATCCAGAGTTATATGAAAAGACTGCCAAAACTGGGTCTGAACTTTGCAAAATGAGATATATACTACCAAAAAAAATCGAATGCATATCTGCTTTTGAAATCTGTGAATTATAAAATTGTGACTAAATAATACACATTTTACCTAACGAGACAAAAATACTGGAAAAAAAAGGTTGCATGAGAGTTAGTTAAGTATTTTTAACATTTCTTTTCTAGTTGAGGAAAGACAAAAGGTAGAAGAAGAGATCATTCAGGTACTTAGGAATTTTCTCTTCTTGTCTCAGGACCTGTATTCTGAAATGGAAGCACTTACACTGAAGGAGCTTCCTTTTCAACAGCACTTGACACCCATTTTCATCTTTATGTTAGATATCTTTCACTTCGCAAGATTAAGCTTTATCTCTTCTTTACTGTGCCTAGGTCAAGTAGGACTTCCATTATAGTCCAGTTGCTGCGAGACCCTTGAAAAATTTGTGAAATTAAAATACCTCAGTGCAAATCAAAGATCTATGGGGAATTGCGTTTCTGTTGAGAAGTCTGTACATCAGTGCTTCTGTCTGTAGAAATGAGTCAGTAATATGTAACTTCTTTACAAATATTATGAGATCTGAAGTCTTTGAACATGCTATATAATAACTAGGTTTAATTAACAGTTAGTAGTGAACTGTTGGTAGCAGTTATCAGGAGAAAGACAGAAGATATTGTGTGATGTACAATATGGAATTAACTCCCCAAAACAAATTCCTTCTTTATCCATGACATTTTTACCTAAATGTGGATGGAAAAAAAAAAAAGTGAATGCCATTCTGAAAAGCTTCTGATCAGATTGCTTTTTTTTTTATCCAAGGAGTGATAGAATTAAAAGGTTTTCTGGTAGTTGGTACTGTGCTTTACTGGGAGAAAGAACACATTCGCCAGCACAATATCTGCATTTTGATAGTCCTGCCATATAAATTTGATGCGCTAAGTCTGGAACGCAAGCACAAGAATCTACATACCCATCTTTATTATAACAATTACAATAAAAAGGAGGAAAACTGTTGGTTTGCTTGATAATTAAAAAACCCAAACTTAATGGGCAGTACATTTTAAGGAAGGCAGCTGTAAATCTCAGAACAGCTCTCTTATCAGGTCACCCGTAATCTTACTCTGAAGTCACTTCAAACCTATGGAAGAAAATCCCAAAAGTCAACAAAAAAAGTAATTTTTCTTCTTTGAACTGGCATGCAATTTTTACAATAAATAAAATTTATACACCTATATAAACAGATTGTTCAAAATTAATGTCTTCCTACCTTTATCCAGTTTTCTTCTCACAGTTTTAAATAATCAGAAGTCATAACTTATGGTATATGAAGACTTGAGTGTTTTATATGTTATTTTACTCCTGAACATGGCTTCCAAAGATGTATGCATAGCCTGCAGCGTGCATATACATACATACATACATACATACATACATACACATTTGTATATATATATATGTACACACATATATGTGTGTGCATGTGTGCTCTCCCTAATAACTAGTGAGCCTCTGGAGACAAAGCCACCTCTTGTGCAGTTCTTAAGGACATGAGTAACCTTAACCACATGACTCATTCTGTTGAGTGGGATATCTCATGCATTTGAAGTTGCACACATGCTAAAGTGATTCGATGGATCAGGGCCAAAACAAATAGGGTCTATGGCAATGCGGGGCTAATGATGCTCTTATTGTAAGAATCATTATCCCTGCTTTTGCATGAATTTTAACAATGCAAAGAGTTTGTGATTCGTGGGAATTCTTTAAGGTTAATTTTAATTTGTTTGATTTCATTCCATTGTGCATGGCCCATTTTTATGCCTGTGTTTCCAAGGAAACAGTTGTAAAATGGAATTTGATATGATGTGTTATCAGGTTCCTTGTCAGCAAGTTTCAAGTGATAGTTATGAACTTGACAAATTAAGTTAAAAAAAATTATGATTCGAGTATTAAGATAGAGCTACATGTACAATGTTTGTTGTCATCTGAATTATGTTCCAATGCTTTAATTTGTTTGGGGACAGAAATTGTTCTGATCACTGCAAGGAGGTCATAGTATTGACAGCACATATACAATATACAATGTCTGCAATGCTGAAATCAGTGTTTGAGACTGCTGTTGTCTTGATTCCATTAGTATAATCTCAAGAGCAAGTACCTTGAGTTAAATCAGACTGACTCCATTTAAGAAGTCCTTTGTGTTCACTGACGGCTAAAAAAAAGGAAAGCAAAATCCAGTCAGGACTCACGTCTTATGTACCAAAATCCAAGCAGGGGCTGTATATACAATAAGTCTAAATGGATGCTGTATTTTGGATGGTATTTACAATCTGTTAATTGCTGTGCAAGCACAAATACAAATGTTTATTGCAAAACATTTGTGCAAATGTATATGTTTTACAGAGCAACAAACAAACCGGAGTTCTGTTCTTCAGCTTCTTTGTTATTCTTACTTTTTTTGATGAAATGTGAAAGTCAAAATATTTCAGGAATACTTCATCATTCTACTGAGAATAGCTTATTTTTAAAGCATTCTCTATGGGCCACTTACCTTGACTGAAGCCTGAGAAACTAGTCAAGACCCTGGAAAAAATAGAAAGACCTTTGCAAGTGATATTAAACCCATGAGTTTGAGGGAAGGAAAATAGAGATTTGTCACTGGAGAGTATTCCAGCAGTGCTCCCTTTCTAAATAGGAAAGTTATTTGGCTTAGTTTTAATTCAATTAGTATTTGTCTTTCAGATACTTAATAGAAGTCATGTGAGGACTTGCAGAACTCTTAAATCACATGTTCATTGTCTTTTGTCTGAGCATCCTTGTAAAGGCATGCGAGGAGCTGATACACTGGTGTCTGTACTTTGACCTCTGGCATGGTCTGTCTCAAGGTCATGAACTCCCTGTTGGCAAGATGTGCGACCACACAAAAGCCCAACTGAGCTCTCACTGGCAGCTGCACTCACTTTTCCATAAAACTTAGGGTGTTGGAGACAGCAATACAAGCATTTCTCCACCATTATGATGTAGACAGGACATTCATTTGAACCCACAAAATCAGAAGCATTCCTGGTTCCCTACATTTAGAGGTCAAGTGCAAAACCTTAGCAGGTTTGGGGAAGGGCATGGGGGGCAGTAACTTAAAGACTTAGGAATAGGAACATGCAGGAAACTTTAGGCCAAGCAAGGACTCAAACTTGGTTTTTCTCAAGGGTAGGCTACTGTCTGAGCTGACCTTTCTCCCTTGATTTACAAGTGATGTGTAAATGGAAGTAAAATAAAAAAAAATCTAAATGTTTTTTATTGAAATGTGCATATCTTCACAGCACAGAGAATTCTCTGTTATTTCTTGTTCCTGGTTTTATAAATTCAGGGACTAATAACACCAAATCCTACCTTTTTTATATGTGCGAAAGTTACTTCCTGCTCCTGGTTCGGTGTTCTTATCTCAAACTTTTATAAAGTGTGATCCTAAGGAGGTAAATATTAATACCAGAAAAGAAAATTTACTTTCCTGTAGACTCATCTCAAGTGTTTGAAGCTCCCAGAAATGTGGTATTTTTAATGTTCTTGAAGAGAGAGATTTCTGACCAAAGGTAAGTGAGGTGCCAGAGGTGAGTTAACTTCACTCGTGGTCCTGCATGGAGAAATCACCACTCCTTGTACAGTTGCATGTGAGTGTGCATGTGTGTGCATACGCACAGGCATACACACACACGCACACACATCGTGCATTTTTTCTTTGTAATGTTTTAAGCCTAAAACCAGTTTATGGTTTTGCATTAAAAATTTGAACTAAGTTGATTTAAAATCACAGTATCTGGATTTGGTGAGGCAAGGGTGAAGTGTACGCTCTCAGTCATAGAAGAAAGTATTTTCATTAAAGATGACTGTAGTTATATTTGTCTCAGCCTTTTCCCTTTAATAACAGTTTAAAAGAAAGAAAAGGAAAGCCATTTCTCTTGAAGACAATTGAACCTGACACAAAAGACTGTAAAAGCTTGAAAGATGGTCTGATGTGGAAATACATATTTCAACAATTTGTAAATTGTGCATTATATACTCAATGAATTATTGTGGTCTGTTTACCAAATATGAATACAGACAATTGTTAATGTACTATCATGTCAGTCCACGTGACAGAGGTATTACATTGTTGATACAAAAATGCACATTGAAGAAAGAGAACCGAAGAATGGAATACTTGCTGCTGTTCAAGCATTAATAAGAGCTGGTTTAATGTTGTTAGAGACGGCAAGAAGTCTCTTTCTGAGACAACTAAAACTTTTCAGATTCCTTTCCCTAAATGTATATTATAAGAGTGCAAAATGCATCCACATATGATGTGTTGTTATCTTGTCTGTCTCTTTTTCTAATTCCATCTTTTGATGTCATTTAAAAATGGCTAGGGGAGTGTTTTGAAGGCTTGCAAAAAAAAAAAAAACAACAAACCTGCTCTCATTTCCAAGACAAGTCTTGTTATGAAGTCTCGGGAATCAGTTTGGGTGAGTTATTGCAAATCCTTTAAGAAAACGGGAATACACAGGCTATAATAGCTCTATTTAAAATAGAAAATCTACTCTCTGTGTGTGTATGTGTGTGTGTGTGTGTGTCTGTGTGTGTGTGTGTGTGTCTGTGTGTGTGTGCAGGCAAACATGGCATTCAGGAGAGTGAAATGAAATGAGCCAGAAACTTCTCACATTTTCCTGGCATCTGTGGCGTGTCGCCATATGAGAACCATATGACTGCTGGCAGATTGGCATGTCAGCTCAAGCATGTACAACTTGACCTCACGGAGCTCTGTGTTTATCAGTTTATAACAGGAATATTGATACAATTTTAGCTGCAGTCTTTCTGTGCAAGGACACTTCATCCTTTCACAGTCCTAATTCTCCTTTGCTAAAATGACAGCACCTTGTTTTTGAAGTTGCTTTTCCACTTGGGGAAAAAAAAAGCAAAGGCGGCAGAAGACAGCAGAAAGCTGTTCTGTGTGCCAGAATGATGTTTCATTCATTGTTTTGTTAACTGTGAAGTCCTTAGTGGAGTTTGTCACGGGATTGCCTGGCTGACTTGTGCTGTCTTTGTGGCTGAAAACCACAGCAGTATTAAAAACAGAGGTCAAGGCAAAAATCTGGAATGTTGTTAAAGCTGCAAGTAATTGCTGAAGTATATCTGCACAGAGCAGTCCCAGTGTTTATTCTCTCACAAGAAGGATAAAAGGATAGTACATAAAAATGTGGATGAGCAGTTTTTCACCTCAAGTTTGCTTTCCTGATCTCCAAATGAGTGGAATGTAAGCATACATTTAGTTGCTGCATCACATACATATGCAATTAAATATTAGAATGGTGAACATGATATAAAATCAGAGACAAACAGCTCTCCATCCAGAAAGAGAAACTGGATATTCGTGTAATCATAAATCTGAGTTTGCTGCAAAAATTCAGATGTCATACAAGCTTGTCTGGTTGTTTATGGCAGGTGAGAGTTGGTAACAGTGAAATGATGTAGGTACAGTCAAACCATGACCTGGATCGGAGACAGAAATAAAAAGTACAGAGAGTACTCCTGACCATATGATTGCATTTAAACTGCCTTTGTCACCACCATTTCCTTCAAGAATAAGAGTTTATCTTATATCCTCAAGGACTTAAACATACACTTGCACTATGACTTGTTCCACTTAACAGTGTGGAAAGATGATGTGCTGAGCATGCATCGCTTCACATTAGTCCCGCAACTGCACTCACGCCATCTTTCAGAAATAACGTTATTCGTATCTGCTCAAGCTTCCTTGAAGGTTAAGCTTTAAACTGCTGTGATTTTCTAATTTTCTCTATACTGGCAACTTAATTAGAATCCCATCAGAGCAGATTCTAGGACTGACATTAAAACTTCCTCACCCACTGTCTTGACGAGAAACACTGTAGAGACAAGTACTGTAATACCAGTTTTTTTGTAAGGACTGGCATGAAGGGTCGGTGGAAAAAAGCAGTGAAGAACACCACTAGAAAAATAATTAGATAACATCCTGAAGATAAAAAAGAAAATGTAGAGTAATTTTGCTTCTTCAATTTTTGAAAAAGTAATAGGAACAGAAAGAAAGTGAGATCTAATATTTCACTTTCCCCAGAGACTGACTATGGGACATTATGGCAGACAAAGAAACATCCTGCCACATGCAACTATATGTCCCTATACAACTCTGTATATCTCAAATATGCAATCTGTGGTGATCAAAATTTCCATTTACAATGTCCTTGAGAAAATTTATCAAAAAGTCTAAAATATTTGCATGTATTTTCCAGAATTTCATTCAACAGTATTTTCATGCTGATGGATTGGAAGAAAGACTAAAATAGAAATAAAAAAGGGAGGGAAAATGGCTCTGTTCTGCTGAAAATGGAGAGCTATTTATTTCTAGTTTGTTTTGGCAGGTGATGTTTGGCCAGCAAATCTAATATTGTGGTAAAGCCAAACGTTTTTGAGTTTACCCATCTGTAACCTCCACACAAGCTACAAAATTTAAAAAATTCAAAGTTTCAGAATCTTTTATGCATGATGAACTCTGATTTAGTTTTCATTATCATCTGTAGTCTGAATCTCTGCTGATAGCTTGAGAAAACTTGCCATATCAAATTACCAAAAAAGATGTCCAGCCTATGGAAATGAACAAAAAGCAACATCTATTTGACACTTGTCTTTCTTTTGGTTGAGACATACTCTGTCAAAAGCACCACCAGAGATCAATGATGACATCTAAAGAGGCAAAGTGCATACTCAGGAAAGACTATTGAAAATAAAATATGATCGCAAATTCTCATGGATGTGCCAGTTCATTAATTTATACACACTTTTGCAGTGTTGCACACTCATATTCAGACTTGAACACATTGATGTTCATGGGTGGGGTAGACTCTCCACAAAATGCATTTATGGGTTTGTGATAATTTTCTTCTATTAAGACAAAAAAAAGATTTGTAGCTTCAGTCAGACTTAATATCTTTATTTGATATATAATTTATCATTTTGAATGGTAGCAAAAGTATTTAGAGAAGTAGTAAGATTTGAAAGTGTGCTTGTCATTCATGAAGGTGATATGTGTGTTTAAGCAAAGGTAAATTCACTTCTGAGCATTGAGCTCATCTTAAGCCATGGACAACAACAATTAAATTGTCATCATCTGGAGAGAATAACATAAATCTGCACAAAACAATTTAATAGATCTTACAGCCATTACGGTATAAACTTGAATAAATGGTAGATTTATACATGAACAAGCAAAGCCTCTCATCATTAAATAGTACTTACACTAAGTGGACCAGTCAAGCTCTTTGTGCCTTTTTGTTTCTTTTCAAAGAATTGTAGTGGGGGGTGCCTAAGTGTATGATTCAGAAGGGAGGGAAAATCATTTATTGCAGCATGTGGACAGGTTTGAGTGAGAGCAGATTTCCATGCAGGAATGAAATATGAGCCAGGGAAAACACCCCTTTTTGAACACACTCACAAGCCCTGATTACACGGTCCACAGCTGGAGCTAATCCAGATTCCTGTTTAATTAAATAGTAGCAGGCATTCTGCTGCCTTGCATCAAAATGCGCAAGGATGGAGGTGAAAGGAAAAATGTAGCACCCACCTCTCTTCATTTCTCCTGAAAAAAGATAAGATTTATTTTAAAATTTTTATTTAAAATCTATTCACTGTGCAGTACAAATTTTAAATGTGCAGGGTGAATTCTAATGGCATAGAGAAATGTATGTGATGGAGTGATGGCTTGGTACTAACATACCAAATTTTGTTATTGAATGAACTCCCTATGAAATAACCTGTGCTATAATTTCTTGTGAGACCATCCTACTCTGTGCCTGCAACTTGTTTCTGAAGGAGAATAATCCAAACTTTTTTTCCCTGTCACAGCAATAAGAATAAAACCTTCAGCTGAAGGATGTCTATATGAAAAACTGTCTCATTATATACTGTGCCACTTTAAGGCTGGGCACTTAGTGCAGTATCTATCATGTAGCATCTATATATCTATATTCAACTTTTTCACAGGTGAAGAGTGGAAATTTCATCAGTCTTTGGGGAGCAGGAACTCATCTACACTGCAGGTCAAGTGAGATGTAGCAGGCACCATCCAAGGTTAAAGGGTATGACAGAAGCAAACAGGTGACAACTTTCTTACAAACTTAAAATAATATATATGTTCTACTTCTCCCTAAAAGGATGGTCTTTTCTTTATTATTCTAATAATTTATGACACAAGTTCACTGATTTCATTGCAAGCCAGAGGCTGTCTGATTTAAAAAACACAGATACACTCAGAGAAACACAGAACATATATATTTGCTTTCATTGAAGAATACATTTTTTTCCAGTGTATCATCTCATGTAGGAAACAATAAAGATACATATTATGGGGTTCTGCATTTTTATAGCATCATATGGTAAACAAGGGTAGCATCCTTGATGAAATAACAGCAGCAACAACCAATACCCTCTTGGTTTTCTCCTGTCAAGAAATACAAGTTTGAGTTGGCTTTGTTATTTGGCTGAACTCAACAGCAAAGGACAGAGCTGACCATAGACATCAAAGATGTTCTGGGTCCTTGAAGAGAAAGATGACCATTGGAGTGGTGAGCAAAAAGTGGAGGTTAGAGAAGCAACATTTTCCCCACAAACACATGTTGGCCCAGTCTTTAAAAAAATAGTTATTTCTATACTTTTCCTTAAAAGCATAAAATGGAAGCAATAAATGAACCTGAATTGCAGACAGTTTAACAGTGATCAAAGTTTAATGTTGTCTTTATGTAACTCCTTATTAACTAATGTAACACCTTTCATAGATATTACTGAGCCAAAAATCAGCAGGATTAAGCAAATGTATAAAACATTTCTGTGCCTATTGAGAGCATTCGGTCACATTACATTAGAATAAATTATTTTCTAACAGATAAGTACTGCTATCTTAAAGAAGGAAATACCCTGACTGCCTGCTCATCTTGGCTAGTGCATTATTTCCAATGCAGGAGATGTCTTAATATGCTATTAACATTTTTAAACCTTGCTATGACATGTCAGAGGCCAATAAGATGGACTGTGGGTTTGATGTGGCATGGTTATTCTTATATTCCTTCTGATGGTTCTTAACTTTGTGTCTGTTTTAGCATTATCCCTCTCATAATTTAGGCACATCCTGGAGCACAAAAAAGTATATTCTGTACTTTACATGCTTAGCTTCCCCTATCCCATTGCCCTCTGTGCCTTCCCTGGCAGTCTGAACACACGTCCTCTCCCCAGAGACCCTTTATATGTTTCTCCTTAACTCTTGACACCTTTCAACTCTGTGAAACAACACTTAAAGACCAACCTAAAGGCTAAAATACTAATTAATTTCCATCTTTCTCTGCACCTTAATTCCATAGGTTTTTCACTGTGGCAGGCTTTGCAGGGATGGAAAGGATGGCAATAAAAGCATTCAAGGTCTCCTGACACCTAGGAAACAGAGCAACAATTTAGAGGAAGAAGACGGCTGCTCTAAATTCAGCTTAACATGTCTGCAAAATCTTTTCAAGGTAGGTACCTGTCTGGTTTCCAAATCCAACCTCGATTTGCCTCCTTTTCTTCTCTGTTTTTTGACCCCAGGGTTGAATCCCGCCTCACACGCCTGGAAGAGAGTCCTCAGAAGTGATGCTTTGCTTCAGATTTCCCCGCCCAGGCAGCTCTTGGGGACCAGGGTGCAGCTGGCCTCAGCTCGCACTACCCCACTGCTCCTGGCTCCCGTTTCGCCCCACCCTGATGTTCCTGGCGATGGAGCTCTGTTGGAAACAGGCTTCTGGGCACTGTGCTCTGGGCTGTGTGTGCTAGGATACAAACCACAGGTAAATAATGTGCTCTATAAAACGAAGCATTTGGATCCAGGAGTAGAGGGACATCATTCGCTTGCCAGCCACATCACAGCCTGTGCAATACATTTACTTTATGACATGCAAGAAGGGCGAGGATCTGCCATCACAGCTGCTTCATCTGTATGCTTTTTGTGTGTGCTCCATACATGTATGTTCTGCAGCTGGACCAGGACTCCCAACCAACCCTACAGGGGTCCCATGCTGGGATCATCTCCTCTGAGAGATGGTGGGTTTTTTCTGGCATGGGGATGCAGATCACATTCCTTCTGCAGGAAGGCAGGAAAGGCAGGGATGCCCCAGACTGGAAAGGCTGCTCAGTCCTATATCCTGGTGCTACTGGGGGATGTCTGGAGCACCCTGTCTAGTTTGTGCTTTCTCATTGCATCATGGTTGTTTTAGATTTAGGTATTTCCTCTCTGATGTTTTTTTTTCCTTCTTCTGACTACATTTGACCATCTTTACCTCTCTCCATGTATTACTCCTACCTCCTTCTTTTTCCTGCAATGGTCTTATTTTTCCAGCTCTTTGTAGGCACATTTCTGCCCAAAACAGAGAACTGAATTTTCTAAGGGAAACAAGCTCTAATCTGAAACCTAGTTTTTTTTGTTTTCAAAATGGAGTTGCCATTCCTCATGGCAATTTCCCTCCTTCCCCCAAATTCAATATTGAAAATTATTGGAAACATTAACCAGACGGGTTTAAAAAGAAACACTTCGGTAAAATGTCATTTGGGTTTTGAACGACAGAGAAAGGCTGTGCGTATGATATACTATAAAAAGCCTTAAACACCAGTATATGATGTGAAAAAGTAACAGCTATTCTTTGTGAAGGTGCCTTTTATCAGCATCTGAGGAAGTTATTTAAGTGAGTAGTTTAACAAACATGAACTAAAGTGTAATGTTTATCAGCTGTCCTGTTTAAACAACATAGAAGAAAATGACTCTTAAAAATGAGATGGACATCAATCAATATCCATTGCCAGTTCACACGAGAGGTTATATATAGCCCTATAGAAACAATGCATGTGAGGTGTGCTGCTGGGGGTCACTCCACCAGGCAAAGGAGAGAGGCTGAATCCTACACCTTGGGCAGGCACAGACAAGCACTCCGTCATTTTAATAATGCTCTCATTGCAGAAAGTTTCACCAGTTATGGCCATGATGCTTAATTGCTCTCATTTATCTCCCTAATAAGTGATGTCATTGAGTTAGAGCTGTTGAATATGTACAACTGGCAAGTCAGTAAGTAAACCCGCTATCCACACCTACTGATGAGAGTGGGGGGGATAAATGGGAGTAAGAAATGCAGCAAAGACCTTAAAACTATACATAGGGAAATTTAGAACAGCAAAACAGATATTTCATTGTCTTATTTCTCTACTTGTCTGAGACCACCCACATTTATTGAGAAGTTAAAAGCCAAAAATACATACATGGAAACCCCAAATTCTCTGAGTATAGAAGCAAACCCATTTGTACTGCCAGCTTGAGGGTTTAAGGAGTGACAGCTGTCCTTTGGTCCTGCTGCATCTTCATATAGGTAGAGATAGCTGCAAGTCTGTATAGTGGATCTGTCACTATCTGTGCATAGGAAAAAAAAGTGCTTTCAGCTCCATATTTTCATTTGTAGCAAGGCTTCAGTTTTTGAATGATGTAGATGAATGAAAGGAATAAAAAGAAAAAAAGCAAACAAAACATCCCCAAATGGTTTTACTCAAGCTGAGTGAACAAATAGAGAAAAAACCCAAATACATTCTTAGCAGTGACTCTGTGTTATCTCCATAGGGTACAAATCACTGCCATTTCCAAGTCTTTATCTCCCTTGCAGAGGTTACCACCTGCTGCCTTTCCAGGAGGTCTGGATGGCATTGCCGTGGCCTGGCTAGGGGCCGTCAGTACTGCTGTGCTTAGGCAGGATGATCTGTGAGCATGCCGGAAATGTGTCCAAGGTGGCTGGAGTTTTGTTTGTTTACTCACTTGTTCTCCTATACTTCTAGGTGAGGAAACTCTCTCTGAAAGGAATCTGTTCTGACACAGCTCAGCTTTTGGAGCCAGTCTGGAGTTTCTTCTCGTCTCAGATTTGCCCCTTAATGGGGGAAAATGTGAGCAGGCTGCTAACATCCTTCTAAGAAATTCTCTTTTCCCAGTCTCAGGAATTAAATGGCTGGAGTTTGACAATTAAGAAAAGTTGCTTAGTCTCTGTTAACCTTTGTGTCTACAAGGGCAGAGAGCAGCAGGACTTTACAAGTCTGAGCATGCTAAAAGTGGTCATGCAAGATGATGGGAGTCTTGGGGCATCCTGTGCTGCTTCATGCAGGAAATTAGGTGATTATTGGAAATCAACTTCCTGGGAATTGCTAGGAAAGCATAAAGGGAGTGAGGGAGGCAGAGCCTGAGCAGAGAAAGGCCAAGGGGCTTCTGCAGGGCCAGAATTAGGTAAGTGCCTACATGAGAAAATGAGAGCTAGAGCAGGGGAGGATCAATGACCTGCAGCAAAGCTGGTCTCCTCAGGCTGCTCCTTTCTCAGAACAGTTTATTTCTCTTTCTATTATTCCATCCTTTTCCAAACTGGGGAAAATTATTTTTAAAAATGCTTCTTGTTTATGGCATGGCTTTAGATTTTTTTTTTAAGGTCTTGCACCTCTATCTGGAGCACTTAAACTGCCTGTGGGCAGATAGCTTGCCACCGCAGCGCCGAGAGACTTCCTCAGCAGAGTTCACAACTGTGGCTAACAGTTTGGGTGGTTCTACTAAAAATACATTACACCTGGAGATACTTGATGTCTCTTTTCCCAGAGCTGATGAAAATTACTGTTACTTTTTTGAAGGGAATTTTCAGGAAGTGTTAAACATATCTATAATAAGAGGAGTTGGCTTTAAATGTAATATTCACCACAGCTTTGAACTGTTGGTAAATCCAGTTTGCTTCCCACAATATCCCCACATTTCTTTATGGAAATAACTTCACACAGTTGGAATCTGTGAGAAAGAAGGTGATATGGGTCATGAAATTATACCAGATTTTAATTTCTACTGTATGAAATTCATAGCGTGCAGGATCTCAAACAGCAGCTACCAAGTTAGATTGTATTCTTAATATAGACTCTCAAACTCTTTTATGATTAAACATTGACTTTTCCTACATGAAAGCACAAAAGGTTGATGCTGTGTGGGAAGTTCAAGGTACCCAGATTACAGGGTGTAAAAATAAGGAGAAAAGGGATTTTTTTTTCATTTTAGAGTCCTTCTAAAATGTTGGAAAGATGTTCCAGGCCATTTCAAAACCAGTGTTTTTGAAATGTTGTTAGCATGATGAACTGTTTAAAAAATTATGGGATAAAACCTTTGTTTTCACTGGTGTTAAAGAAAATTTTAAACCAAGAACTAATTATTACAAACCCACAAATGCAAATTTATGTTTAAAACTGCTGAAGAAAAACACTTCAGTGTAACTTTACAACATTTTAATATTCCCAAAGGAAAAATTTAGTAAAAATAATGCAACTTCACAAATGTTTGAATTTTATTGACACAAATTTTTAAGAATTTCACACAGGTGTCTGTGGTAGAGATAGGCACTTAGTCTGTGAAGGGCTAGGGATTTACTAGGACCAGAAGTCTGCAGTAAAAGTAGGAAATAGAGACATGAAAGAAAAAAACCCTTACTGCACAAGTCAGAAAGCAGTGGAAAATGGAAATGCCAAGACGATAGACTTGGGGCATTGACTACCTCGTTAGGAAGCCTGTCCCAATGTCTGACCACCCTCTCAGTTAAAGAAATGCTTCCAGCGTCCCGTCTGAACCTCCCCATGGGCAGCTCTGAACCATTCCCACGTGTTCTGTCACTGGGTACAGGGAGAAGGGATCCACACCCCGCTCTTCACTTCCCCTCCTTAGGAAGCTGGAGAGAGCATTGACGTCACCCCGCAGCCTCCTTTTTTCCTCCAAAGGAGACAAACCCAAAGTCTCAACTGCTCCTCACGGTCTTTCAACCCTCACATCAGCTTTGTTGATCTCCTCTGGACTTATTCAAGGATGTGACCTTCACATCCTTCCTAAATCATGGGCCCCAGAACTCCAGAGAGTATTCAAGGTTTCTCATGTCTGTGCCTTTTGGGTTTTTTTCTACTCAATGTGTAGATAATATAAAGTAATGAAGGAGAGAATTTTTAATAAGCTGTGAACTAAGTATAGTCTTACCACAAATGAGATATCAAGGTATGTCTTAGACTAAAGGACCTTTTAGAAAGCAAAAGGGTTTTTTTGCTGAGTTTCAGTGAAGTTGTTCTTGATGCCTAAGTAAATATCACACGGCAATATTAGCATCACCAAGGAGGGTATTATTTGAATCAAAATATAGATATATACCAAACGATATGATTCAAGGAAAGCTGCTTTGGGTGATATCAGGGTAATGATGTTGTAAAACATTATTCCTGACTGGTAACCTTATCTTTCACACCCTTTGCAAGATATCTAAGATGCCATATTAAGAGAGTTTTAAAAATAAATAATTTCTTCTACTTCCTGAAGTGACGAGCTTTTCATCAGAGCATAAATTCAGTATAAAAAATTTAAAAAAACCCTTTGCAATTTTTCTGCAAAATTAAACACTGCTATCTGAACCATTGAGAGAAATATATTTACATATTTCAGGCTAAAGATCTTTTGTAAATGTTTAGTTACCACATTCAAACCTTTCAACACTTCCCCCGAAATCACATTATTCTTATGAAGATACAACAAGAAGTCAAAGAATAAAATGTAAAAAGCTCCACTTCAGTAATATGAAGGTTGTGAAATGAGCTGACAGCATCCAGGAAGCTCAAAGTTACAGCTGACAGCCTGTCCTTAACTCATGCTGTGTGAAAAAAGCAAATGGCATTAATGCATATTAGCTGAGCCCAAAGTTTGAACCCCTCAGCCCATCCCTCCTTCTCTATTTGAGTTATGGGAGCTGTCGTTTTGAGGTCTGATTTTCAAACTTGGCTTCAGTGTTGCTGTTAGAAGGCGTGCATGGCACTTACACACAACATAAATCTTTGCTCAAAAGCTCTGTTTTGTCCAGGCACGTGCCGGTGCAGCAGCCAGGATGCAAGATGTTAGTGACAAACATCGATGTGTTTCCGCAGGCTTTGAAGACTTCACCAAAGGCACAACAGCTTGCTGTACACCTCTTCAGAAAACATTTGTTTGACACGCTTTCTACCTTTCACCCCTGCTGTAGTTTATTGGCCTTGTATGCATTTCTAGCTTGTGACGCTCAATAAGGATAAATTTAACAAGTGCACCATGTATGTTTACAACCTCTGTGGACAGCAGAGATGTGAAATCTGTTCCTTTCTAGGAGCTGGTTGACACCTGGGACAGAGAACTCTTCCTACACTGGCTCCATTCCCAAAGTCAGCTCTGGTGGTGCTTGGGGGAAATAAGTGCATTTCAACATGATATGTAGCCAGCACAAAGGAAGCAGGACAGACTTCCACTCATGACTTGGGAGTTTTAAGTGTAGGAACAGGTTCCTTGAAAATTGAGTAAAGCAGTTTTTACTGGTCCACAGCCTAAGAAATCTCTCTTGCCCTTCCTAATATACCACCAAGAACACTTTCAGCTAAAAAGAAACACTTTAAATCCTGCTATACCTTTTAAAAATAGAGTTTAAGACTAAACAAGATGGACAAAATTCTGTGTCTGTCTTCTAGAATTTCTTTTTTCCAAACGAGTGATCAAAATTCGGTACCTGTAATCCATAAATCTGAAGGATCCCACATACTTCAGTATAAGCAAGGTGTCTGCAGGATTCTGATGATTACTTTCTTTGAATGCTCCTTTTCTTTAGTGATGCTCCCAAGTTACTGTGCACTGGTATTGCTGTGCTCTTGTGTTTCAGATTAATCTGAGCAGTTTCCATAAGAGTGAGCTTTGACAATGTTCCCCAGGTCTTGTGGGATAACACATCAGTGACCCCTATTTGTGAAACCTTCCTGCCCATTCCTGACAATGTCTCCTTAATAAACTGAGCTCAAACCACTTGTGGAAGGTGCTGGTAGCAGAATAATAATAATAATGATAATGATAATAATAATAATAATAATAATAATAATAATAGTAATAGCATTTTTTTAAAAAACCAACCAACAAGTCCCCAGAAGGTACTTAAAGAGAGAGGTACTTAGAGAAGGTACTTAAAAAAATTAGAACATCTGAGATAAAAAGGTGTAGAGAACATGACAGTCTGTCAGTAGAAGTCTGAGCTGATAAAGCCAGCGGTTTGTTGAAATGTAATGGTCTCCTACTAAAATGCTAGGAGAGTAACAAGGCACCCATGCAAGGAAAAAAAAAAGCTGAATGAACATTTTAATTAACTCATGTGCAATTTTAATTAAAAACATAATGTGTCAGGAAAATGAATAATGCCTTGGGGCAATAAAATAGCTAGATTTTCTGTTCAGTCTTCTGTTTCATATCTGTTATGGAAGAAGGATATTATTGTTAAAATGAAAAAAACACTCCTTCTAGCCTCCTGCCCCCTCTCCACACACATCTAACAAGAACACTTAATGTTACAAAACCCAAAGGTGTGGACAAAAGGAATAGGATTAAATCAGAGCATGGTACAAGATATTCCGTCATATTGGTTGTGTCACTCTTCTGGCTTTTAACAGAAAAATTTTGACCTTCAATTTCAAAGTCAGTGTTTTGGTCTTAATAAAATATGCTCAGCAAACATCAATGCCCATATTTTTTTTTGTGGGAAAACTTGAAATATTTGACTATTATCAGGCCTTGATGACAAAGTGGTACAGATGAAGCCATTTTAAACCATTGGGATTCTATAACCTGAGATACCAGTAATCACATGACTTTTTAAATGTGAAAAAATAAGGTTTTCGAATATTTGAAAGGCAAAGAAATAAAATAAAGCAAGGGGAAAAAAAGTTGAGGAAAGTTAACTTTCCCCAAATGGAAAATGTATAATGTCCAAACCTATTTATTTCTTTTCTTTGCCCAGATACCACTCACTGAAAGAGATTTGAAATTCTAGCAGCTATAGCATAGCCTGGGGCAAAGGCAGGGTCACAAGCACCATCATGTAACACATTTTAAAGGCTGTCAAAGATGTTTCTTCAGTGTCTGTGTCCTCAGCAGTCCCAGAGTCACTGGTTTGCTGCAAGGACTTGCTACCTGGTCATACCTGTTCTGTGGCTCACATCATTTTGACCGTAACTCACATCTAAACTGTGAGAAGGCTGTTCGCCTTAATGTGCTCTGAAAGCATATGAAGCTTTGTGTGCAAACACTCCTGAGCCACATCCAGTCTGCAGCATGTTTTGCACAACTCTGGTCTCATGGGCTTCCATGGGAAGTCCTGACACCCAGGATCTCCTCTAACCCACCCTGTGTGTATTCAAGACCCTCACAGGAAAGAAGATTTTCCTTAAATCTAATATAAACCTACCCTCTGTCAGTTTAAAGCCATTTCCTGTTGTCCTATCACTACATACTCTTGCAAAATGTCCCTCTCCAGCTGTGCCATAGCCCCTTTAGGTACTGAAAAGTGCTAGAAGATCTCCCCAGAGCCTCTTCTTCTCCAGGCTGAATAGCCCCAATTCTCTCAGCCTGTCCTTATAAGAGGGGTGTTCCATCGCTCTGCCATTCTTCATGGCCCTTCTCTGAACTTGCTCCAACAGGTCCACATCCCTCTTCTGTTGGTTGCCCCAAAGCTGGACAGAGTACTCCAAGTGGGGTCTTCCAAGAGCAGAATAGAGGGGGTTAATCATCTCTGTCGACGTGCTAGTCATGTGTAGGTGTCTATAAGGTGTGTTTTAATTCTCATTTTCCTCCTTTGATTTTGATTCATAATAAGTTCGATTAATTTCCCCAAGTCAAGTCTGTTTAGCCCATGACAGTAAACAGTGAGTGATCTCTCCCTGCCCTTATCTCAACTCATGGGCCTTTTCTTATATTTTCTCTCACCTGTCCAGCTGAGGGGGGGAGTGTTAGAGCACCTTTGGTGGGTACCTGGCATCCAGCCAGAGTTAAACCACCAGATATGCTTCTTTTGATGCAGCCCAGAAATGTTCAAGGACAAACAGATGCAGTTTGATTCCGCCCCAGGGCAGAGGGTGGTGGGAAGCTCATCTGAACCTGGTGCCCACCCAGCAGAAGCACCTCTGCCTCTGGAGCTGCAGTGGTGTCAGCTGCACCCTCAAGCATCAGCACATCACCACAGCTCACAGACCAAACTCAAAAGAGCAAAGCCGAGCTGTAGTTTTCAGTCCTCCAGAAAGTAGTGGAGGGCTTGATGCAGAAGCAAACAGGGATTAGAAATTTAACAAACAGTAGGTAAAAATCAGCCTTCAAAGAGGAGCCTCTGCCTCTGAGGTCACTGCATTTAGAGTGCGTATATGTCTGCATTTGCATAAAACACTGAAATTCCTGAGTACAATGTTGTAATGTTTGTTTTCCAGAGCCTGAGGGGAATACCTAAACTGATTTTAACTGTACAGAGGATTGCTTTTCAAGAGTGCTTTTTTTAATGCCTCCTCAGATCTGTTACTTGTTTTTTCCCCTTTTTGTTTCCCACCAAATTTTAGGCTGTAGCACAGCTAATAAATAAGAAGTATAATTCCAGGTTGCCCACACTATTGCTGAACAAATGCGTTTTCAGAATATGCCTGCCTGGCAGTTACACGTGCTTCTCATAAATGAGCTTGCTTTGTCATGGCAGGAGTACCCACCATGAGTTAATTTATGCAAATTCTGGATAATATTCAAGATTAATTCTCCTTTTTCCCTTTCTTTTCCCCCCAGTCATTCACTTGATTCTAAGACTGTCATTCACTGAAGGAATAGTAAAACAGCATTTGATTTAGGAGAGCCATCACAGTTCATGTTTCAAATCCTGAATATTCACAATAAGCTGAGACAATTTATTACAGAATTATTCATCAAATCACTTTGAATAACATAAATGTTGTGGAATTACAGCCTGAATGCAGACTTTCACAAAAAAGCAAATACAGTAAAATGATTTAAATAAGTTCTTCAGTGCTAACTAGGGTTTTGATTGCTATACTCTTGGATCCTATAAGCTGCAAGTTCCTTTGTAACTTAGCCCACTGATTTCAAGGGGATGATCAGTACTGGTTCAATTTGCAATATAAAAATCTTGCTGTGAAAATGCCCAACAATAGGAAAGAAAAATAATTTGACAGCTTGGCCCAGTATCTTTGTTTGTGGCCATAGGCTAGAAGACCCTAAAAGATGTACTTACTCTCATGAGCCATAAAGCAAATTTATTCACTTGGGCCTTGAGTCTGTTTATAAACTTACACCAAGTGCTAAGGATCTGGAGTTTGACCACTTAATATTGAATTCTCTGACCACTTGGCCAGCCTCAGAGGACTGTGAAAACCATGTCCTTAGGTGAGCTGGAATGCCTGGTCTGCGTATATAAGAGACATGCTGCCTCTGATAACAGCAGCTACAGGGATTTGTACAGCCTGAGCTAAGCAGGCAGGGACTGAGCAGAGGCTCCAGAAGGCTAATTCCACTTACTGGCTGACAGTTATTTTATCTAAATTCCTACTTAAATCACTTTGGTTAAAAACTATTAAAACCATTTATTTGTATTTTGCTTAGTAAGGATTTATTTGCATCAAAACTGGAACCAAAATTCAGTTGGTCACATTTATTTTGGTAGAAGTCCACATGGGGACACTGCTGCAATAAATCTGCCTGATTTTGAGACAGATCAGGATTGAAGTGATATAAAAGTACAGCTAGTTGCAAAATCAGAATTTTTCACTGATGTCTTAAAAAGGTAAAGGTATTTACAACTGGTCTACAGCACAATGAAACACAGTGGTCTTGAAGGCTCCTGCAGCAAGCTCTGTCCATCCGTCTTAAATTTCCCTGTATTGGAAATACACATTGTCAAGAAAAAAAAAACTACAAAACTTTTCAAAAATTCAGAGGAATGAGGTTGGCATGGATCATTAATGTTCTCTGTTGCAGATGCAAAGATAATTAATGTAATCTAGCACATCTTGAGGTAAACTAATGTGCATACAGATATAAACAACAATTCCAATCTTTTAAAGAGTGCAAGCCTGGTGCTTGTTAGAAGAGTTCATAATCATTCCCATTTCAAGTTCTGCATGAGAATGTGCTGTAATGAGGAATTTAAAATTTTCTAATTAGACATGATTTTATAAAACAGACAGATAATTAAAATGGTGAGGATTACACAGAGAAGGATGAGAAAACACTGTAAAACAGACAGAAATGAAGAAAAAGGGTATAAATAAGGAAAAAACCCACAAAGCATCACTGATGTATCAAATTTATCCTGCAAAATTTGTAGTGTACTGCCGTTTTAGGTTTCACGGTGCAAAAAGCTACTATCAAACATTTTTTATAAGGTTACGCTAGCATAGGTAGATTCATACTGACAATTTTATTTGATTAAAGGATGCTTACTAAGCCTTGGAGTTTATTTTCATAAGTTTTAGCACTTCAGAACAGGAAATTGAGGTCTATAGACCATTGCTGTTAAAACTGATCAAAACACATAGATAATAGTTCTTAGCTGTAGAGCCATTTCTGAGCTATTTACCCTGATTTGTATTCAGTGAGAGATTGGAACAAATCAAAAATATTTTCTATCTAATTTAAAGAAGGAGGGTGATGCTCTTCTGCTAAAAGACGGGAAGGAGGAAGAAGTTGGCTCTACAGCAATTCTTTCTCTTCCACCACCCAGTGTGGGTGCCAGGTGGGATGCTGAAGGCTTGTTGACTCCCCAGCAATGCATGAAAACCACTCTACAGAACAGTCTGTTTGAGAAGGAAGGTGACAGAAGATGACTAACCCTTGTTATCAGGATGCATTTGCACCCCAAGGGAAGAGTGGTCCTACTTCCTTCTTTTTAAGGCATTTGGGAAGATGAGTTCATTTTGCCTTTGTAGAGTTAACAAGAGACATTTTTAAAGGCTTGGGAATGAAGCTTTAACTGGGACACTCATTTTGTTTTGTGTTGTCGCTGAACCAGCTGATTTTCCACAACGGTTTAAGCAATTTCCAGATTGTAACAGGGAATGCCACACACTAGATAGATACTGAGCAAGCGCCTCTCCAAAGAGTCGCTGCATTTCCAAATGCTCCATACCAGTGGGAGAAACTCGAGGAAGTACATATGTTGCTTCTAGCTTCCACAATATTTTGGGTGTGACTGACTAGACTCATATGTTCCCGTATTTCACCAGCAGATGAGTATTGGACTCAGAAACAATTCCACCCTATCAATATGAAAGTGATGTGTGAAGCCAAGAACGTTATTGCTTAAGATCTTGCCAACTACCCTTGATCAATAGATGAAGGTCAACTCAAACACATAAAGCTATTTCTGATCAACCAGTTCTAGCTGCATAGCTGGGAAATTGTTTATTATTTGGGAGCTAATCTGAATATATAAAAGTGCAATGTTCCTTTTACTGAGAAATAAATATCCATCAATGTTGCAAATGATAATGTTTATTTTGTGAGGATTTATCGTCTTGACTAAATCTATGAATGATAGCAAACAGAAAACATTTAAAACTCATCCCAAAGTGAACTTGCTGAGTAAAGAGATCTTAGTATGATGTTTTGATGCACTTGTTCAGCAAAAAAATAACAGATATGTTGTGGCAGATAAAATCTATCTTTCTTCTTCGTCTTGCAAATAAAGATAAAAAATCTTGCTTTGAAAGAAAAATCTGAAATTTGGCTAAAAAAGACAATAATATCTAAACTAGAACCTCTTGAAGGAAACTAAAATGATGTGGAGGAAAAGATTCTTTCCTTTTTCGTACTGTAGCAGATAAAAAGTAGAGACATTGACATTACAATAGTTTTACTTTTCACAAGGATGTAGAATTTCATGAAGCAAAGTCACCAGCAGCATTTTCCCCCATCTGCAAGCTAGTACTGACTTGCCACTGTCTTTTCTCTCTTCTTTCCTCATCTATACACTGAAAGGACGTCTCTGGCTTCTGGCACTTTTATCTTAAGCTTCAACAATAGAATCCCTGTATAGATCTGGTACTGATGCTGGTTAAGGTGTAAGCAGTGGCAAAGGCCACAGGTTTCTATGTGTACAGTTCAAAGGATTGATGTACATGTTCAAAGGATTGTCTCATTTTCAGTGGTCAGATCTTTTAGATTGTCGTAGTTGTGTGTGTGACTGCACCAAACTCCATCACAGAGTGCAGAAGAACCATCAGTTTCTGCTCCAGCATGATCTTATCAGGGATGCTTTCTCATGTCATCTGTCTTCCTCAGAGAAGAAAAATAAAGTTTCAAAGAAAAAAATTGCTTGTCAGCTCTGCTCTTCTACTTGGCTCTGCAAATTCTGCAGCAGAGAAGATGGGCGTGTTCACACCATTGTCCTGTTAGAGCTGGTTTTGTGTCTTCACACTTCATCTGAGGTCAATCACACATGAATGCTGGTGAACAGTGAGGCTTGCTCACTCCTCAGGGTTGGAGGTAGGATTAGCTTGAACCAAAGTGGCTCCATACGGACAAAAAAGAATGACTTTTCGGAAATAATCAATGACCAATTTTTTTCTGACAGCTTGGTATTGGGGGAGCTTTGGCTTTGAAGGCACAGAGCTGGAAACAGCATTATGCACGTTTATGATATGTGGTTTTGATCAAAACTCAGATAAGAAAATTGTTCCTTTACATAACCTTCACGACCTTCAGGTTTGTCAAAAGTGTCAGAATTTATGGGCATTGAAATTTTCTGAGGCACTGAGGTAAGATGATATTTGCCCTGGCTCAGCAGGCTTTAATATGAAGTAACTTGAGGTGTGGAGGAGTGGTCCAACAATGCCATACCTCATTCTGTCATAACAGGTGGATTCTCATATTTGATTTCTCTATTAAAAGAGTCTTTTTGACTCAAAGGGCAGAACAGACGTGTATCATGTGTATCTACTTCCTCTCCTTGTTGCTGAGCTGTGTCTACAATGGCTTTTTAGCAATCCAGGCCAGGTTTCAGTGGCTTGCTATTCCAGCATGCCTTGGTCTAAAAGCAAGTACCAGGCACCACCCTGAGACCCATAGTTAAATGCTCTCCAACTTTCAAAACGAACATTAGTGGCTTTAATCCCTAGAACTCAGAGACGCCTCACTGGAACAAGGGCCATCCAGCTTGATTTCTATGTACAGATGTGCAGGGCTGACAATGACAAAATCCTCTCTCTATTGAGAGATGCAAAATATTTCTATATCCAATTGATACTAGAAGCTACATCTGGCTGCTCAGGGATTTTTGACTGATTGACCAAGGAAGGAAACTACCTAAGACAGAAAATGGAAGGTAGAAAAGGCAATCAAAGATGTGTGATAAACTGCAGTTCTCATAATTTTATGGTTTATTATATTAAAGAGTGTGTTTATGTGGTAGGAAGAGCACAAAAATATCATCCCTTAGTAAAGCATTGTTCTGCAATACTTTATTTGAGAATTCCATGAGGGCCAATGAGACCCAAATAAACCCCAAGATGCAAACAGCTCATTTGTGGCTTGCACTTTAATGTTACAGTAGCATGTGCTTTTGATGGTTTTATTTTATTAAACAAAAGGTGAGTGAATTCTTGTTCCTTCTCATCCAAATGCCAAAGATTCATGAATTAAGCTTTGTTCAAGGTGAATAATAATTTCAAAATTGTTTTTCTCCTTAGTGAACGTCTGATCTGTTCCTGTCAAAATGCATTCTTAAGATGTCTCTTCCTGCTTTTTCCCAGAAGATAGTTTAAATTGGAGTATGCTTTGAAAGGTTTTCACAGTATAGATGGGCTATTGGGAACTTGAGAAGGTAAGACCTGATTATTGAATATCATTGGAGAATGTGTCAGCTCCACATGGAGGAGAAGAAGGAAAAAAATAGCAAAAATCCTCTGATGGAAATAATTTGTGAGTAGAGAGACTGGCAAGGATTATCTAAGAAAGAAAAATGTTGAGTCTTGGACATCGAAAGTCATAATTTCACACTGTAAGCAAAAAGGACTCTGTTTTTTAGCAGAACAGAGAAGCTGGCTTTCACCACTGCTGTAATCCCCAGCTACAGAGGTGTGAAATGTTCACTTAGAAAGTGCAATTTTTCACAAATGACAATGTAAAAACATTCATACTTATGGGAAAACCCCATTTCCATACATGTGTGAATGTATCTAAACATCATTAATTCTATCCACTGGGTCTGTTGCAGGAAGAAATATTTCCTGGACTGACCTCTTTCCCTGCTTCTCACTGGGGACTTTGTCCCCATGGGTGAATTCTGATGTGGATCCCTGTTGCTTCTGCTCCCATCAGGAGCTCCTGGTCTTGTGTACTATCCCACCACAGCGTGGCCCTTCTCCTTCCCGGTTCTATCTACCCTGGGGCCAGCATGATTTTCTCCATCCCTAATTCAAAAAAGTACTAAGTGTAGGCAAAACAATAAAATGCAAACACTAATCCAAGTTTGGTAAAACCAGTGTCCTACTCATCTGTTTGCTTGAGACCTTTGGAGAGCAATGACAACCCAACTGGCCTTGGATTATCCATTGAGAGCCACATCTCACCTGATAATTGAGTTAAACAACTAGTTATTCCTATAGCCAGAATGCATGAACGGGATGATAAGGGAAGACTGATTTATGATCGCTTGGTATCTGAAAGGTGTAGCATTCTATTTAACAAATAGTGTTCCTCTAGATTGGAAAACATCATAAACACATTGGAAAGCCTTCAGCCCAGACCCATCCACCACATGTATTTTTTTAACATTTTAATTTAGCTATCTGTTTTGGATTACATAAATTTAAAAAAATGAATTCTGTATTTTCTTTCTAAAATAAATCAATTCTGCTACATTGGAATTACCGATTAGATTGAGCATTAGGGAATGTATAAAACTGCATCTTTAACAGACACGACAACATTTCTCAATGAGAATCAAGCAGTTTGCAGTGACCTTCATGTTGATCAGTGGGGGGTCAGTACTGGCATTAAATCATTTTGATTCACAGATGAGATCAACATATTCATATTTGTTTGCCAAATGTGTATTTTAATTTAAGCTTCCTCTGATTGATGCATGTAATTTATGCTGCTTAGAACTAAGGCATCATATTTTTCTTTTTTCCTAACTAACCGGGGGAGACTTTCTTGGAAACAGATAAAGGAAAGAGTCCAGTAATTTGTAGCAATGTGACTACAGCCACACATGTTCTAGAATTAATGTTCTTCATTAGGGTGAGGAGTATCAGCTGTATATATACATCAGGATTTTAATTAACTTGGTCCCCACAACAGGACACATGATTCAAACTGTTTTTCCTTTATTTTGCATTAGATAAAAAAAAAAAAAAAAAACAAAACCAAAATGAAGTAAAGTTAAACCAGAAAAACAACAAAAAAACCAACACCGTGCACATGCAAGAATAAGAAACAAATTCTAAGGGTTTTAGTCAAGGTCAAGAATATTTCTATAAGTCAGAGTTAATCCTCAGGAGTAACTTGGCACTAACAGCTCACACAGCAGTGCTCTGACTGAGAGGTTACCAGTTCCACCTACCCTGTGTAGCCCAGTCTCACACAAGAGTAGGGACTCATTCCTGGGATTATTTAAATCTTTTTTATGTATTTTTTGGGATGCACACAATTTCATTCACAAGAGACTTGTAATTGGCTACAAAGACTTGCAACTGCCCTGTAGTCTGACAGATGGGTTGCCTTTTAAGTGAGCCCTGAACACACTGTCCAGGGCAAAATGCATCTTACACTGCAAGTAACTGGTTCACACTTCCCCTGACCTCTGTGTAGCAAAACTGATGACTAGAGTGGCAGCCGTATTGGACAGGGACACCTTTCACTAGGTTGCTCAAGGCCCCAGCCAGGGCCTTGAACACTTCCAGGGATGGGGTATCCACAACTCTTCTGGGCAATGTTTCAGTGCCTCACCACCCTCACAGTAAAGAATTTCTTCCTAACATCTAATGTAAACCTACCCTTGTTCAGTTTAAAGCCATTACTCTTTGTTTAGCTCTAGGCATGGTTGCAGATGTGTGTACTCAAGAGAGAGAAACAGATAAACCCACATACAATCCCATACAGACACCCCCCCCAGAGAGCACATATTGCTGGTTAGAGGAGGCAATTCAGGGTGAAGCTCCTTGCTCTCTGAATGCAAGGATTTGCATTTGAGGCTCACTGGTCTCAGACCAGCTCCAGAGAAGGTACTTCCTCCTTCCCTGCAAAGATGATCTTTATCCTTTCAATAGAAATCGCTACTGTGCTAGAGGATTCTTGTGCCAGGCACTAACATGGAATTCGCTTAATTTACGGGATTTGTGTAATATTGTTGGTTGGGAGCCAAGGCAAGGTAAGCTGAACTGTTGCACCTTTCATGATTCGTAAAAGAGCCCATGTTTGAACACAAATGTCAGCACTGGTGTGGCTGTGATCCTCACCTCTAACAAGGATCGCGTCGCAACAGTGAGACACAGTGTATTTAATGAAAGAAATTCAAAAGACATGGACAAAGGGCTCATGCAGCTAAATTTTTTGGAGTCAACTTTGGCATAATTTTTGCCTTCTGACACAAATTCAAACTGCAGTCTGACTTTTGATTGCATACCTCGTACCCCATCTATTTTAGATATCCAAGATGTAATTCTGAGCGACTAATATCCTAAATTCTTTATACAATCAACAGAACAGCTATATTGCCGGAAAGAGGTAGATTTAATACCAAAATTAGGACAAATTCCCATAGGTCTGAACCAGTGGAAAATAGATACACTGCAGAGAAATGTGAAGGATCCTAACATTCTGACAAAATATCCGAGGCAGCTTGACAGAGAGTCTTAAAGAGTACAATCCTGGCAAAAGAACACTATTCTTTGTTTACTATTTTCCAGTAAATCTTTTTTATTTGTGTGTAGTACCTTAAACTGTCCTGTTAACCAGAGTAATAGAAAAGATGACTTTTATCAGTCTGGAGACACTGAAGCCTGCTGATGCTTTAAGTCTTTGCATTTCTGATAAGATAAATTGCATGTTTAAAGGACAACAAATTACATACAATTATGTTTCACTATGTTACAGTGATTTAGAATATCAGTTCAGATTATTCACTTTTTTAATAATTACGCATTTTGCTGTTACAGCACACATTTTCAGTTGACAATAAAAGAAAAGCTATTTATTTTGAGTTTAACACAAAGATGTTTGAAGCTTCTCTGAGAACACAGCACTCTTCATTTTATTCTAGGGGAATAATGTTGTTGTTTTGATGGCAAGAAGAAATTGAACTGGGTGGTTATGTCTGTTATATAATAAATCAAGATGTTACAGTAGACCTACAGTACATCTAGAGATGTATGCCTGGAAGCAGATCTGGCAGTCAAAATCCAGGTCGCACAGCCCCTTTGTTTATGAAAATCACAGGTCATCAAAAACCTGCCTATTATCAAAGCCATTTATCAGCTGGTTATTTCCATACCATTATTTCTTGCATCATTCTATCCACCAATAAGTTGGAAATACGGACAGATATTTCTTAAAAAAAAGCAGCTCATGCTGTCTCTGCAGGTTGATCGGATGAGCTCTCTCTCGTACATCGGAAAGCTGACTACTTTCCAACAACTTGATTTCACAAATGGAGAAACAGCATCTGTTTTCCTGCAGCTCCACATATGGCTCTCACTGTTGCTGCGCGGAGCTAAAGCAGGTAGTCCCCATGAGCACCGCCCTCCGGAGCCCTGCAGCCCCCCGGGACTGGCCCCCGCTGCTCGGCTGCGAGGGACACTGGTTCCCCAGGCTCTTGGAAGCCTGTACTCCGTCAACATATGCAAAACATCCCTCCCAACGTCATCTTGTGGGGAGAAATGCTCAAACACGTATTTAGGACTCCTGCGCTTGTCTATTTGGTGTGGTGATTTCAGTGTATCTACTCCAAGGCATGATTGCTCAAGGACTTTAGAAAATGTCTAGCTGTCATCAATGGAGCATGAGGGGACCTGAAATAATTTGCAGGCAGAGAGGTGTGTGTATGTGAAGTAAGGAAACAGAGCAGCTATGCTAGAATTAAGATAAAAAGCATGTACTTTTTCTGCATGGCACACGATTATTTTTGGCTCTGTAATATATCCAACAGCTCTTCATGGTCCATTCAGGAGCTTGAAGCTGAAGTCAAATAAAAATATCAAGGCTTTTTTTTTGCCTTCTTTTTTTTGCCTTTTCATAGGCTTTGTGTGCTTGTGAAGGTCAAGGGACTGGCAGCATCAGAAATTGAATTTCTGAATACATCCGCAGTCCAGGTATATTTCAGACAGATGCTCTCATTCTCAGACTGCCCTGCCAGTGACCTTAACCCTGATTTGGAAGGACAACTCAATCTACTATAAAGAGGAAAGGTGATTTAGTCTCCAGCCATGCTGACAGAGCCTTGGACCTCTGTGAACACAGTTTGTCATTTGTGCTGAAACATCAAATCATTTGGTAATGTGAACTATCTCCCACTAGCGATTAAACTGAGACTAATTACTAGTCTTTCCCTCTAAAATCTGGCTCTGAATAATCCCAGTGATAAAATTTTTCTCTCTGTATTTTCCATCTCCATAACAAAATGTAATGCATAACTATCAATTTAACCATCTATCTATTGTTTCCAACCATTGAAGGCCAGACACAAGAAAAGACAAGACAATTTTCTGTGGCCATTGTTGGAGACTGCATTATATCAGGTTAGAACTTAACAAAAATCTGATTTGTTCAAAACTATCATTCCTTTCTTCAAAGCATTTATCCACATCTTCAAATCCACCAACTGATCCCCAAAATCTGAAAAGCAATTTGGGTCAAATCTAACACCCTTAAGTAACTGTAAACCCGCTCGTGAGGGGGCATCTCAGCTCCTGGCATAAAAAAATCACTGTCGTCCAGAAGAAATGCTGACACATGGCAGCAGCAAGGTATCTGTAAAGGAGAACAGCACAACCTTGGAAGCCAGGTGCAGTTCCCCTTTGGGGAAGGAGGAAGTAAATAAAGCCCATGGTTATAGTCCCCACAGGAAAAAGACTGCTAGCAGCACCTCAGGAATGACCTGAGACAGACATGGCCAACAAGTGGGTCTGGAGAAGGTGAAGGCAGACAAGTAAGAGATTAAGAAAGAGTGAACATGAAGAGAAAGTGGAAAGGAAAAGGAAGACAGAAGAAAAAAGAGAGGAAAACAAAGGAATTAAAGCCACTGAGAGGATGGATACAGGGGAAAGATAGTGTCAAATGTGCTATGTGGAAAATGAGACAACTCCTCTGATCTCTTACATCAGCTGCAGGAAAACAAATTTCAACATGATTTTGTTTGATGCAGGGAAAAGAAACAACCCATTACTGAAATCTGTGACAGGCTACAGCATTATTCCACTCTTCTGTGTCAGGAAAGATCTGCTAGTGTTTAACCAGTCAGGGGAGACATCAGACTGTGAGGGACAGGGAGAAAGAGAAATGCCAGCTAGGCTAGAAAGAATGAAATTCTCAGAATTCAGAGTTCCAACACTAGGCTCCTGTTACGCAGGAGGGTAAATCTCTTCATTTTCAGTAAGGCAGGAAACTGAGAGAAACTAGATCTTACCATGATTCCACAGCAAGAAGACAGATGTATTGCTTTGCTTGACTTCTTGTGGCTTTAATCTTGCCTTAACTTAGTTAAATGTGTGTTGTGAAGTAAAAGGTCTCTGCATTCTCTGCAGAACTGGGGCAGGTGAGGAGTCCGCTGTTCCCGAACTCAGAAGGAAAGACAAGTGCGGGTTTTAGGGGGTTGCACCCTCTCGTATTTAGGAGGAGGAGGAAGAGTTTTCCTATCAGTGTGTAGATAACTGGGTACCTCATTTGGAAAAATACCAGGACCTACACTGAAACTGAAAGGCCAAGAGGGAAGCAGAGTCCTGGCGTGTTCTGTGCCTGCCACAGACAGGCACTGTGGCAAGCAAGCCATGGGTGTCTGCTTTGCATGGCTGCTGAATATCTTCTAATGAACTGAAATACTGACACATGGAAAATTGTTGGACCCATTTAATAGTTACCTTCAGCACTTGGAGAGTCAATGCACTGTACAGTAAGTACAGAAATCCAGTGCTTTCCAGAAAATTTGCAGAATAGCACAAATGATCATTGTACAGCTGCACTCTAAGTGCCAAAGTTTCTGTTTGTTTAAAAATCTCCCTTGTGAATATATTATTAAAAATATGTTTTTATTTGCTTTGTGATAGAGGTGGCAAACAGAGACCATTATATCTGTCAGGCTAGTTTATCCTCTTTGAAAAGAAGAGGTCCAGTCAAATATAACAACAGCTTATAGGAAAAACACTGACACATAAACAATGTAAAAACAGGCACTGCAATAATTTTAAAAATCTGATTCCTCTTTCAAGACAGAGGTCTGTGTTTTTAGGTTGATTCAGGCTCACATGTAGCACTCCATTTCACTTAGTGAAATGCCGTGGATGTATTTGAAAAGAGCAAAATTTCTTCCTTAGAGACCAGTAAATTTTCAAAGTGTTTGCAGTTTGTTCTTTGCAGATGGATGAAAAAAGGAGGGAATCCACCTCAGAAATTATTAGAATACTGTCATAGTATCATTCATCTTGGCAAAAGTTGACTGAGCAGATGATGAAGATCCACTTAACTTGGACTCAATCAAAGGTTTTGCTATTTTCATTTCACAGGCCAGATGTAGCTCATCACCAGTTGGAGCTGATTTCAGAAGAGGTGTTAGAGTTTGCTGGTCCAAGAGACGATCTGATCCAGGCATCAAAGGGAGCCACGAGAGAAGCGTGTACTCTCTCGCCTGCCTGCAATTGTCTGCGGTGCCGCCTGCTCGCTCCTGACAGCCCCACGCCACCATCCCAGAGCAAGGGCTCCTTCCCTTCCCACCCCAGTGTACCGTCCTGCTGGCAGACAGCTAAAGTGCTCAGACTTGGTGCCCGCACAAAAGTGAGAAGGAATTGCTAATAAACACAGTCTTGTGCACTGGGAAAATCAGGAGCCAGCTTCCCACTGTGTGTTCGCTTGACTCATCCACACCCATACACTGAGCAAGGAGGTAGCTGTCTCCTCTCACTTCTCCTTTGTGGCTTTTAAACTTTTTCACTCTTTCATGGGGAACACATTCTACCTTATCTGTGCAGCATCTGTTGCCTGGTCTTTCTGCCCCGCGCCAGAAGCTTTGCTAATCTAAAATGCTGAAATGCTTTATTGTGATGCCCACAGCATTCCAGATGCAAAAGGTTGATCAATACCCCAGCAAGATGCAAAAAGTGTGTGAGAATTTTTCTTACCCTTTCTTATGTCCTAAAAAAAGTGTGCCTGAAACATTATTTATGCCTACTCTCTCCTATTTCTATCACTGATTCTAATCAGAGTTCAGTACATTTCTTGAAAACAAAAGCCCTTGCAAGCAGTGATAAAGAGATGATGTCAATTACTGTGCTGTTCATGCAGTAGAGCTTTTTTTTTAGTTTTTGATCCAGCTTTATACAGAGGGTCCACCTGAGACACTGTGAACTTCGGAAACTCAGCAGAATTTCTCTGGGATTTACATTTTTCCTGATGCTTCACACAGGGTGACTTTTATTTCTCTCATAGATTTTCTGTGAGTGGGTCATGGGAGTCTCAGATCTGTTTATAAAACATTCATAAGATGTTTATAAAAAGCACTAGTAACTTAAATCTTTCTATCCGATAATGTATCTACTATTTTCAGTCTCTGACTGAATAATCTTAAAAAAGCAGGAAAACTTCGCTAGGATGTCACAATCAAAACAGTTGAAAGAGTTGTTTGGGTTTTCCAGCATATTTCCAGCACAGGTTTATGCTGGAGTCAAAAACTGTAGTCCAGTTGCACACTTTACAAGGTCAAAACTTTGCCTGGTTATGAAAACAGACTTCATCATGGTTTCTTACAATGTTCTGTTCCAATAAAGACTATTCAAATCCACCTACTCCACATGTGTGAATGGATAAACCAATTGAAATTCCCATTGTAACAATATATTATAGGATATTAGAATAGCAAATATATGTATCAATGTTAGAAAAGATGAGCTGTCAGTTTTGTGCTTTTCCTTTCACATTACTTCATTTTCTTCCTTATCATCATGCCAATGACAGCAACCAAAATAAATTCAAAAAACAAACAAAAAAAAACCAACCAAGCCACCATTGCCCCAGCAATCACCATTTGGAAGATTTTCATAAATGTTCTTTTCAAGACGCGCCCTACTCAATGAAATAGATGCCTGAAATCATGCATACTTCAATGTATTTCCTTTTCACATTCCTTCTGGACATGTATTTATATGCCAACTCGTCTTCATAAATTTCAGACCGGCCTTATAATAGCACAAATTAATGATGCCACTAGAAAAGAACTCAGCTGCTTTCAAAGGAGCAATAATCATGTCAGAGGTGCAGTTGGCATGAAGATGATTGAGTTGCACCTCTTCTCTGAGATATTTTCAGGGATGAATCATCCCTTACATAACATATAGCAATGGACAAATTTCCCATGTTACTCTGATACTTCATGCCATCACATTTAATTGTGTAACAGTCAGTCACTACTGCATAAATTTGCTTCCTCAATGATTTGTTGTAAGACCATGGTAGATGTGTTTTCGGTAAGCTGATCTGAGATTTCAGGAGACACACGTCTGACACTGCACTGGATTGCAGGAACTGCAGGACAGTGATACACCTTTCTGGAGACAAACTCTCCTTCTGACTTTTTGATGTGAGCTAATTGGAACTCCTCTCTTGAACATTAACTCCTCCATTGTGAACACTTAAATGGGAAAATTATAGACAATAAAAAGTCACTTTACTCTAAATAAAAGGTCCTTATTACACACTTTGCCTAACAGGCTTTTTCATATCCTCATATATCAAAATTCTGCTTTACTGCTTGTGACATTTTCCAGGCTATGCCTTGCATCTCCCTTTAAGAGAAGTTTAGATTAATTATTCATCTAATATTGCAAGCTAAATACACCCACCAAAAGCCAAATGCTCTTTCTGTACCACAGTGCAGCTACAGCATTGCTGATGTGACACAGACTATTATCAGAATTTCAAGTTGGTCTGCTAGAGCATTCTTTGGCTTACTGAATATTTTAATAAGCCAGAGTTCACTTAACACAATGAATATTTTTACTGAAATTTTTCATTGTGGACTCTGGTGAAGAATGAAAATACACAGAAAATGTTTAAAATCAATAGTTTTATATTAATTAGCTATTATTTAGGTGGGTTCCATCCCTGGAAAGGCCACAAATATTGACCTTCCTCAGAGAAATGTTTTTGACAGGAAACTGTTGATCTGGCACAGCGCATCAGGCTGCTGTTTCACACAGTGCTTCACAGAGTGTGGAATACTTATCAACCACCCATTCTTCAGGGCTGATAATGTCTCACATCAGCTTAGTGTGTGACACCCCAATGTGCCAGGGAGTTGCCAAGTGTGTTTATATCTCCATTGACTTTTACCTTACTGAGGCCAATTCATTCTGTTTAAGTTTAGACTTTTAATTGAAGTGACTAAGTTAGCAATCTAGGTGCCCTACAACTTAGGTTGATTGAGTTTTGTGCTGATGCATTAAGATTCATGGCCTTGAACTATGTCTCTCTCTCCTTCCACTGAGCCTAGCTTACCTCAGAGAGGTGCCAAAAGCTACATGGGATAACTTAAATTAAAATCTAATGAAATTCTGAAAAAAAGTTAAGACCCTGTAACTATTAAAGGAGAATGCCAGTTAACAACTGAAATACCAGATCAAATCTCCTCTGATGAGGAGGACAATTGATTGGACTTTTACTAACACTGATATTTCAAAATCTTCAACAGATACCAACTTCTTTTTACCAGGCGTATGGGGATGCACAGATACATTATCTAAAATGTTCCACTCCACAGACACCTCCATGAGAGGTCACAGATGCTATCTAGTCCTGGTAGACATTTACTCTCAATAATGATTTTAACATAAGCCTTTACTGAATGAGTACTGCACAGAGTTCAAGAGAGGGCTTATCCAACCCACAGCAGTGCTGGAGAAGGGAAAATCTATAAAACATTTACACAAGATCGTAGCAAACCTAAGTTGTTCTATATACATGGGATCATAGGTCTTTTGTGTATCTCTCTGGATAAACAGAGAGAACCAAAGGTGAACGCTGGTTACAAAAGACGTAAATCATATTATATAAAATAAAAGGCAAGCAAGTAAACAGCTTCTTCACTTTTAAGTTGTTTCCAAAGTAATAGACAATTGCCTCAGCTGGCCATATTCCTTTGATAGCTTGCCCACAAAAACAATTTGAGAAGAATTAATGCAAATGGTTGGACAATATTTTTCTAAAAACTATTACTTGAAGAAATAATCACATTTCTACAAATGACCAAAATGACTTCACATTCTCTGTTTAAATAACCTGGTATTAATTTCCCTGCTTATCCTTTTTTCTGAGTGTCCTTCTAGGGCAATCTGGTCCCAGCTGATGGAAAGATCATGTATTTCCATATCTCTGTGAATAAACGATTTCATCTTTTTTAAGCAATAAATTAGAACACAGTTCTGTATTTTCACTGTAATGCTTTTGCCTCTGTAGTGAGGTAGTGAAACTCAGTACCCTTCTAGTTTTTATGTCTTAGTGGATGTTACTGCATGCAGAAAACTTCCTAACTTCTAAATATTATGGGTTTTCTGGTGTTTAGTGCATTTCTGGCGTTTAGTGCATTTCTTGACAAGGTAATCAATTTTTCATCCAGTTTTCTTTTTAGAAAGAAATGACAACTTTTAAAAGAAAAAAAAAAGAAAAGCCAACCTGATTTAAGGTCTGGATTCACACACAATTTTCTTTGGGGTAAGGATGAGGAAAGGCATAGAGCCTGAGTGACAGCTACGTTATCAGACGTGTGAAATGGGCTCCTCTTGCTAGACTCTCTCAACCCAACTGTTAACCTCCCATTGCACAGAGATTCAAACTGGCATGTAAACAAAGCATGGGTTATTTGTTTCATGTATTCTCTCCTCTTGGACAATCTATTTCTTTGCTTTGGAATTTACTTTTGATCTTTATAGTCTGTCAGTTTAACCAATATATTGAAACAAATTTGTAAGATCATCTTTGCATAGATTTACCAAAACTTCAGGTGCTTTATTTCCTTTGTTAACAAATATTCTCGTACTAAATCCAAATACACAGCACTGTGCCAGCTGCTAAGAAGAAAATGAACTCTGTCCCAGATGAAACCAGAACATTCAATAAAAAGAACAAAACATAATGCTCTTTGGCAATGCAGCCTCCTCACGTGGCCTGCAAGACATCGAGTATTTCTATCCCCAGTTTGTGGAAGCCTACACAAACTGGTAAGCTGGCATTCAGGATCTGATACAAGGGGCTCAGTGTTTATAATATTAATCAGGTTTTGAACATTCCAAGCTGATTTTAGGGTCTTAAACTAGAATTTATTCCTTTGGCAACCTATCAGCTGCATTTATTTAAGCAAAAGTGTATAAAAAATTGTTATTCAAGAATTGGAAAGAATTGCTTCTTTTTCTCTTTCCAAAGAAAATTTGCATTGAATCTATAATGTCAGCCTTATTCAAATGAGCTGGTTTTATTTCCATGAAGAAATAAAATTTTCTATGAATATTTGTCACAGAGCAGGTATTTTCCCCACTGTGGTGGGTTGACCTTGGCTGGAGACCAGGTGCCCGCCAAGATGCTCTATCATTCTGCTCCTCGGCTGGATGAAGGTGGGGAGAAAATAAGATGGAAGGTTTGTGGGTCAAGATAAGGACAGGGAGATTGCTCAGCAATTACCATTGTGGGCAAAACAGACTCGGCTTGTAATCTAATTTATTACCATTCAAATCAGAGTAGGGTAATGAGAAATAAAAACTAAATCTTCAAACACCTTCCCCCCACCCCTCCCTTCTTACCAGGCTTAACTTCACTCCTGATTTCTGTACCTCCTCCCCCTCAGTGACACCGGGGGATGGGGAATGGCAGCTGCAGTTAGTTTATCACACATTGCCTCTGCTCCTTCCTCCTCACTCTCTGCTCCTGCTCCAGCATGGCGTTGCTCCCATGGGAGACAGTCCTCCCCAAACTTCTTCAGTGTGAGTCCTTCCCACAGGCTCTTCACAAACTGCTCCAGTGTGGGTCCTCCTGGGGTCACAAGTCCTGCCAGCAAACCTGTTCCAGCATGGGCTTCTCTCTCCACAGAGCCACAGGTCCTGACAGGAGCCTGCTCCAGTGCAGGCTTCCCATGGGGCCACAGCCCACTCTGGGTACATCTACTTGCTCCATTGCGCGGTCTTCTGCAAGCTGTAGGTGGGTGTCTGCCCCCGCCCCGGACCTCCATATGTTGTGGGGGGACACCCTGCCTCACCATGGGCTGCACCATGGGCTGCACCATGGGCTGCAGGGGAATCTCAGCTCCAGCGCCTGGAGCACCTCCTGCCTCTCCTTCTTCACTGACCTGGGGGTCTGCAGAGATGTTACTCTCATATAATCTCACTCCTCCCTCCAGCTGCTCCTACTCCATGGTTTTCTTTTTCCCTTTCTTAAACAAGTTATTTCAGAGGTGCTACCACCATCCCTGATTGGCCCAGCCTTGGCCAGCTGCAGGTCCATCTTGGAGCCATCTGGCATTGGCTCCACGGGACATGAGGGAAGCTTCTAGCAGCTTCTCACAGAAGCCACCCCAGTACCCTCCTCCCCCCCACCAAAACTTTGCCATGCAAACCCAGTACATCCCCAAAATTTCAAAATAAAACTGCTGTTATATACGGCTTACAGAAGGCAAAAAGCACTCAGTTGTTTGGGGTTTTTTTAATCGAAGGCTAGAACTCAGATAATATGGCATTGAGTTTTTTGAATTAGGTTTTTGTTAGAGATGTGACTCTAACAGCTGGGTAGTTAGCTGCTTTTAATCATATTATTCTCACAACTTGTGTCAGCATTGCCTAGAGCCACACAAAGCTGCTCAGTATTGTAGAGATTCTAGTAAACAAAAATCAGTGTAAAATGTGAACAAAACTACACCAATGCAGAGTTAGACAAAAGGAAATGGGCAAGGGTAAACTCCTACTTACCCTCTAACTCCTGGTCTGCAAATTAGAGAGGGAAAGGGATGCAACATTGCAATGGGCACCACTGATGGACAGAAGTAGATGTGATTTACAGAAGCAAAGGTAAATGGAGGTGGGGGGGAATGTGGTAGCAGGGAAGATGAGGAAGCCAGATCCCAGCTGCTGTGTAACCATGGGCAACTACATGGACTCACAGGGAATTTCAAAGGTGCCAGCACAACAGTCTTTGGGGTCTGCCAAAGAGCCAGATGCTGGTGCAGAGTGAATATTTTAGTCTGTTTGCCATACAGTTTTCAGAATTCTACCTGATCGTCTTCCCATCTCCTTTGGAAAACCCAGTGGTATGTTAATTATCAACTTCATAAAAGAAAAAATATCCATGGTAAGCTTAATATGTTTACAGAACTTTTGCTTAAATGCAAGACAAATAAAAAGGACACTGTTACAGCGTGTTAAAATTCATGGGCAATGTATAACATTCATGGCCTCTTTGATTAAAAATGAAATTCCTTCTTTCTGTAACACCCAGGGATTTTCATTAAAGCAAAATGAAGATCTTAACTGCAGCTACTAAAAGCAGCAGCTGGCGCTGAAACTGGTAGAGCTATACGGCCTGTGACGTGTTCTTTCCCTACTTCTCACCTCTAGAGAGACAACACATATCTTCCCCATCTTCCTTTCTTCTGAAACCCCTCTGATCACTGGAGAAATATGAGAGTCCTGTAATAATTCGTGGTTAAGTTGTTCCGATGAGAAGGGTAAACTGAAGGTATAGATTTGCAATTGGTAGATGCCTGTCTGTTGATTAGATATAACTGTGTTTTTATTTCCATCTCTCCTCCAGAGGATATAAAAGCAGTCACCTGTCAACCCAATCCAGCAATGAAATTCAGCAGCCTATTGTCCCAATCACTGCTTTCAATCACTCTAAACGGTCTCCAGAGACAATCATTATTATAGGACATGTTCCTAAGAGTAGATAAATGGAGCTCAACCTGCCAGCCTGCATAGGGAAAGATGGACAGTCTTGGCCAAAAATATGAAAGGGCCTGGAGCTTTATTGACATTTACATCAAAAATAGTTAGCAATGAAAGCAGCTGTTGTGGAGAGCTTTCACCACAACGTGTTTGGAATATGCTGTGAATTGAAATACAGACCTCCTGACAAGCAATTTACCTTCTGTCATTCTCCATGTGCTTGCAGCATTACTGGGTACTTGCTGTGATAGCCCACTTAAAGCTGCACATGTGTACAGTTTGGATGAAAGATTAACTGCAATTTGAGGCAGGAAGTAACGAATTGTGGAGTGTCATTCATAATGGCCGACATTGTCATCTGCAGGGTGACACCACAGCAAGAAGGTGTCTCTGTTGTGATGAGCTTATAGATTCAGATGTCATTCATCCTAATGAAGATCTGCCTACAGTTCTAATAAGCAGAGTGTGAGACAGCTCAAGATTATAAGCATTAATCTGCCTTGTTTGTTGACATTAACATGATGACTAAAATGCCATTATGCAAGAAATTCTTTTGAAAGCTATTAAAAAGGGGCAATATTAAAAGGAGTATTACAGCCCAGAACAAAATATGTGCCAGGAGTTAATTTGCATGTTTACTCTTTTTATTTTCTACGCTGTATTGATTTTTTTCCTCCTCTAAGGAACGTAGGCTGCACAAAAGTTTTTGGTATTTCATGAGCATAGTACCACTTACTGTAGCTGAAATACAGCCCACATGCTGGTTTCCCCTAATGCAAAACGTAAATCCATTAACCCCTGGTGCTGATGGCCGATTATGTTAAGTACAAATAACAATGCAATAAATATTTAGCCGATATCTTGTGAAAATAACAAACCCAAATCATGCCAAGAACACTTAAAAGGAAGCCTTATGATAATATTTAATTTAAATAATTGACCTAATATATAAGTAGATTGGATTTTCTTTTCAGGCACAGAAATAAGCCATTTCAAACTGATGTGGTGCTCTTGACTATGGGGGTCAATGGAGAACTGCCAAGGCTGATTTTTCCAAAGACATCAAGGCTCTTACAAGTCATTATCAACTGGAATTGAAATAAATCTCTGTGTAAATCTCTGTTTAAAGAAGGCTAGAAGAAGGATATTAAGGATTTTGATCTTTATCCCTGCAGAAGTGGATGACATACATAAAAATGGATGTATGCCTGTCTTCTCAACTAAGCTTAAATGAAAACTGTATTCACTAGCAAAATCCAGACAGCAATCTAGTATATGCAGATATGGCATAAGATATTTTCTTTCTGGCTGCACCTAAGAGACCCAGGGGACAGGTTTTAAAGGACAGCGATGTAGATTAGGGATCTCTTTGCACTTGTAGATGCTTCAGCAATTTTTTTCTTTGCACATAGTTCTTAAAACCAACTTGAAAATTCTTAATTTTTAATTTTTATGTAAGACATTTAATCAGAACATAGATATTTTTGCTGTCTGGATGTGGAACAAATTACCCTCAGCAGCAGGAGATTTGGATTGGCTATAGGTTAGTAAAAGATCTTCTAAAAAGGTTAATCAAAATCTAGTGGCAGCTGTTACCTTTGTAATGTGTCGCTGGAGGATAAGGTAGAAGATTTATCTTGACATATGTTTGCCCATATACCAATGGATACAGGTGAAACAATTTAAAAACAAGGAGGATCTGGGAGACATGCTGAGGACCAAGGAAAATATGGACTGCATCTTCCAAGTCTTTTGTATCTTTGTGAAACGGACAACACTAAATAGTCATATCTACCAGAGTTTACCAAGAGAAGGCTGGAAAGTAAATCCATGTTATGTGTGGGGCCACTGTAGGCTGCTTCTAATGTGAGTTGGGACGTGGCAGCCTTATTGCAATTTTGTGGGTTAGTGACTGAAAACTACATTCAACAGCAGGGATTTTCATTTTCCCTTTGCACAAGGGCTCTTTTTGCTAATGCGTCAGGACGGCCTTAGAAAGGTCCTTTTGTTACATTAATCTAAGCACATCTGAACTGGAAACTAAAATTACCTAAGAGTGCATTTATTCCATAGGAGATCCAGCTTCCTTCAGGAGGTAAAAAAAGTTTCTGTTTAAGCTGAAGGATAAACTGCGCATTTGTGTCAGGTTTATGTTTTTTGGCCTACAGGTCAAGTCTAGTACAGCATCTAAAAACAAGAGAGGCCTTCAGGTGGGGAAGACACTGGACTCCAAATGCAGTAAGTGCGATGAGTCCGAAGTCTTGGAGAGGGGTTTAAAAGGGACACAGCTCAACGCAAGATGCTGAGAGAAGTCATGGTGCAGTATTTTAAGCCCAGACAAATAAGGGAACCCCATGGATAGAAACAACTCTAAGCATCAGGTTACAGAGGTCTCTAATGAAAGCAGGGATCTGGTCTCCTTTCAAACAGTCAAACTGAGCACAGGTTGATTAAATGATGGGATCTGGAGAAGGTGGCACTTCCCTTCTCCCCTATTTCTAGGGCAGAGTAGAAGCTGGCAAGTGTGAGGTTCAGATCCATCACGTTTCCCTTATGTGATGGATCCCTAAATTCTCCCTCAGACCTCTTGGTTGGTCAGGATTTTTGGTGTGGACTCCAGTCTTTCTGCCCATGCTTGGGCTTTTTCTTAGCAGGTGAGAACAGCATTTCAAATGAGAGGGTTGTGCTGAATGGGCTGAGCTGCCAAGCACGAAGCTCCCTTGTGCCAGGGACTGGCAGGAGAGCAACGGGGAGAGCCTAGGGGGGACACAGGGGCTGGCCCCTGTCTGCCCCTCATAGGCTAGGTGGGCTACACTCTGAAGGGTCTGAAACACAGGGCTGCACTCACACAGAGGCATCCAGTGCTGCTCCTTGTCTTCTCCATACCTATGCACTGTGACTCCCCTGGCAGCACTGCCAGGCAGTCCCCACCAGCTGTTTCAGCTGGGTGGGACTTCTGGTTCAGCCAGCACTAACTCCCTGACATATTTCTGACTAGAGATATGCTCAGTCCCGAGGGGAACGTACCTCGGAGAGCAGCTGCTCGCTGCTCGTCCTACCCCCTGCACCAGCTGCACATCTCCAGAGCACCAGATGCACACAGGAGCTCTCCTGGTGTCTATGCAGTGATCTGAACATTCTCAGTACTGAACCTTTTTCCTGTTCTATTTGAACAAGACTACTATTCATTTCTTAAGCCTGTGTCAGGCTGATGAGGACAGCACACAACTACACTTTCAAGTCCCTCTGAGAGAATCTCCCTCTTGCAAAACACTGTGCTCCTTCATGGTGGTTACTTGCCTGTTCAGTGTCCTAGAGGTAAGAGTGAAATGCCAGTTTTAAGGGCACTTCTAGACCTTTTGAAAACTATCTCACACAATTGTTAGGGTTGGAAGGGACCTCTGGAGATCATCTCATCCAAGCCCCCTGCCAAGGCAGGGTCACCCAGAACAGGTGGCACAGGAATGCCTCCAAGTGGGATTTGAATGCCTCCAGAGAGACACGACCATATCTCCACAACCTCCCTGGGCAGCCTGTTCCAGTGCTCTGCCACCCTCAGTGTAAAGAAGTTCTTCCTATTGAAATGGAACTTCTCTTGATTTAGTTTATGGCCATTGCTCCTTGTCCTGTCACTGGGCACTGCTGAAGGGAGTCGGGCACCATCCACTTCACACCTGCCTTTGAAATATTTATATGCAGTGATGAGATCCTCTCTTAGACTTCTCCTCTCTAGACTAAACAGGGCCTTCTCCCTCAGTCTTTCCTCACAAGAGAGATGCTCCAGACCCCTAATCACCTTTGTGGCCCTCCCCTCCATGTAATCTCAACCATGTGGCCATGAGAGTTAATCCAGCCCATGGAAACCCTGCTTAGGCTGCCTGTAAACTGATGTGTGGGTGTCTGCCCACACCAGGGTCCTGCTTCTCTGCTCAGGGGAGGTGCTCTGAAGCACACTGTGTATTTTTTCCAGTCTCTGCACACAGGTAGCCTGTGGGGGTGTGGTGTGTGTGTGGAAAGAGCCTCTGAGATGGCAAGGTAGAGAAGATGAAACCCCCTGAATCTCACCCAGACAGAGCCAGCTTGCTCTGGGAAAACTGCCTGGGTGTCACAGGCTGGGCAGAGGCTTGCTGAGTCCAGGCTGGCTCTGGGGGTCTACCTACACCCCTTCACCAAATAACAGGCACTGTCCAAATCCAACAGAGTCACAGGATCTCAATTCAGTGTGAACAGCATTTATAGATTCAAAAGATAGAAATATTTTCAGAACCACGTGTTGGAACTTTTTAGTTTATCACATATTTGTTATCAAAAAGGCTTTTGAAATGTGTACTCATTTAATATTTGTTTGTTTATGTGTTTCCAAGAGACAAAAAGAAACATTCCAACATTCCAAAACCAGCTGAGATTTGGGATGAAATGTTTCTTTTCTGGGAAGAAGTGAGTGACATATTTTTTTTACTGATAGAATCTAGCTGTCCAGAAATGCCCACAAGTTTTAGATTTAGAAGAACTGAGTCTGCAAGAACAGTATTCTCACCACACTTTTAATTCTGGACTCTGAGAGCAAAAACGTTGTTTGTAACCCATTATTAGACACTCCTAGAAATGTGAGTTAATTATTGGCAGCTAACCACAGATTTTGGTGGCATACATTTCCCACAGATCAGACTGACTGAGGAGGTGTGAACAGGTTAATAATATCCAAATTATTGATTACTTTCTGTATTTAAAATTAGAGAGTGGAACATTTCTATAAGGCAAAGAAAAGTGATAGCTGAGAGTGTGAGGAGAATTTGGAGGAGAGATTAAAAAAAACCTGAGCAGGAGATTTTTTTAAAATAAAAGCATATAAAATACCAAAGTATATGTTTTTGAACAGACCCATAGTATTTTTAACTGAGAGTTTAATCTGTTTTGAATTGATTCGCTGAATAAAAATAATGCCTTTTCTAAGAAAATCCTGATGCAGTTTTCACAGAGCTTGGCAAAATTTCCATCAGATCACTCGTGTCTTTAATTAGGCCTTTTGCTGGGAAGAAGCTGACTGTGACTTTAGGGGTCAAGATGGAGCATCTTGTTTTTAAGAGAGAATAATAGCGGGTCATTGAACTGCTGAGTATGTGTTCAGAAGGCAGAAGTATTTGACTGCCTCTGAAGTTTCTACTTGGATTTAGAAGTAAATCAGAAAAATTCCATGAACCCGGATGGAAAATCGTTTAAACTTGCTGCAAGGTTAAGGGAGGGATGTTAAACCAGATGAACTCCAGGACTCCCTTCCAATCTCAACTGTTCTGTGAGTCTGTGAATCTTTGAAGTAACCAAGAAAATTCTCCTGGTGAGAAGACTGATCTGACAGAAATTCTGCAAGGGCTTTCTTGAATTTTTTCCGATCAGAGAAAAGTACCGGCCTTAATAATGGCAGGGAAGAAAACCAAAACTAAACGTTTGAAAATTGTTCATTTTCCCACAAGTATTAGGAGGACCAGCCAAATGAATGCACTGGAGGATTTTTTCTTCTCTTTTCAGACTGCATTAACTTTCAGCCAGAGCTATGTTGGATTATTTCTAGCTCAGAAGCTGGACCTACTTTTGCCTCCTCTAACACTGTCATTAAACAATAACACTATCTGGCAGCAACAAACAGCACAAAATAAGTCTAAGATTACCCAACAGCACGCACAGCTGAGAGCATTCAAAACCAGCTGGCAAATGTTTGGAGTTACTCCAGATTCTCATAGTTGTCTTCCTTGATGCAGGCAAAGGTAAAAAATGTGTGAGAGGGGCCAAAGATCTCTGGTTTGCTCCCATGCCGTGCTTTCTCCATCAACTCAGAATATTCTGTGGTTCTGTGAAACTGATTATTGGGTTAGCTTTGCTAACAAGGACACACAGCAATTTTCTTTCCTTAAACCCTTGAATTCTGTTGAATTTCAGCAAATGGTAGAATGAAGTTTAAAAAAGCCAACATCCATGAGCACAGTGTGTGACAGAAAGGAAATGTTCTTCCTATATATCTTATCAAAACCTTGCAAACCGGTTGTGTGTCACTTTTCTTCATTCTGCTCAAAGGACCACACAAAACCAGTCCTCCAAACCTGAAGTCTTGTCTTATTGCCATGGGAAAAATCCAGACTCAGAAAAAGAAGTCCTTAAGCAAAGGACTTGTCTCTTTCATGCAGCTCTTGCAGGAGAAGGAAAGACTTCAGACAGGCATTGCCTGACACTAAAACCTGTTTCTGTGCCTCGTGGTAAATCTGTGCTTGATACACAGATACGGATGTCCCCATGCTTCCCTCTCACTTGAGAATGCTCATTGCTTGGAGCTGCAGTTCAAACCAGCAAGTGGAAGAAGAGCTGGATTGCCCCAAACACACCAAGTACGGGCAGTCCCTGCTCTGCAGTACACCTGGCAGCAGCTGGCTTTTCCACGTGACATTGGTAAAAGAAAAATTGTGAATGTTGTATTACCATGTATTTCTACTATTTCTGATTGTCTTCACAGGGGAGGCACACCTTTGAGATCAGGCACAGCTCCTTCTCCCCCATCTCCCCAGCCTTACCAAGTTCCTCCCAAAGACTTGGGAGCTGCAGGAATCACATACCCAGGGAAATATAGAGGTTATCAGTTATTGTGAGCTTCTGCCCTTTGGCCAGTATATTTGCTATGTGAGTAGCTAGATGTGAACATAATTTTCTGGCTAAGTTCAGCAGTGAAATGTTACAAAGTGTAGGTGAAGTCCCACAGCTCTTGGTCTCAGAGCTCTAAAGAGCAGAGTTAAAATGTTTGCTGGTCAGGGAGGTCTTGCTGCTCTGAAATGAGGTGTTCTGTTCAGCATGGCCACAGGGCCTTTGTGGAGACCATCTGTGTCCCTTTCTGAGGACAATTTGGACAGAAGCTGCTGATTTCTGTGTGGGTAACACCCCACTAGGAGTCACACAGCAGAAAAGGGAGCGCTTCTTACTTCTGTATGCACCTTCTAAGTGTGGTCAGCAGCCTCAGTATCTGCACTGGCAAGTGCTCTGACAGGAGCTGTGTGTTGCAAGACAGAGGAAAAGATAAGCTGTTGTTTAATATTCATAGTATGGCAGGACCCAGGAGCCTCAGTCAGCCTCAGGACTCCCTTGTGCTAACCTTCACTCAAACACTCTTTGTCCTTTATCCTATTTACCTGTTAAAAGGTCTCCTCTTCCATTTTTAGCTTTTTACAACTTTGTTTGATTTTTTTTTTTTTCCTTTCTTTCTCAGGGGCTTTTCACCTCTTTCTTTGTCTTGTTTCTGAAAATCGGTAGAGAAAACAGGAAAAATATTTCATGTAATGTGTTTCCTGGATTTTATGTGGTGACTAAGTTACAAAGAACGCCCCCTGCTAGGGAACATTTCCTTTGAGATCTTCCTTTCTTGTAATAGGAATGGTTTGAACGAGCAGTAATTTTTGTTTCTTTTTAAAGGCATTTTCTGAATAAACAATTTTAGTTGGAAATTTTTGCTTGACTCCCTCATGACTTTGAGAGTATTGGTTGCAAAACTTACCCTCGGAACTAATTAATAACTTATTACTCTGTTTTGCAAACTTATCTTTATTCTGATGTTGCAACTTGGCTATCTCCATGGACAGCTGAGGGCTGCTTCATTGCAGGTATAAATTGACCCAAGTCTGAGTAAAGAACTGGAGGAGACAAATAGGCAAGGAGAGAGGGCTAGGTATAAATTTGGCTGAGACATCGAAGGAAACATCATTTCCAGACTTTCATTCCAAGGTACCGACATGCAGACTGAGAAAAACCTGAGTGCAGTGGAACCAGCCAGCTCCACTGTGCTCTAATTTGATCATTGCTATAAATTGTCAAGTCTCTAGGAAGAAAATTGTAAGCTGAGCACTGTTGAAGAAACAGCTGACAGTCTGTACTGTCCATTACACAGTCACGGCTGGGGAGCTGCAGATCCTTGTCTGCACGCAGTGAGACAGAGATGACACCACAGTGCCTCCTTCCATACCTGGTCCCGTCCTGCTCTGGGGTCAGAGTTTGCTGCTGTTTCATGAGTTGAGCAAACAGATTGAGCAGCAGCTCTGGATGGCAGGGAGCCACCAGGGACCCACTCTCTTCAAGAAGTGACCCAGTGAGTGCTGGAAGGCTGGGAAAATCCTTGAGATGAATCCCCACAAAGATAGACTTCCCAGCTGCATCATTCTCCTCCCCTTCAATCTCATCCTGTCCAACTACCTGTGTCCCCTTCGATCCAGACCCCTGGTGTTTCAGACCAGGCTGGGTCTCTCCTGTATCATGAGGCAGAACCTGGATCTGGGCACAAAGTGTGGAGATACAGCTAGAAAGCAGAAGTGAGAGCACTGCTGAACTCATGTCAGAAGTGAACGCGCTAACGCTGCTAGGCCGCAAACCATGGCAGGCAGTACGGCCTACCACGAAACAGCAAGCATGAGTGAATAGCATGCCAGGAATGTACCTGTGTTGGTCAGTGCTAGCCTTTAGTTTTGCAATGTTATTAGGAAACATACATATGGTTGTTATAGTGATTGCTGCTTATATAAGAATCTATTTTTAGTTACTGCTGAAAAGGTATAAATACATAGCTCTGTATCAATAAAATCGGCTCATTGCATCCAAGCAATCTGCCCCGTCTCTTTCATCGCCGACCGTCACGCGACACAAAGGAGTAATGACAGCAAAGGGGGTGGGGCAGGATCTGGGTTTCAAAGTTAAGCTCTGAGATAAGGGAAGTCGTGGTCAGTTAAGCAAACAAACCTTGGACAAGTAAGGAGAGTTCTGGGGAGAAAAAATGAATTAGTAAATAAACAGATAAAGTGCCTGTGTGAAGTTTTAAATAGAGTCAGCTGCTCCATAAAAACAGGAAGCCTTTAAAATATGAGGAGAAAGAGGCATTTGTTTTCTGCACACAGAAAAAAAAAGCCTTGACAGCTTTATTTCCACTTGCGGTGCACATGAGTGTAGGAGCAGGTTTCTGCTCTAACGAGGCCAGGGAGACACAGTTCAAGCCTGTAGCTTGAGCAAATTCCTGTGGATGAAGGGTAGAGCTCTGTGTGTGTTAAGATGAAGGCTGAATCAAGCCTCAGTACTACTGAGATAATTCCGTTTTCTCTCCTTGCCACTTGCTTATTATTTTTTCTTAATTAACTTTTCTTGAACGGAAATACTTTTAAGCAGCAGGACGAGCTCTGAGTGATCAGTTTGAAGGAGTATGAAAAAAGAGAGGTGCCTGCATTTATCTGCTTTTGCATTTCAATGGCCTGTTTCAAGTTCAGTAATGTTTCCCAGTTTCTCATTCATATAATAGAAGGTAGTCCTCACATAAAGATAATTTAAATATCTTCCTGATACAGACTTGATATAGACATATAGATATGCCGTTCATATACTTATGAAATGACGTATTTTTCTACTTGCTTATTTATTCACAAGAAGAGCAAGCAAAACTTAATTTTTAAAGTGTATTGCATTAAGAGAGCCCTAAGAATCTCTTTAACAATATTTGAAAGTGTTTCCTTGTGAAGAAAAGTTTATGAAATGTGTTTAAATATTTATGGAATGTTAAAAATGAGGCATTAATTGGCAAACAACTTAATTAAAATGCTTTCTCAAGTAATTAGGAGCAAATAGCTTCCTCTCTGTTTTGCATACCATTTGTCTTATTCTCTGTTTGATAAAGCCTGCCTGTCAGTCAAACTTTGCTGCAGGTAATTTTTTAGCTCTGTGGGGAAAATCTTCAAAAATTACATCTGAATTTAAAATATTTTTATTATCATTTTTGTCTGACAAATTCTCCTTTTTAGTTCATCTCCTATATGTCCCAGTAAAGCAGCATCCTGGGAATTTAGGGCCTGAAGATGAAATTCTGCATCAAGGCATTATTTAGTTTCGAAAAATGCTCTCCTGAGAACAAACTGAATCAATCTAGAATCAACAAACAGTGCAGTTAATTAATGATTACACCATAAGGGAGCTTTTTTAAACAATGTTGACTGCTGCTGCCTCAGGACCAATAGCACCAGAAGTTATTGCTGGTTTCAAAGAAGTGATTCTTAGGGTTCCCCCAAGGCACCTTTTGCTTACATTAGCTATTTACTACAACTTTTCCTCTTATTTGCACCCTAGGGAAAGTATACTTATTTGCTAAATTACTTTTTAAGTGATGCTTCTTCATGCCAGTAGCCTGAGGTATCTGAGGGAAGATGCTACAGCATAAATAATAGCAGAAACCGAGCTGCTTTAAAGCAAAGTGCAAAGAAAACCTCTGAGCTGGGCACCACCCAAGCAGTGCTTCCAAGCCAAGCTGAACCTGGAGGGCTGGGGAGAGTCCCAGGGACCAGCTGCACACCCAGCCAGCTGTGTCTCACTGCGGGTCACAAACCCACAGAAGTCCCCAGAGGGAGCAGCCCTGCAGAGCACTTCGGAGAATCCGGATGGAATAATGGAGAAAATCCCCCAGATTTCCAGACACTACAAACCAGAGAAGCTGAATCAGTCCTAGGAGAGTGATGCAAGTCTGCACCAGGTGAAATTGTGGCTAGCAGATTGTCTCCAACAATAACCAAAATGAATGGAATATTCCAAATATAGCCTTCCATATAAAAAAATCCGAACAACAAAATATTAAAAATGGTACTGCGTTTTTTTTTGAGGTTGCACTGCTACATTATGGGGATGCAGTGATAACTTTTCTTGTGCAACTTTTGGAATTTCCCTTTCAGGCCACTCTGTAGGAGGAGAAAAAAAATATCTAAAGTAGTGGGCTGTGTTTACCAAACACCCTTCAGAACATAAGCTGGGTAGATCATCATGTTCTTGCAAAATTATGTTTTCTTATCACAGCTATGTGGTAAGAGTTTAAAATTGTTATTAAGTAGGGTCAAACTATCCCTGGCCTGGGATGAAGTTGTATTTGTGTGTAACCAGTTTCAGACACTGGAAGAATTGCTGAAAATCCTTTTTAAAGATGCTGTCTGGAAATTGTCCTTACTCCAGCTGTGCTTGAAGCTCTTATAAATGTAACAGCATCTGTGATTCACACAATTTAAAGTGTCCCATGAAATTGTTGTGTAGAAATATTAATCTAAATCTGAATGGAAGCATTATATATTAATAAATCCAGGAGACTGTACCAGCATTGGTTATAGCAATAATCAGTTGGTATTACTGATGGGATCTTGCCTGGAAGGTATTTCCAGCCTTTTCATGCTTTTAGTAACATTTACTGACAAATTATCACTACCATTAATATTTCAGTGGGGATTCTTTGATGTAATGTAATCTCTAAAATTTAGGAATGATTGAAGTTCAGGTTTGTTCCTGCTATAGAATTTTGGCCAGATTTTTGTAGGACCAAGGACAGCGTGATCATGAGCAGGATGGGATGAAGATGGAGAAACATCCATGTTTCTGGAGAGCTTGCTTTGCAAAGGATTCAGGCAGATTGGAAAAGAAAGTATCCTGCAAAATGCAGCCTTTGTTCCCAGAGAAGAAACAGTGAAATCTGTGCCAGGAGGGCAAGTGCAATCTAAACCCAGGAAGTTAAACTCAGACATTTAACAGTCTTATGTTTATGTCTGGTTTTGTTAATTTCCTGTAAATTTGAAGGGACTTTGCAGCACAGGCACCATGACAGGGTTTGACCCGAGCTACAACCATCTGCTGGAAGGGAAAGACCTCTTGCCACAGAGGCTCAAGCACATGACACATGAGCCTTGTGCAGCTGGCAGCTGAACATGGGGATGCTGTTTCTTTGGAGCTCCTCCTGGTATCGCCACTATTTATTTATTATTTGGGTTCCACTTTCCCCAAGTGAGTGTGGCTGTGTGCTACACACCAGAGAGGCTTCACCCTGGGACTATGACCAGAGTTGGGGTGTGAGGCGGCCCCAGACCCTAATCTCAGTGGTGCTCCAGCAGACTTGGCTGCAGGGAAAACTTGACAAAAGTTGCCATTTTCTTGATGCTGTTTTGGAGTTAATTCTGCTTACTTCAGACTGCAGTCACATTGGTCTTGACATCAGGGAGCAACTTTCAATTGTATTTTTGATGCTAATAATTTATATCTGATTTAAAACATAAACCATATCCACAGATTGCTTAAATACGAAAGAAAAATTGATTGAAAGGGATTGTGAGGTGGGAAGCTGAAGTACTTCTATTAAAAACAAGCAGGAAAACCACATCAGATTTGTACTGTTACTAGTGAAGGTTCTGATTTCAGCAGGCTCTCAGAGCATTTTATGAAGCAACTTGTACACGCTGTTTTATATTTCTCCATAATAAATCTTGCTCCTCCTCCCAAAACTCAAATATAAATGTTTATTAGACATAAAGGACATGACTCTACATCAGGAGTGTTCTTACCAAGCCTTTTTATAAACAACACTTTTTGTAGCAAATATAAACAAAAGCAATTCGCATTTGGCATTGATGCATTGAATACTACCTCAGTAAAAAAAACACTGGATCATCTCTGTATCTGTTTCTTGGTATTTAGTTAAAATTCACCTTATAGATATGTATCAGATAGCAAGAATTGGAGATGTCTGCAAAAGTTGGAGGGTTCCTGGTTATCTTACATAATATTGTAGTAATATGAGCCACTAAAATCCTGGGACTGCTTTTTGTCTTTTCCTTGCAAAAATGATTGTTAGTATCTGCTTTTAAGTGTGTCCTTGTATCCTTTCTGTTTGTGTCCTGTGTATCAGGTAAAGTACAGTACTGCTTGACTGTCGTGATGACCAAAACCCAGGACCGAGCTAACAAATGATGATACTTATTTCTACAGATTGAGTATTGTAACAACAACAGCAAAAAAAGTCTTTTCAGCTCATGGATATAATTTCATAGATGTAGGTCTAGGCAGTGGAACTCTGACAATATGAGTCAAGATGGTGTGGTGAAGAAAATGTTCTATAATGATCTGTACATACATTACATTTCTTTTTTTCTGTGGAGCAGCCAACCACCAGTGCAAGGCATGGGGCTTGATCCTTCAGTGTGGATGGGAAGGAGTCAACTACATTCACTTTAATTACAAATTACTCAAAATTCCTAGGATGTGAAGAAGACTGTTAGCAACGTTCTTTCTGGCATCACCTGCTCTCCTGTCTAGTCTATTTATAACAGCATTCCCACCCCAACAACTCCAGCCTTCTGTAGTGAATATGACATACTCATGTTCCTAAATCCTTGTTTTCTCTCCTACTGGATGTGGGAGCCTGTCACCTCCTTTATAAAGACTACAATAAGTTGAGTTCTTGTTGCGGGTGGCACTGGGAGCTTGGCAAAGTTTATTAGAGAAGCCCAGCTGCTGAACCATGAGGTGCAGAGTGGTCCCCCTTGCTTTCTAAATTCCTTCTCAGAGTGGAGCCTGGGGGCAGCTGAATCCAATCTTAGCCCCAAACTTTGCCAACAGTTTAAGTAACCATGTCCTGCAAGATTAAAGATGGAAAATCATATATATTTATAGAAAATGAATTATTTATTATGGCAAATGATTAGACAAAATAACTTAATCAGGATTATTTACTACACAGTATAAAACCTAAAATTACTAGTAGTGTGTAGTATATAGGATATCATATTGCACTGTATCACAGCAATTATATTGAAGCTAGCAAAAAGAAACAATTTTTAGAGATTGATGTAATTTGCCCATACCCACAACTATGGACAAATCTCTTTTTCTTAACCTCGAGGAGTATACTTGTGGGGTATCCCTTACCCAAGGAAGGAATCTCCACGCACTCCAAGGGGAAATATGTTAGAAGAACCTAACCGTATGAAAGTGGACTGGCCTTGTGCAGTGTAAAATTATTGACTGCCAGTCACGTGTCTCCAGGTCAGCTTAGCAGTTTATCTGCCAAATCTTTGCCTCACTATCAGGATGTTAATTCAGGGTTAGGTAGCCAGATTGGTTTTAGCATAACTCAACACCAAAATCATCACGTGTCACCCCTCTCAGCCCACCACTGAGAGCTCTCCAAACAGGACATTGTCGGAATTGCTTGATCACATTCCAGGGCAGAGCGTCCTGGTACATTTGTTCCCAGTGCTGCAAACTGTGTTTCTGTGCTTCTGTCCAGCTGTGTTATTTGGCCTATGGTAGTTGTAAAGCCTTGGAAAAGTATTAATTTGTTGTGCATCTTGGCCAGCTGATTCAAGCTGCTTTGTAGAGGATCTGGTTCTCAAAACTACCCCTCAGTTACAGAGGTATTTTCCCCCCTGATGATCTTACTGACTAACTGTCTAACAGCTACCAGTGGATCTTGCTTGCACCATCCACTCCAGGAATGTCTGTTCTTCTCTGTCCATAGTAACTCTATCTGGCATGCAAGATCCATCTAAGGGTTCTTGAAAGGTTTGGACTTAGACACTGTTATTAACCTGCCTATGTACAGGCAGTTTCTGGATATACTTCAGCATAAATCCTTGGTAGGGCCAAATGATAGCTCTCCCCGGATAGCTCTACCTCCAAAACATTTAGAAAAGTGTGAAGCTCTCCATATCTTCATGAGAGTGAAGATCTCAGCCAGAAAAGAGAAAAACTTAGACTTCTGAATCTGCAGGCCAGGTACCCAAAAGTTAGGTATGATGCTGCATCCAGTTCCAGATTCTATATGGAATGATAGTGATTTACAGCTTTTGGAGTGCCTAAAGATTTGGGTCTTGACTGAACGCAAACTCTGGGTACTCTATAACTTTAGAAGTGCTGACTTAGTATGAACTGATTCAACCAGTTCAAAATGTCCAAAAATTTTTTGAAGAGTTGTCTTTGTACAGCAGGTTTTGTGACAGATCAAGTACTGTCTATGCATGCAGCTCGCTAAATCTGGCATCATCTAGCCTCCCCCAGCTGCCACAGACCTTCATAAAACATATGGACAGAATGAAATCTGTATTCTGGCTAATTTGACAGGTAGCTGTGAATACACTTCTCCTGGATCAAGCTTGTACTAAGAGTTGATTCTATCGCGACGATGGCTGTTGTGAAGGAATGTGCAGTCTCTGACCTGTTCATGGCGAAGTCTAGAAGAAAATATTTTCATGTTTTCTGATGTCAGTTTGTCTGAATTAGTGGAAGATGATGTCTACTTTAAGCTGTTGCATGAACTATCATATTTTAATTACCGATGTAAGTGAATATCAATAAGTGAGTATCAATAAGTGTATTGATAGACAGCTCATCTCTAACTATGAAATTCCTGAAAAACCTGAACTACCAAACCTCAAGATATTTCTGGAAAATGTATCATCATTGTCTGTATTGTGGAAGGGCGATTTACAATGCTGGATCTGTAGGGGATATTGTGGCAACAGAGTGTGGGACTGCTAATTTCCATGTATTCCTCTGTATTCAAAGAGTTTGGGTGATGCTCTTGCTGTGTAAGCATTTCTTTTTTTTTTTTTCTTCCTTGTACAACACCAGAATGCTTAAGCATTATAGCTGGAAGGGTTTGAAATGCTGTTTGCAAGTCAAACTGTTTCAAAGTAGCCCTGAGGGGAAGGAAAACAAATATTCCCTTAACCTTCATTCTAATTATATCAGTCATTAAAATACAGGGAACAAAGAACAGTGTTTATTAAAATTCCCTTCTGTTGATAGCTCCTCTTTATAGTGTACTTCACACCAGCAGATGTTTAGAAGAAGCATCATTGTGGAAGGGAGGAATAGTATGCTTATGAATTGAGATCACTTAACCAAATATTTTAAAATATCCTGATACTCCCTATGATTTTTTATAGAATATGCAGAGGAGTTCTTTTAAGAATGCATTTTCAGTACAGTTATCTCTGTGGTTGTCCAGCTTTGCACAGTCCATTAAAAGTAAAATCCTGACGAAATAACAGTGTCTGATACTTGTTGGTTAAGATCCAGAACTGGCATTGTATGCTCTGCAGATAAGCAGACAGAATAGAAATGGCTGTTTTCAACTGAAGACCTAATTTCTCTTTGCTATGAGAACGCTTGATTCTGTAATGATAAATTAATTAGGTTAATTCTGAGGTTATTAATACAACTGGCATCTACTTCAAACAACAAAGCCATCTGCTTTTATAGGGGCATTGGAGAGGTACAGACTTCTGCTTTAGATAATTTACTTTCTTCGTAGGTCTTTTTTTCTTCCCTGTGGTGCAAGTTTCAGAGTGGGCTTCAGAGCATGTACCCCTATCCCGAGTTTGTGAGCAAGGTGACTACTCCACTGTGTTCAAAATACTCATACTCTGCCTTGGAAAGATTGGTCTCAGGTTGTCTGGCGATCAATAGAGATGAACACAAGAACAGGAGTACTCTGGTTTTTTAGGCAAAATTTGAACCTGAGTGGATATTTTTCTGCAATTTAAGTGGCTTTTCATGATGATGACTAGAACAGGATGATGATGTAAATTTTTTTTTACAGAAATTAGATCTGGAACCACTTATTGGATTCAGCTTTCTCTTTTGATTTCCTAATGAGCATTGCTATAATTAAGAGTTTTAAAAATCCTTAAACTTCAGCATTTATTTTAGGAGTAATTTCTGTTTTCTTTCATTTTTGCATTAGTAATCTACAGATATTAAAATCGACTGTCATAAAGCTTTCAAAACTTCAAAATATTTTAAGCAGTATGTTTGTCTGCAAAAATGGAAGTTTAGTATGGTGTATGCTACTAGTCTGATATAGAAAGTAACAGACCATTTTTCTTTCTTGGTGTTCATGCCACAAGGCCTCCAACGCATTTAAAGGATGATCCTGGTATAAGCAAAATGAAGTAGTCAGAACAATCAGCATGGGACTGAGGGGCTCCAGCTCTCAGAGAGGTGCTACACTGCACATCTCTGCTGCACAGCACCTGTCTACCTTTATAGGCAAATACATGTTGCTTTTGATGGACATGAAGATGATAGCATATGCTATTGATGCAATCCTCCTATGTTGGGGAATTCTAACAAGTAAACCAGGTTGCTGAGGCTTGTATGAAATTCAGGTCACACCTGACACAAGAAAGACAAAGGAGATGACTTCTGGGAAGCTTCATATCCCAGCAGTAAAAGAGAGAGCAAGAACAAGCTCCTTAAGTTGAGTTACCAAGGCTCCATGGCATGCAAGTGTCAGCTGGTATCCTGAACTCTGTCATGTCTCGTGGCTGTGAGGATGAAGACCATTCAGAGTGAAAAGAGCACAACAAGAGCAGCAAGCATAGGGCTGATGGTATGAAAACAAACTGTTCAGGGAGCAGCTGGGAAGCAATGGGGGCCAAGCACCTTAACCCCACTTCAAGCATGTCTAATGCTCCAGCAGCAGAAGACAGCTGTAACCGGAGTGAATCCGGAGGCAGCTCAGAGCTGCTGCAGTGACATGTAGATCCCTTATCACTGGGGGTATAGGCTGTGACTGCCAGAGCATTTCTCTTACGTTTGAAAAATCTTCTTTATTCAATAAAAAGTTTAAATTATTTCCTCAATTGTGCCTATGATATAGGTAAGGACTGAGATGCTGAGCTACCAGCTACAGAGGTACATTGACAGAGAAATGACCAGAAACTAATTTCAGTAGCTAAGCCTACAGAGGTCTTCAGTAAATTTATCTCATTTAAGAGAATAGTGCTGAGTCCTTCCTCTTTTTTTTTCCTTCATCTGTACCTCTTTTCCTTTGGTAAAAGAAAAACAATAACTGAGTCTATAATTCTATTTTAAAGATAAAACTAGCAGATCAGGTAATACTAGTATTTTTGCTATCTTGCAGGAGACTTGCTTCTGAAGACTCTTTCATTGCCTTACAAGAGAGAATTCTCAATCGAATTCTCAATCCTCCATGAGTAATGCCACCAGGCAAACATGCTGATTTGCAGCAGGTTCTGCTGGACTTTGTGTCTTCTGCCTCTACAATCTGTCCCTTGCCTTTTCCAGAAAAGCAAAAGCAGAGGAAATAATTTGGTTCTGGCAGATTTATATTTTACTGAACCGCACAATTAGTATAAAATATATAGAACCACACAAGTATCTCCCCACTATAATCCATAGAAAGTGCTCCTAGTTTCAAAAGTCAAAGTCTGAGTGAGTGGGAAAAGGGGAAAGCCTTACAGAAGCAACCAAAACTAAGGAAAAAGTGTCATGGAGACAAAATGCCTGAGGTTATCAACATACACAACCTGCCTTCCGAAACAGGTTTCCACAACGTGTTGAATCACAAGTAAAGAATATTTGTTTTAAAAAAGATAAACCTTAGATTATCCAAGTGTTGACACAGACAGCAGTCATTGACACAGACAGCAATACACTCAGCTCTAGATGGAGCAGAATAAACATCTCTGCACATTGCAATACACCCTTATAGAGTGACTTGACCTTTCCAGTTGAGGGGGTTAATTCCTTAAACGCAGATTTCCATGGATACTTCCTTACTGATGAAAAAAAGCCAAAAACCCAAAAAGGATATTTAGAAATCCTAAAGAACTTGTAACTAATTTTTTCCCTGGGGCTGTCATGCAAATAAGGTTTTCAGTGGGCTGATATTTTATGTGAAACTAAATATGTGAGGGTCACAAACCAGAGGTTCAGATTTGGTTCTGCGATACTGTAAATGCATTTAAATGAAGGATATTGCTTTCGGTTTACACTCGTACCAGAGAAAGAGAGGGGTTTGCTCCTCGCTAGATCTTATGGAAACAAAATGCAGGAAGTCATGAATAGTCTGCTTTTATTTCTGAAATGCACATATTCTCTCATTTTGCTTTGAGCCTTACATAAAAAAAAACCTTACTTCCACTGTTAAAAATCAACATCAACCACCAAATCATCCAGTCTTGCACATATTTTGGAAAATGAATATGACCTAATTAAAAATATAGAGGTAAAAGTACCAGTTGCATTCATAATTGCCAGCAGGCAATGTTATTGCATGCAGAAAATTGACTAGTATACCCAATATAAATTATTGATACACTCATATTGACTTATTCTGACTCTGATGGATAGAAAATGTGACACTATTGTAATGTGCATATTGTATTAATAACATAACTAATCAAAGATAATTTTTAACAAACTATGACATAAGGCCCTAAATTATTGATGGAGAACAGTTTAGAGATGGTTAGTGCATTAGTTGAATGTGCTCATTTCACTGACCATTTGGTCTGGTCCCATCTGCCACAAGTTAGCTTCCTCAGCTCTCTAGTACCCATTCAGGTGCATTTGGAGCAGCTGGGATATTAGTTCTCTATGGAGAAATAAGATCTCACCATGACTCGCCAATGCTCCCTGCAGTTCCATGCTCCCCAGCAGCCTCTTCAACAATAGGACAAGGCCCTTCTCAGTTCCAGGTCTAATAATTTAATCCCATAAAACAGTGTAACTTAGTCCCTCAGAGAGTCCAACCTTATTAATAAAAAATGCAGGCACAAAATTTACACTGTTATAGTGACATTCCTCAATATTGCTTTTTTTTTCATTCTGTCAAAAGCTGCTTAATAAAGAAAAGACTTATTCAAGGAACTAATGTGGCCATTTGAGGTAATTAGCCTAGGATTATGGCATGAAAATTAGGTAAAAGTGGAGGCAGTGTTGGGAGGGATGTGAGAATTAGGGGAGTTTCTGTATTAAAGGAGATTTTTTCTTTAATTCTTTAGTTTGCGGAATAGTAACAACAACAACAACAACGACAAACAGAAAAACCCCCAGAGTATGGATTTCAAAACAATAAATGCTCACTTTTCATCCATTTACAGTTAAATGTGGTAGTATCAAATAGGCCATATACTATTAGCATCATTTAGCAATCCCCTGGACAGGGAACCAGGACAATTCATATTGTGACTCAAAGCACTTAAACAAGTGGCTCCCCATGACTTTTATTTAAGTTTTGTGGTACAAATCAGCCATCGTGTATCATGCAGTATTTGCAGGCTGTGTCCATTTCCACAGATGTTTTAAGTTACAAGTTGTTCTTTGTTGTTAACCCTGAAATAACATCTCATGAGGAATGCCAAGAAGAAGCAAATGGTTGGAAGCTTAAAGAAAACATTACCTGATGGCAAGAATCTTTTGAAAGAAAATACTTTTCATAACAACCTTCACCAGGGGTGGTGGGAAATGACACTCATTAGCAGATAACTTAGTAAACCTTCCAGAACTCCTTCCACCCTGCTGATTTTCTGCTGTATAATGACTTTGAGAATGTCTACATTTTCTGAGATCAATTTTTAGACTAGGCAAGTTCTCTTTATGATAGAAGATTTGTTATGCTCCCACATGGTCTTCTAGGCTGAATCAGCTGGCCCACGTAAGCAGCACTCTGTAATGCTTACAATGTGTCTCTGCCTTACCTAATGCCCAGAGTGCTAAATGGGATTCAGCAATTGCTAGCAGCAATCAAGGCATGAGTCAGAGGATAAAGTCAGCCTCTGAATGAACAAAAAGATATGTCAAAGCACTATTTGATTAATGTTGCCAAAAATGTCCTTATTTCTGATTTTCCATAATCAGAGAGCATACAATTTTACTTGTTTTCCCTTTTGGTCGTCTGCAAATTTACTGTACTCACTGAAACAGAATGAGGTAGGTCTGAAAAAGCAGGGGAATTTCAAGAAGTATTCATATAGCAAACCACTGTTTCCTGCAATAACACAGACCCAGGACACAGTGATGAACAAGTATTTGGATTTTTCATGTGGTTCCCGAAAATCAAGGCAGTGTTTCTGTCTCTATCCTCAGTTCACTTGCCTTTTTTCTCTCTAAAAAAAAAAGTAGGAAAGACTTCTCCAGAGCCAGGTTCTAGGTCACAGGTGATGGATTATTAAGGGCAATGGAGAAATATCACTTCCCTGCTGTGGAATGATTTGTCTTATGTGACTAACATATAACAAAGGAAGCTCTGATGAAGTTTTCAGCTTTCCGGCTCTGGTGGCGCACACTGAGGATTTCTGTGGCTCTCCAGCTCAGACATTTGCTGGGGGAATGTTTGGGAATTTCCAAGAACCCAGGCTAGTCTATTTCCCTTTAACCGATGAAAACACCACATTTGGTCCCCCATCCTTGCCAGACGTGACTAACCCTCAGGACTCAAAAAAAGACTTCTGAAGAACTGTTTTCTCCGAAGAATTTCAGACATATAAAAAGAGAGGAGCTTTCTTTTTTTTTTTTTCCCTATCTTTTTAAATGATACAAGGAGACTGTCCCATGAGACAGCAGTACCATCAAATTTTAGCTCAATATAGTGTTCTCACAGGTTGAACATGGCTGTGATACCACTATGTGATTTTTAGGAAACATGGCACAAAGTACAGAAGGGACAAAAACGTGTTTTCCTACTGCTGCTGGCAAAAGGAGTACTTATTTTGGTATTCTAACTGCTAGAGAGCATATGATCTCCAACTGTTTCCTCCAGAAGAATTAAAAATTGTCAAGTGGCAGTCTGCCTTCTTTCTGCATTTGATGGAAACAGCTGGCTAAACTTCTGTGCTCCCTCACCCTTCTGCTGGAGCCTGGTTTTTAGTCACTAGCTTGTTTTTTTGCCCATCTATTTAAACATTGTTTACATCTTATTAATCTAGGCAGAGTAAGACATTCTGAAAGGTTTTGAAATGAAGCACAAAAATGGTGCAGTAGATTTATCAAAACCCACTTGAACAAAGACTGAGATCTGACACTCCTGGTGTAAGTCCATATCCATATTGAATCCCTGCACAATTTAACCCATGTGAAATTTCACAAATTCACAACATGAACAGTCCAATTTGTGAAAAGAAGCCATAAAAGAAGTCCTTTTTTTTCCTGATCTGTATATTTTATAATAAAATTGGTTGTTCCCATGTCAGAGAAAACTGTGCCTCTGTCTGTCTGCATGCTTAAACCCTCACTGAGGAATGCTTTGCAGCGAGGACAGAAGGCAGAACTTTAGGTTGTACCATGCAACATCTCAGAGGCTGCAGTGTTACAGGCCATAAAGCATCAGGAAAGAAATGGTAAATTTTTTTAGGTGGGCCGTGTCTCACCTACATAGAACAAACAACTCAGAGTTAAAGATATCCCAGGGTAGGATTTATGTACCCACAAAGACTGTCCAAATTAAGGCACCAGAACCTAATTAGAGGCAATGGCCAAAGTGCTCTGCTGTGCCATTATGGGGAATAAGGGCTGTCAAAATTTCACTGGTGGTCTCAACTGCCCTTCCCACTCACACAGTGGTGGCAAAACCATCTTGCCCATCAGCTTCCCATTGCTTAAGGATGGTACATTAAAAAGGTATGACTAAAAGTCTCATGTGGTTTTATATGGAGATTTCTAAGCCTCTCTAACATGTTTTCTGAAGGGACTTGGGTTTCATTAGCTATAGTTATATTATAATGAGTCTGTGCTTAAGCCCAGAGCATATGGACACAAGCCCAGGCTGTGGCATGGGCATTCCATGAGCTCCAGTGCTTGCAGAGAGAAAACCTGATTCCACCTCCCCCCGCAGAGAGAAGCCACGTCCCTCCTGCCTGCAGCATGAAGTGGCTTTGTGCAGTTGTCCCAGTCACCAGCCTGTACACACAGCACCTCACAGTGACAGCACCTTGCTGAATTTGGGCAGTGAAGCTGGGATGGGGTCACTGAAAGAGCCAATACCATGGGTAGGGAGGACTGAAGAGGGGCAGCAGGCAGCCCAGGGTGGCTGCAGGGAGGTGGGAAATGTGCTGTGCCCTTGGTGGTGCTCTGGCCCATGCTCTGCTGAGCAATGCAGCCACTGCCTCTGACTGTCAGATGTGACACGTCGCACTAAGGCTGCTTGGTGCCAGCTGGACATGCAAGTTAGAGCGCTAATAGCAGGGGAAAATATCCTGTTTCCTCTTTTTAAATTGAAAAACATGGTGCTTTCTCCTGCTAAGTAGCATACAATTATTTCATCTTCTACTTCAAAAGCTTTTGAAAATATGAAAGTGCTACCTGTTTTATTTGGTCAATAGAGATGCAAACTTATAAGGAAGTCAAGCTTTTGTTCATATACTATGAACATCCAGAAAGGTGATGCATAGCTATTGAGCATTTGTCTGAAGAATGGTTTATTTGGCACTGCTTCATGAAATATATTGAAACAAGAATATATCTACAGTTAGTGCAATCTCAAATTACTGATTTGTTTTAATGAAATTAAACTCCTCACAAGACTGCCCCCGAACTATATAATGATTTGAAGTGCTAATGCTTGCACTGGGATGTTTACATTAGCAAATAAATCTGGGAAAATAAATGTATCCATTTGTCTGCCTTGCAGGGATATTCCTGAGGAGGCAGCTGCACGCTGTTTGGTTTCATTGTGTTGTTTTGGTTTTAACCAGCTTGGCTTTCTTTTCAGCCATGCTGCAGGACAGGAAGGCTCCATTTCAGTGGTAAAAATGTTTCCTTTTAGCCAAAAAAATAAACATGTCAACTCTACCAGAGAATTTGTAAGACTGCACAGTGAAGCTCAGTTTACAGCAGGATGGACTACGGCAGTTGAGAGTTGGTCTTCTCAGCGTCACTTCTGAATTCCACCCGGAAAACACCCTGTAACCAAGGTGGGTTTTGGTGCGGTAACCTTGCTGAAACCACTAAAAACCCATTTGCCAAGTTTAAGTTTCCCAGAAATATTAAACATGAGATCATCAAGTGGATATGAATTCTTCAGAGACAGCTGAAATTAACTGCTCAAATAAATCCTGCACTAATCTAAATATAGCTGAGAAAACCAACACTCAAAATAAACAAATAAAAACACTGGGAAGTCTTAAGCAGATGATGAGATAAATTCTGCAGATAAATTATGTCTCCCATTTAAGGACCAAGCTTCAGACTTTAGTGGGGAACAAGAAGAAAAATATCAGAAATATCTTATATCAGGTAGAAATGTAAATTCATTTTTAAATTGAGATAATGTATTTGAAATTCAACAAATTTGATGGTTAGCCTCAAGAATCCCTTGTTTAGGAAAAGTTTCACTGACAAATCATATGCAACAAATGAAGAAAACAAGAGCTGTAGGCAGCTGAGAAGGTTGTATCTGACTTTCTTCTGATACTAGCTAAGGTGACTGAAACCATTTGGTTCCCAGAAAGGAGGCTAATAATAAAGCCTATTTTCAAGTAATTGTTCGACCAACTCCACATGAGGGAAAACCTTGGGAATGAGATTCCACAGCTGCAAAAACATGTGTAACTGCTATACATCTCACCTTTGACTCTGCCAAGTGATATACCTTTCTCTCTTTTATCAGTCTTCAGAAATGGGTGAAAATATGTAGAAAAAAAGACAAACAAATTCTTATTTTTCACTTGGAAATTGGAGACTGCCCCCATTCTTTCTTCCATTACGTCACATGAAGATGCACCTATGTAAAAACTGTTACATTTTTTAAAGGATATCTAGGCTAGCAAGTGCTTCATCTAATTTTTATTTAAAATTTTAAGATGATTTGAAGAGAAAGAGATACTAAACCCCGTCTAAAACAACTGTCTCAGCTCCCAAGATGGTGAAAAGAAAGAGGCATTTCTAGACAGCTAGCTTAGATATAGAATCTAACTTTTGGTGGCTTAGGTTAAATGAGATAAATCCCATCCCCAGCAAAGCTGTGCTGCCAATTGCAGATAAATAAATACTCTGTCTAAAACCTCCACTGTGAAGAGAAACTGGTGTTTGGAATATATAGGCATCTTTACTGTTTCTTCTTCTCACAAATATAACAGTACTTGCCAGCCTGGGAGATATGTGTGTATATGTGTATATATATATTTCCCACTTTGTGTCTAACTGCCATTAGTGCTCGTAGGAGATGTACAGGGCTATTGAGAGCAGAATATACCCGAGTTTCAAGTACCTGAATTATTTTTACTTTGCATGGAAATATGATTAGTTGTAATGAGAATTCAGGATTCAATGTAAGTGAGGTAGCTTAATGGTAAGAATTTAGTGCAGTTTTACAATCTGATTAACTTAAAATATCTCAACTTATAGCTTTTTCAAGCAGACATAATGGACCTTATTCAATAAGTTTGCTTAATCAGGTGTTACTTTCAGAGAAATATTACCATTCTTCTAAAAATAAAAGACTGTGTTTCTATGTGTTACTATTGGGTTTGTTCCTTTTCTTCCTATGAAAGGAATTTCTGATACAGCCCTGAAATTATTTTATTAATGTTTTTATTTCACTGAAATCAAAACAGCCTGTAAAACTAGCTCCCCTGTGTTCAGGCTTTCATATTTATATTATGATAGCAGTAACCCACAGATATTTTAGTTTCCATAAACATGATTTGGCAAAAATAACACAATTAACAAACCATGGCTTTGTAGGAACCAGGAAAGCCACAATCTTGAGGGCAGAGGCACTGAAGAATGGGCCTCCTAAACCTATTTTGTCACTAACTCATCACATTATTTCAAGCAGCCTGCCACTCCTCTGCCTCAGGCTTTTTACCTTTAAAATCCAGGCAGCGATACTCATATCAGAGGACAAGTGGCGATAAAAAAACTGGCCTTGAGTGTGGCCAGTGACCTGCTTGAACAAGCTGTGTGAAAAAGCTTAGCTGGTGTTGATGTTCCAGCACACCGTGTGTGCCTTTCCCCGTGTGAAGGGCACAGTCTCTTTGCTCTGTGTGCAGAAGTGAGATGAAGTCTGTGAAAAAGGCCTCGCAACGTCTGAGTAAGGGCACAACTGGGCCCATTTTGCTTCTTTGGGAGTGTGGCACCAAGCATAGTAAGGCACAGGCAGAGTTGGGAACACTCCCTTTTGTGATTGTAATAATTCAAAGCTTTTCCTAGGTGCAGTTTTACACTCAAAATGGGATTAAGCAGTCTCAAGTGAAAAAACCATACTCTTAGGAAGACCACTCAGGGTGTTGTTGTTTGGGGTTTTTCTTCATTTTACACATATTGTGCGTATGTATACACAGAAATATTTGAAACATCTAATAAAGGCATCCTTCCTCATTTCCATTTCAAATGTCAAGACAAACTCCATACCTGCCATGTTACCAATGCAGGAGGGTATGAGGAACCAGGAAACTGTCTTCCACATGCGATGCCTTGTGGTATGCCGTGTTCAGCTGCATACTTATCTATCTGGGTGAACTCAAGCTGCCTAAACAGTAATTTTCCAGACTAAGCCATCTGAAGCTGAACACAGCACTCCCTCTCATCTGCAAAACATTGTTTAGGAAGATGTAGTGTACTGTCCTTTGGAAACATTTATCTTTCCACTGAGTATACAGAGGTCTAAATGACCATTTTAGTTTAAAATTAAGGAATAAGTTACAGTAGCATTGAGAAAATGAAACCAATTTTCACATTGCTCGAAAGTATTTAAAACGTTAAAATTATGTGCAAACTGTAAATATACAGAGTAGCTTTAAATATATAATTCATTTTCAGTCCCATAAAAAGCAAGGCTGTTAATGTTATGGAATAGCTATGGTTAATTTTGAATGCCTTTTTTTTGATAGAAAACACAGATATTGCTGGTGATGGCATGAAACATAGAGATTTCTGATGGAGGGTATATCACGTGAGAAACCCACAATCATTGAACATACTGATATCCTATGCAGAAATACTAGGCCAAACAAATGACTAACATGTTAGGAATGACAAAAATCTGTCATCTCACTCTATCAGAATCTCAGCACTTTTTTTTCAGCGTTGCTATTCAGTATCAAACAGAAAGCCTATGGAATGTAGACGATTAAAACAAAAAAAATTTTTGAAAGAATAAAATTATTCAGAAAACATCAGGACAGGGCAAAATTGTAGTGCAATTTCTACTCATTTTTCAAGCTGTGATAGAGCTACTTAAAAAATCCCCCAAAAACCATGTAACTAAAAAAAAATTGAAACATTATAAGTCTTTCCTTCTTCTGCATTAACTGTACAAAAGATCAAATTTTGTAGTCCACACTCCAAATTTTGTCTGGGTAAGTCGGAAAGATCACATCTTGACATCACTTGCCAAGCAATACTTTTTATTCATGAATATAGGAGGTTGGTTGTGCCATTTCAGTCTGTCAGTTCTCAGATGATGTATCAGAAAGAAAATCTCATCTGGGACTGAAATGATGAAACCAATGAAATCCAACACAGAATAAAGAAGCCGGAAAAAAGCTAAGAAGAAAGTATTGTGGTAAGTGCTTTAACTGCAGCAAGTGCCAAATGGCAATGTGACTGAAATAGTTCAGAGATCATGCTGTGATTCTTGGTGCTCGAACAAATTTAGGGTTCTTTTGGATTGTGATCCAGAAGGTCACGTCTTATTCATATCTAGAGAAGTAACCAGAGCTGTTCTGCCCTCACTGGCGATGTTGCTGTCACCCCCACCTTTTAATTTCCTTCACTTGATGATATGAGTTTTCCTTTGTCTCATTGCCACATACATTGAGAATTCACTTTTATTGTTGCAAATGGTTGTCATAAAAAAAGATGGTTTGTGGAGTATTTGGGTGATATTCAGGGTACTGTTATGTTATTGTTGTCCATTTTGGAGTCTGCCATAGCCTGTGAAGCTTCATGCACGTTCAGAGAAAGTCACTTACCTATTGTCCCTGTGCCATACACACATATAGATGTGTATATGTTTTTGAAAACTAGAGCTTTTAGTGATTGGCTCAGCTAACACCATCCTTAACAAGCTTGTTTTAGTCTATTACTTCAAATTAATTTTTTAAGACTCGAGCATTAGAGAGGATGTCTGCTGGGGCTACAGTTGGAAAGACAAGTCTGAGGACTAGTTTATGAAATAAAAACAGCACATAAGGGAAGAAAACTGCCTAAAGGAAACATACTGCTGTTCAAAGCAGGCAAGAGGTGGGAAGCAACCTTGTTAAAAAAAAAAGCAAAAACAAACAAACAAAAAAACCCAAAACAAAACAAAAAACTGGAGAAAATGTCCAGATCCTCTTGAATATCCCAAACTGAAACTGAGGTTTTGCCAGTTTTAACCTATCCCACACATTTTTCTTATCGCTGACTTCTGAGAATTGCTGGTAAGAAACCTTCAAAACTTGCAAATATTTTAGGGCTTGCATCCTGCCTGCTAACAGATACACACTGGGGAGGTGAGGCACAGAGGGTGCTGTTGTTGTCTCTTTTGTAGTTGCACCCTTTCATTTCATAAATCTGGTACGGCACATGGCGGAAAAATATAAATTTGAGTACAGCTTTGTGCACCCATTAAATTTTGCAAGTCAAATTCCAAGTTCCCGGAACACTCCCCGTAGTGGAGAAGTTCTATTCATAAGACAGAAAAGAATAAGAAATCAGATGAGACAACCAGGAGATTGTCATAAACACTCTGAGCCCGTATATGCTGGTTCCTTTTCTTCCTTTTCTTCTTCCTTTTCCTTTATGATTTTTGGACTTCAAAAGCTCACCTTTTAGTTAATATCTATAAAGTAAATTATTATTTCTAAAAGAAAACAAAGATTCTTCTGTGGCTCAGAGTCCTGGAGCTTAATGGAAACACTGTTAAATATCATGAGGTTGTTGGATTTTTTTTAATTCTGTTGGGCACATTGCTGGTAGTTTGCCAGGATTTGTTTAGATCTGAATTCTCCAAATTTCAAATTTACACCTTCATCCTCATGCTAAATTGGTTTTCTATCTTTAATAAGTTTCCCACTAATTTAGCTAATACACATCATGCATGTCATTCTTACCAGGTCAAAAACACTAATTAAGACCGAGCCCCTCCTGGGTAGCTCTATTCTGGAGCAAATTACAGGCAGTTTGAACTTATATTGTTAAAAATTAGATATGAAATCAGATGCCATCAAAATTACTAAAAACGGGTAAGATTCCTACTTTACTCTGACAAAGAAACACTCCTAGAAAAACAAAACCTGCGAAGCTACAGCCATCCTGCAGTGTGTATCCTTTGTGGGAGAATCAGACAATCGGAGGAAGTCCATATTGGCTCTGTAGGTTTGTGCATACATGCACGCATGTAGAGTTACCTTAAATGTGTAACACTTTCTCTCTCCCAAAGGTAAAAAGGGAATAAGTTGAACAGTTTGCTGTCAATTGAACGATCTTTACATTTAACTCTATCTCTACAACGTGCCGTGCTCAAAGCAGAACAGAAATATTATTTTCCTAAACATATTTAAGAAAAAAAATTGCTGAAAATTGCCACTATTTCAATATTTTGTGTTTAACAACATAATTGCTACTAAACATCCTCTTTCCTCACACCCCCCCAAAAAGAAGTACATTTGAGGATACAAAATGTCACTGAAACCCTGAGAACAAAAATATTTCAAACTGCTCTGTTGCTAGCATAGTGTGGCTATAGCAAAACACATACTAGTGAGTTGGAATCATATCATCCTGAGCATCTGCACTACTCCTCCTTGGAGAGTGCATACTAATCATCTCTCTTCATGGTCAGTAACCACATAAGGACAACACCAGACGATGCCAGTGGTTTTGGTCCTGTAGCATTTATATGCTTTCCTGCAAAGATAGTCATGCCAGATAATATTCGTCAACCTTGTCTTTGGTCTTCTCTCTTGATTGAGGCAGATGTTTATTTTCCATCTGCACTATATGTCAGTGCAACTGCAGCCTTCATCTGGCAAAGGGTGCCTGTAATATTATGAGGCCATCGCATAAGCTGCTGGAAAGATTACTCTTGTGAATAAAATCAGTTTATGGCTAAAAACATTTATTCTTCATTTTGATAAGCCCTTAACAAATGAAAATTTGCTTCCTTACACTTTTGCCAAGCATAGGACCATGTTTATTTCTAGCTATATGGGTCACGAAGGATTCCCAGCTGTTAGATAGAGTCAGTTGTGCATTGCTGCACTCAACAACATCTGTTTCACAAAAACAGTATCCAGCTTTTAGCGCTCAAATGGAGGTTATACCATATGCCAGCAGACCACTTAGTTTTTACCTTGGGAACCAACTTTACACAAGTCAAGGTAACAGAGGAAGTACTGAGTATTTAAATGCTACCAGGCTTCAGTCACATCTTCATGTGCTCTTGTCATTTCCAACTATATATAGTAAAATTAGTTCCAAGCATATACCGCAAGCTGTTCCTCTGTTTAATTATTAACTGGAAGAAAGTTTGTTTGCAAAACAGTTGAAATGTTTTTTGTGATAGACTCTGATGTTGAAAGTGGTGCCATAAGATGCTTCTGCAAATACAGAACCTTGTTAAAATGTCAAATAATATCAGCTATCAACAAAGGCAGATCAGGCTGAATACCCTTTAACTACTGAGCAGGATGTTAAAAAGCCATGCTACCATGGAACTCTTCAGAGCCTCGCAAACCATTCAAAATGTCTGGCGGTGTTACACTACCAGGATGTTTTCGATTATGATTTATGTTGTGCTACCAACTGTCTGCTTTCCTCTCATTTGGTTTTAATCCCTTAATGACTCTCTAGAAATAAAGTTTTAAAAATATGTATTTTTGACAGCAACAGATAAATTAGGTTAAAGGAAATGCTTCTGATGGGTGAACCACTCTCTCAGTAGAATACCAAATAATTTTATGCCCTTAATGGTAGCAGGAGGACAATTGTTCCTGGTAAAAATTGCATAGCATTGTATTGCATTCAGTGATACAGTAAAGCAGATTTGCTTGCCAATGATTCATTTCTATTATAAATGTTTTGTTGCAAAATACATTCCTTAATGCCCAGTAAGATGTTTTCAATAGCACATGGATTAAATTTGGTATGTACTCCAGACTAGCTACAATACTCCCATTATAATTGATTCTACCAAATTGTGTCACTGAAAATGTGAATTATGCCAGTGAAGTGAATGAGTTAGATTCTGTTAACACAGACAATATTTCCTTGTATGTAATTCAGTTGACTGCAGTGGAATTATTCTTTACTGAAATAATGCAAAATGCCAGTCATGGTGCTACAGACTAGTTTGCTCCAAGTCCCATCCTTAGTTTGTAAAACTGAAGAATGAGTCAAGATGCACTAAGAAACTGCTTACATCTATCTCCCTGCCATGACACAAACAGGTTCATATCACCAAATAGGTTCTGTCCTGACAACTATCAGGAGAGTAGCAATAAATTCACTTGGTCCATTGTAACTCTTCTGTGAGCATCACATGTACACAGTACAAGTTGTATCTGGCTTAGGCTTGTCTCTTTACTTACCTACTGAGCTTCGCTATGGACATGCCTCAAGCTCCTCTGGTTCTTTTCCACTGTTCATGCTTTTATTTTGGATGAAAATGCTGTGGTGTTCACATGCTGATACAGAATTTACATCCTGATATGCAGCAAGGTATAGACAGAAAAGCAACCACCTCCAGTAACAGATGCTCTAAGTTCCATACTATAGACAATGCCAGAGCCTGACAAATCCATGCTTTTGGGAAATGTGTCAATAAATCTACAAAAGAAAAAACAAAATTCTAAGTATGCCAAGCCATAAATTATACTAAGAACTCAGGGGGTTTGTTCCCAAAAGGGACACCCACAAAAAAAATAATTCCAGGGCAGATCACAATCTTGGAGGCTGCAGATTTATGAATAGGATGATATGACCTCATGGTTTAATTTTCATAACCTTTTGCAAAAAACACATATTGATGCTTCAGAGAACTAGGGTTGGAAGAAAAATAAGGTTGCCTATTTATTAAATTCAGGCTAAGTACTTCATAGATTGAAAAACTTCCCAGATAGCTAGGTCCAAAGTGGTTGAGCAAAACTAAAGTCAGAGAAGTGATATCCATTTATACTGCATCAGGACTTGGCCTCTAACCTACAGATTCTTTGTTGTTTTTTTTTTTTTTTAATTTTGCTCACTGTGGTCAGATATGGAACTGAGATACTCCTGCAAAAACATTTACTTAAATCATGGGTGGAAAACTGAGTTTTCAAATCTGTTTTCTGTTTCCAAACCTTTAAGAAATCATCCAACTAAGAATAATTTACTCAAAGGACAGTATGAAACACTTCATGCATTATAAAACCCCAACAAATCCTTGAAATTATCAGTTCTATTCATTTATAATGGAAAAAATCCTCTTTCCTTATATTTTGAATATTCTTTTTCCTATCTTCCTCAACATTAAGTTCTTCGGGACATGGATGCCCTTCTGTAAGTGTGCATCATGCCTGTGTTTGGCTAATACTGTATTGCAAATAGTAACAGTTTAGTTTGTTCTTCCCTCAAGGGCTAAAATTACAGAGCCTTTGGGTTTCCCAGTTTTGTCACCAGTAATTGTCTGAATAGTCATACCCTCCAAAAATTAAAACAAGGGTTTTATTTTAAAATGAAGTGACTTTTGCAGAAATGAATAGTACATTACCACACTTCGGGGATTTCATCCTAGAATGCACCTTATTTTCAAAAGAAGATGGGAAGCACTAGTGTTTCTGGTTTTAAGTGTTCAGAAATTCATAAGTTGCTGGAAAATTTTCCCTTCTTTTCATTATTGTTTGGCATCCAGCTCAGTTTTGAAGTGTAGACCCTTGCTTCACTTGGGAAACAAGAGGATTCAAGGGGACAAAAATGATATGGAGACATCTAGGATGCTGTGAATAATGCTTTTCCAAATGAAACAAAAGCAAAAATTGTTCACTCCTCAATCCATGAACTTATCACAGATTTTTTTGCAATATTTCTGACCAATCATGATGACCTTATAACAGTAACTCTGTACAGACAGCAGTATACAGAGGTTCTCCTGCCCCCATTGATTAGGCAGGAAAGCTGTCGAGTTCATTAGAGTCATTCCAAACACCAAAACTTTGCTCTTTCCTCCCAGTGAATCATGGCCAGGAACAATTCTCTGTGCCCCTTTTCAGACGCTTCACTTCTACAGCACATCTGTAGAGCCTTGCTCCACAGGAGAAGAATTTCATGGGTACTTTGAAAGCCCATCTTTGGCCTGGAGCATCTGTGCTGCTGCTGCTGCAAAGCCACAGTTTCTTCACAGCTACCAGCTCTAAAGCAACACTCTTCATTTGTCATCAGCAGACACAAAATGTCCATGTTGAACCTGCGAGTCTCACTGAATCCTTAGTCCTAGACTGCCATTTCTCAGATTCCAGCCCACTTCCCACGGCCTCAGCAGGTTGGCAGGAGGGCAGTAGATGTGTATCCTCTCCAGGGCAGAGGGGTCAGACAAATTCTTGCTCAACCTTTTGGTGGATCGACTGTCCCATTCTACACCCTTTATATATTTCATCTGCAAAATCAATGATGACTGGCACCATCTGCTTCTGACTCCCCATTAACTCTTTGCCATCTAGTCTTTTTACTATGATTTTCTACTTCTGCTTCATGAGCCTTTCCACTCTCCCCCATTTAAAACTCTACACTGGTTTTATTTAAGCTCTCCCTAAGCCTACAAGTTTGGTAAGCTATTCTGAACAAAATATATTAAAAAAACAAGCTGGTTTTCCAGGTGGGTTTTCCCAAGCTCTCACAGCTCCCATTCAAGTAAAGTTTTTACAGTTACATCTGTGCAAACAGTGAAAACAAATACAGTGTAATGGCACAGAGCTGAAGGAAGCTAAGTGCACCTCTCCACCTGCCAAGGCCCAGATGTGGGAAATAACACAGCACAAAGACCCCAAATACTGGGACACAGCAAAATTATTGCTACAGAAGGCTTTGGTACGATGTTAGTTTAATTTCTTGAAGCATAATCTTTTCTGCAACCATTGTTTTCCCGTTCCTGCTGCAAGCAGTTTTAGCACCAAGCATGAGGTAAGATTTATAACATCTCTAAAACCAGAAATGAGCAAAATGTTTGTCTGCAAAGAAGAATGTCCATCATTAAAAGAGCCCATAAGGAGAGATGTTTGCATCTATTACCAGAGATAGGTAGAACATAACTTACAGCAGGACTTACTGCCTTACAGAGTTTGGATGTTTATTAACAGAGCGAAAGAAAAGTCTGTTTTCTGAAATTTCTGAGATTTTCTAATCTCCCTCCAGTCCCCCAAAACGAGGCCAGTAACAGTGATTGTTAATCTTTTTCTCTTCATAAAAACCTTTTCTTTATTCTTACTAAGTGATCCTGTGTGGCACATAAAGGCAGTGTTGTTTCTTAAAGATGTTTCTCAAATAGAGAAATCCCCAGCTAGTTCTAGACCCTTGTATCGACCAGACAGGCACAAACTGATATTAACTAGAGATAGTAGAAGCCAAGAAAGCTTCTGGGATGTACTGGACTCTGTCCATCTTCTCATACTGGGTCAGGCCACAGTTTATTCTATCCAGTACATATTCTTTAATAATATATGACAATGTTAGAGCACGTACATCACAACATTCCCTTCAAACACACTCCCATTTTGTGCAGTCTTATGTACTTTATGGGCTGGACGTGCCAGCCACATCTTTCCATTTAAACAGCCCTATTTTTACACCCATGTACAGAGTCTACGATATCCTTGAAATGAGCTCTACAGCTTAATTGCCATGTAAAAAAATAATGTATTTTTGTTTTGCTGGCTGGTTATGCACTTTTTTCTATAACAGAGAGGCAACTACTAGCTGTTCCCAGTTCTTCATCTCCATGATGTTTGTGACTTTACAGACTTGCCCTCAAACTTTCCTTTTCCAGATTGAGGAGAGTTGAGTCTATTTAATCCCTGTTCAAGCAGGTAGCCTTTCTCTGTTCTTCTGATCCCCATTTTCACACTCTTCTTCTGCTGTATCCTTCCTGATACGGAAGGAACCAGAACAGCACGCAGAACTCATGGGACACACAGGGATTCACGACGGCATAATGACCTTTCTGGTTTGTTTTTTCTTCCTTTCTCAATAATTTCTAACAATCTATCTGGGATTTTTTTATTGCCTCCGACTTTTAATACACACAACAAGTGAAGATCTCTTTGCTGAGCAGTAACAGCTAAATTAAAGCCTCTCACTGTGTATGCATAGTTTACAATTGTTTTCCCCTATGTGCATTATTTGATGCTTATGGATATTGAGTTTCCTATATTATTCTTAGTCATTCAGTACTGTGAGAGCCTTTTTGTAACCTCTTGTAGACCATGCTACCATGAATGGTTTAAAATCATCTGCAACTTTGTCACCTCTCTTTCCAGATCATTTATAATTCAAACAGAAGAGGCTCCAGCCTCTTCTCCAGCCTCCAGACTCTACAAGAGTCTCTGTGCAAGACTCTCATGGCATTCTCTCCTCATCATGATACTTGATACTTCTTTCTACAACTTGTTCCCTGTATAGAAAAGTTCCTGTACAAGGACCTGTGTGTCCTCTTCTAGAGCCGCCATCAACACAGAGAATTCACCCAGATTTTCTTCTATGGTGTTACGATTCTTGACAGCTCTATTCATATTTGAGTAATTTCTCAGACCTCGAAAGCTGTTTCACACAATTTCTTCTCTATTATGACAAACATTCTTGTAATTGCTTTTATACTTTCAGCAAACTATTTTCAATATTTTCTTTTGCTATCTTGTTAGTGTTTACTTTCACTGTACTAGAATTTATGCTTTAATTTTTTTCCCTTTTCTGGACCCTTGGCCAGAAGAGTGTTTCCTGCAACCTGAAAAAGGCCTCCTATTCCTAACTGCCTTTCCTACTCTGTTCTTCTTCCTCAATTCTTTTCCAGACCTTCAGGATGACTTATGTCTTGGTGCACATAGGTTTGTTTCTAAGTTAACAATTATAATTATATAAAGAATAATTCAGAAAGGCAGGGAATCTGTAGAACAATAGGAAAGTAATTGACTTATAAAATTACAAAATTGCAGCTGTAATACAAGAAAGAATGTAGATGGTACTGTAATACACAACTTCCTTTTAGATGCTACCAACATCTAGATGAATGGAAAAGAGCAAATGAAAATATAAAAATGCCTTGTGACAACACAGGCAGTTAACATCTGCCAAATTAGGATCGGTAATAAGGTCATGTACCTTTGGATTTCTGTAGGAAAAGTTCTGTTTGATTTTTCCCAAATACTTAGTGTAATTTAAGTATTATCAAGGGGAAATAATTTGTTGGTATAGAAGGAGTGAAATCCTGTGCTTAACAGAAATGACTTAAAATCCTAGATTCATTTTTTTGTTAGCTTACAGTAGTTGGGTGTTTAGATTTCAAGGATTTGTTTTCTGTCATGTTACTTTTTAAACAAAGATATTTATCAAGTTGAAATGTAGGTTTCAATCATCTCTGTCGGTGGAGGATAGTGAAATTGAGTAAATATGAACAGAAAATGTGTGGGGAAAATATAGCAAATACCTTCACATAGACGCTGATGTGTCTGAGTTACATGACTCTTCAATTTGCCCCAACAGCTGACTTACTATAGTATTTTTCTGTGTTTGTTCCTAACCACATCTGTGAACCATTTGTTCTTTTCATGTGACTTAAGTTTCATATATGATAGAATAGTGTTGTAATTTATCAGCAAGAGATTAATATTCACATAGGACCATATTCCACAAATAACAAACTGATACAAGAAAGACCATTTAGTAGTGTACCACTAAATGTGCATGAAATACAGCCTTATATTACTGACTACTCTGGAACCAGGCAAGTGTTCTTCGTTTGTATTTAGCTCAGAATTTATCCATCTTCGTTTAAAAAAGCAGAATGCTTTAGAGAAAAGAATTGTGTACCTAAAATCTTGTGGCTTTCTCAATGACTTTCCTCAATGTCAATTTCTCAGCTGCTCTGATGGGAGATATTACTGCTGCCTGCAAACCCTGACTTGTGCAAGTCCTTAAATCTCAGTGGGTAGGGATCAGCAATAATTCTATCACTCATTTTCTTGGCAGTTTTGGAGGATGTTGATCCTCCACTGCCAAAAGACTCAAGACTAATGATGTTTTATTTGTCTACACTTTCTCTGGAAAGTTTAAGACTGAGTTTTCCTTTCAGTCCTCATATTGCTGTTGTCATCTAAATGGACTTCTAAAGACCCTATTCAGTTGGTGAACACTTTCTGTTTGGGTTTTATTGCTTAGTGTTCTCCTGAGTCCAGGTTCCCCGAACATAAATGTAATAAAAAATGTGGTCTGACTTTCTTAGCATAGGTATAAGGACTGTATAATCTCAAAAAATTTGGACACCTGCAGTAACTCATGGGATTGTTCTTGGCTTCTTCAGTGGTCAAGAGAAAAGGAGAATGTATCTGATCTGTCTTTAACATCTGCTTTATGATGGGATGGATCACACCTTGAAAGAGTATGTCTCTCTGTTGCTAACAAAGGGGTCAAGTAACTCATACGTAGAGTCTCCTCTGCGGATATCTATAGGGTCAAATGAATCCCACACAGTGTGGGCTGCCACTTTCTCAGAGCTGAAAAGTTTCAATTGTTGCAAAATTTCAGAGTTGTAATATTTCAAGCCAACTGAATCCTGGGCAGCATCAAAAGGAGCATGGCTAGCAGGTCAAAGGAGGTGATTCTCCCCCTCTGAACTGCTGAGCACAGTTCCAGTGCCCCCAACATAAGAAGGACACAGAAATGTTGGTGCAAGTCCAGAGGAGGGCCACAACGTCAATAAGAGGACTGGAGCACCTCCCTTACACAGACAGGCTGAGGAAGTTGGGGCCGTTCAGCCTGGAGAAGAGAAGGTTGCATGGAGGCCTCATCGCAACCCGTCGGTATCTGAAGGGGCTCACAGGGAAGCCAGAGAGGGACTCTTTGTAGATGCTGAAAAGCTTTGGTAGAGAAATTTTTCAGCTTTCTGCAGCATTCTGTGAGAGGTCTGTGGTTCTCATGAAAGCTGTGATAAACACTGCTGTGGGTTTTTTGTAACTGAGTTTAATCTGTGCACCTGGGATCTGTTTTTCAGAGTTGTTATGGTACACAGTGAGATAATATTTTGAAGTAGGTGTTGTAAGCTTTAGCCAATGGGACCGGGGGTGGCTGGTCCAAGATCCAATGACCTCCTGTCATCTTTGAGAACCAAGTTATATAAACCAAATTATAATTAATTAAATAACCCCTTTCTTCCCCAACTTAGATCGTGTCGTTTCTCGCCGTTCTCGGTGCTTTACAGCGACAACTCTTCATCAGGAGCTGTAGTGATAGGACAAGAAGCAATGGGTATATATTGAAAGAGAGGAAATTTAGCTTCAATATTAAGAAGAAATTTCTCACTGTGGGAGTGGTTAGGCACTGGAACAGGTTGCCCAGAGAGGTTGTGGGAGCCCCAACCCCAGCAGTATTCAAAGCCATGTTGGATAAAGCCTTAAGCAACCTGGTCAAGTGTGAGGTGTCCCTACGCACGGCAGTGGGGGGACTAGACAATCCTTAAAGTCCATTCCAATCCCTTAACATTCTATGTTCATATAATTCTGATTAACAAAAGCAGTTGAAGGAGAACACCCAGTTTTTGAAAATCTGTTCTTTTACCTCCAGCTCACTGATTTGAATGCAGACTGAGAGTGCTCACAGTCTAACAGCTGTTCAGTGACCTATGTGACATGCTTTGAGTCTTCAGATTTAGGTTTTGCAAAGTCCTAAAAATAACCTTATTTTTGCCATCCACCTGCTACACTGCCACTGCCTGCATGCTTGGGGTGTTTGCTCAGGCATGTTAAACATGCTTTTTTGTACCTCCTTGAAAACAAGCTCTTTAGGTAATTATTATGTCAAATGCAAGAATAAGGGGAAGAATACAGATTTATCTGGTCATGACAGAAAACTCTATTGTCTAGAGCTATTACCAACCTGTAAGGTACCAGTCAGGATAGCAGGAGACAGGAACTTCCTAAATACAGAATTGCACTTCAGCTCTCCACTGTCCTGATATAATTTTTTCAATGCCAACTAAGACCTTTGTCCTGATTTTGAAAATAATTCATGGTTTAACCCCAAGTTGCATCAAATTTGTATCTATGAATCCTGCTGACAGCTTTAGAGACTACACTGACCAGAATGCTAAGAGTGAAGCTGGGGACACAGTGTTCTCTGTTCAGGGCATCTAGCCAAAGAGCAACATCTCAGAGAAAACAGCATTAGGAAATGTCCAAAAAGCCATGAGAAAGACTTTCAGCATCAGAAACTAAAATACACAATTTGAATACCTTTTGCTTTCTCCATGCCAAATTCTTATCTGAGAAAGCCATACCCCAACAGAGTTTTGGTCTTAGATGCTTTGGAGATTCCCTGAATACCTCTTTGCACTTTGCTACTGCAAATGCCTTCATATAGTGCCAGGACTTCTGTGAGTGGTATAAAACTCTGAAACATATAGAAGTGACAGTGCTGTGCTTCCCAGGACTGCAGCCATTGACAGGGCAGGTGGTACAATTGTACCAGGACCCGTAGCTTGAAGGAGACATGAGTGAAAGCGAAGGCAAGTGCCTGAGAAGTCAGTCAGATTAGTCAGATTTTTTTTCCCTCATGCCAAGGCACATGCCAGTCCCTTGTGCTTTGGGTTGTTTGGGGAAGATAGTAGTCTTGTTTCCTCTTGTTTACATTATCCTCTGTTCAATTTCCAGGGGATGTTACTATGTGCCTGGCAGGACTAGAAGACAGTAAAAGGATTAAAAATGCAACTTTCCTTAAAACATTAATGCAAAATCTGTATCTATCTAGTTGAATGCCTAAATTACTTAGGCTTTCTGAGGATTATATAACTATACATTTTCCATATACAACACTATTTCAAGATTTCCTGAAAAGGCTGGCTATCCAGAGCCCACCACACAGAAACATTAATGTATTAATAGTACCTGCTTGTGTAACTGAGAAACAAAGCTGTGGAGTGTTACTCAATCAAGTGATATTAGACAAGTCAGAAAACACTTGCAGTACCATTTTCAAACGCTTTGATTGTAAGTGTTCATAATGCAATGACATTGCCATTAAATCCCTGGTACATACTCATACCACTCTCACACAGACAATCTGGGGACCCTGTGGGGGTTCAAGGACTGTTTTCTGCAGACAGTCAGACTTCACAGGTACTCACATTGGTTTTGTTGTCTTGAGACTGCAACTGATTATTAAAGAAAAGAAAAAGGTCTCTTAGACCCCCCATTATCAGTGTTATGCCATTCACCAAAGGTTCCCAGCCCTTTCATTAGTGCAGACACACATAAGCAGTGAATGTGAAGTTTGTAACAGCTGCAGGGGTAGATATCAACAGAGCAAAAGTAGGAAGGAGGAGGTGGCTGGTGAAGGAAATTCCAGAAATCTATGTAATAAAAATGTTTCCAACCATAACCTTAAAATAATAACTATGCTGCTCATCAAGCATGACAGCCAATAGCTCATGCTCTGTCCCATTGCATCATACACTTGCATCCCACTGGTAATGACTTGTTCTTTGAATTGCAATTAACCTATTTAAGACCAATTAAGAAACAGATCTTGAATAGGCCTGCAGTATTACAGCTCAGTACTCACAGAAGATGACAATGATGTTTTAATTAAATATGGGAGCAAAAGGTCTCAAACTGAAGCTTACAGCTAACTAAGCAGCAGTCATTTGGTTACTGAACAGGCAAGGAGCTTTATGGTCTCCTTCCACATGGTTCAGCCTCCATAGCTCCCAAGTTTGCTTAAGGCTAAATAGCTTTCCTAATCTATTATTGCACAGAAGAAGTCCCTCCCGCCCCCATTTTCCAGATCACAGTTTGGTATGTTTTAACAGACTATGATAATCCCTTGGTTTTTTCAGGGCAAGAGTATTGCTGATAAAGTGATTTCATTTAGGCAAATTAACTCTGTTAGTTACATGAAAGATTGAACACTGTTATCTTATGCTGGTATGTGCAAAGTCTCATAAGTGTAAAATACACATTAAGGGCCAATTTTGCATGAAAAACTCCTGATAGTATAAGAGCTGGTTAATATTTCTGAATTATTAAGTCTGACAGTATAATCAGGCTTTTTTGTTGTTTAGGCTGTTGATACCAGATGTTTAATGCACAATAAAATGTAATAGTATAATACGAGGCATTTTAAGGAAGTGCAATTTTGGAAAATGAAGAAACTACTTGGGGTAATTTAAAGCATAAAAACAGATGCTAGAATTTGGAGCAGTTTTAGTTTCACATAAAGAGGAAGCCTTCCTTTAGAAACCTGTAGATACTCCCAGTCATTTGCTTTTCTCTCCTGGCATTGCTGCGGCCAACTTAGGCCAGGAAGTCAGGTCAAACTGTTGAAGTGTTGGCTCTCACTCTTACACAGTGTTCAACACTGTGCCTTGGCTGTGGTCATCGAAAACGTGACGGACAGATTGCTCCCACTGTGACAGGGCTGATTGTTCTGCATCTGCTGGTTGTTTAGCACATGAAGACCATAGGACTGAATGAAAAGCTTGGCTTCAATGCTCTTCCTGGTGTAGTATTGGATTCTAAGAAAGTCTTGCAGGTGTTTTCAGGGACACCAGATTAAAATTTGGATGTGTTACCAGGTTGGATACAAAAGCTGGCTGAATTTAGACCACATGATGCTTTTGTTAAATATTATAAATTGAGTTTATTAAAAATACTGCACAATAGGATAGAATGCTGTTATATATTTATTTAAAATATATACTTCATAATATATATATGTCAATGGGTTGCACATTAAATACTAGCTTAATATGGAAACAATAGACAGTAATAAGTGCTGATCAGTATTTTGGGATTGTTGAGTCTAATAACACAATCATGCCTCCATTCTCCTTGCTGCTTCTTTTGGCACCAGATGTCTTAGGCACAGCGAAATAGAACCTTTAATATTCTCTGTAATTAATGGGTGAAAGCACAGAAATATATACAGGCACGTTGTGCTTCTATTAAGACGTTGTCACATAATTTATGGGACAAAACAGATGTTCCTTTAAACAATTTTCACTTGGTGTGCCTGGAATTTCCCTTGAGAAATGAGAAGTTGTGGGAATTTTCCATGACATAAAGGAGTGAGTTTCATACTTAAAAAATAATTGTTATCACACAGAGCCAGAAACTTTGTCACAGCCAGAGCCATTCCAGTTTGATTATAGACCTCCTTGCACATTTCAAGAGGTCCAGACTGACTGAAGGAAAGAGTTTACTTACAGGAGATTAGGTCTGTTCTGATCTCTTACTATTTAACATCTTGATTTCTTCTATTTTCTCATTTATCTTTTTTTTTTTTTTGAAAGTTACTGCTTGTTATTGCCTCCAGTAAGCTCTGTCAGATCCACTTTGACAACCACCTGAACACAACTGGTATTGCAACTGTCTTCAGTTGCTCTGATTTTCAGAGAACAGCTGCTCAGAGCTTTCTAATGACTGGGGTTTTTTGGGGCTTAACAACACAACCACTCAAAAGAAAGCAACCAGATAGGCCTTAGTTCAAACAGGGTTTGGGTCATTGACTTAATGGAACAGCGCATTACATCTTCAAAGACCTTGCAAGTATTTTTTAGCACAATATCTTGCACAAGTGAAGCAATTACTTTCAACCCATGCAAAAGTGTGGAGAAAATTGAAGAAGGCAGTGAGAAGCTACACAAATAGAAACTAGGCTCAAATCAGAGCTCAGGGCTCAGACATTCCATGAGATTCTTGCAGCTTTTTTATTTATCTCATGTGAGCTGAAGGGCAATATCCATCTGTGAACACATGTCTAGTCTATGACAAAGGAAAGGTTAATTAGCCCACCTCAGCTCATGGTGAAAGGTTAGATTGTGCACAACAACATTCCTCTTGTCACTGGTCTTCAAATGCCATGCTTAGGCCTCTCAATCACGATTTGTAAAATACATAAGCAGCTAAGCAACATACTTGCTATAATTTGCTAAATTAGGATAAATCTTCCATTGACGTGTCTTCTGACCACTGGTTTCCCCAAGCTTCAAACGATGCAACCAAAGGCTGCTGTCATGTGTCTGATCACTAAGCAGGATAGTAGGAAGATACCAAGCATTACTTGGTCACCACTGCTCCACAGCAAAGCAAAGATTCAGGCACAGATACTGGATCTAAGACTGCTGCACTATCTCATTTCAAATTAAAACAAGGTTCCCTAATCTGTCATTGCACAATCTGGTAATATGTTTTGTAAACAGATGTGTAGTAGACAGCTGTTTTGTTTAACAACCAACTGAGAAAACCAGACTCTGGCATGTAGTAAATAAACCGATGAAATGTTAGCTTTTGAATTGCTTCTTTCAGAAATACCAGCCTGAAAGTATTGATGGATCCATGTGTCTGCTCCTCAGCATTCACACTTCTCTTCTGGAACACAGGTGAACTTCTCTGTTGCCAGCACATGTGAATGAAAAGCAGAAGCCATCCACTCTCCAGTCTGTACGCCACTAGCTTAGCTTACACAAATATGGTTTTAAAAAAGAAAAAAACAAAATTGAGGAGTTGCGGTGCAAAACTGCACTAGTGGGCTATTTGTAAAGATGAATTGCAGGAGGAAGTACAAAGAATAGTATCCTCACTTGAACCAGTAATACTCACCTCTCAAAATCCTACTGACTCACCACAGGATTGCAACAGTTTTTCCTGCTTCCAGTCACTTAGCAGAGTCTGGTCAAGTTTTATGAGAATTTCAGTCGATACATTTGGGAAAATCTCTTTTTTACTTTCTCTGGGGGGAAAAAACAAAAAATCATTTCTGTATGGTTTTGTGGATTTAACACTTGCTTCCCTCATTTTTAGTAATCCTGAATAGGTGGAATGTCAGAAACATCACTCCACTGTGCCTCCATATGGCCAAAATTAAAAATGAACAGCTGTCAAAAGTAACTTACTATTTAATGAGGAATTAGAAAACCAGGACAAAAAAAATATAGCCTTTGTTCTTTTTTTACAATACAGACTTATTTCTCCTGGCAGACTTGTAAACTGAGTATTATTTGCATTAAATTGCATGACTTCCAAAGTGTCAATGAATTACATGAGATTACCAAAACAGTGGAAAGAAATATTTTTTGAAATTAGTACACATTCACATGCATATATTTATTTGCACAACACAGTAACTATTTAATATTATAAAGATTCCCAGATTAAAGTTCAGGATTGCTGGAAATAACTCACACAGGGTTACTGTAATAAGGAAAATTCTTGAAAAGCATGGAATTTTTTCAAGTATGTTTCTCTCTTTTTTAAAGAAAAAAATAATTAAAAGAAAAAAACCAACAACCTTCTATCTAGAAATAAGCTCCATGCAAATCAATGGGTTATGATAGAAACTCCCCTCAGGAGCAAAGAGCACTAAAAATACTTAGCCTGAAACTGAAGTCATGATGATTCCTTTGCTTGGAGAAGCATGTCAGTCTAACATAAGTGTTCTCTGCAGCTTCCCTAACCCCAGCTGTACTTTTCAAGGATACAGATGACTCTGATGATAAATCAGGCTGGCTCTACAGAGCACTTTGTTCATTCCCCAAAAGATCTGCTGCTCGAGGACTTGGTGTCAAGATAACTTACCTTGCTTTGCTTGCTATGCCCTGGGAGACTGAAAGAACTCCTGCTCCCAAGAGCTTTCATAAGAGATGTGTTTTTTAAAAGTCTGTTTAAAGTCAGGTGGTTTTGTCTGTTTCCCTGCAAGAGGACTGTTCCTGACAGTATTTATTTATTTCCAGAAGGTTTAGGTCAACATGCCTACTCTATTGATCACACAGGCATATCCTGATCTCACTTAGGCTGGAGTAAAGTAGATGAAATCACTCCAGATTTAAACTAGCTCAATGATGCTTAGCATACAGCATATAGTTTTGTTGTATGTGAGCTAGCCTTCTCATATTTGCTTGTAGAGATACACCTGGGGGACTGTAAGGACTCTTCAGTGTTATCGTCGTAATTTGTGCATTGCACACAGATTCTGTGAACTCTTTCTTGCACTGTTGTTTTGTTGTTCATATAGGCACAGACACAAACCACCACGGCGAAAACCCTTCACAGAAATCAGGAGACACATTAAACTTCCACAGCTCTCTTTGATTGCAAGGGTTTAAAAATTAGCATGCCTGAGGATCAGGCATGTTAACAAGACTGTAGGCAGTGTTGGTTTAGAAACTGATAGCTAAAACACTAATGAGTCATTAAAAATTCACTTTTCTTTAACAGAACTAAAATTTAATGACAAATCTCCCTCTCTCAAAAAACAAGCAAACAAACAAACAAGCATGTTTGTACATTGAATATGAAGCTGAGGTGAGAGGATAAATGATTTGTGTCAAACTTACTGTCAGGAGGAGGAAGACAATTTATGAGAGTGACAGTTCAACCAGGTACGAACAAAGGTTGTCTTGTTCAACAGCAGATTTTGAACACATTGTTCCAGAACAAATGATGATATGAGACAACAAAACAAGGAATTAAACAAGACACGTAGGAGCAAGGGGAGCAGGTAAACAAGTGAAATGGAAATACGAAAAGACTGAGTGACCATTTTGGGGAGAAAGGAAAAGTACTGCTGGCAATCAGCCAGGGTGGGATTCAATACGTAACAGCTTAAACTGCTTTTGCAGGTATTTACATCTGATTTTTGGTGTCCCCTTGGTGCCTACTGAAAAGTTATGCTGAGTGTAGCCCAGAAATTATGATGGTCCGTTCAAGGACAACACTTACCACAACGGGAGTTTAACTATCCACCTTATCAGTAGACACCTACGTATTCATCTTTGTACATTAAATCACAGTTAAATGTCCTGATCTTGAATATAATAGGCTGTGTTGAAATGGCAGGTGATGATGTGGCAGGAGCTGCTGTGAGATCTGACACTGGAAGCCATAACCAGAGAAAAGGAGTGGATGGAGAAGGAAGCTTTAACCTTGAGAATGGCTGAAAGCAAGTAGGAACTGTATCTCCTTCTCTTCCTCCCCACCCTAAACTGAATAAATTGGGAGAAAAATCAGATGAAGTAGCCCATGCTAAGGACACTGAAAGGGATCTCATAATGTCCATTTAGTGTGGTTTAATTTATATATGCAGATATATTCCAGTTCATATATATAGACAAGTCAACCCTTAGAAGTATTTGTGCTGCTGAGTATTAAGAAAGCAAAAAAACCCCCACAAAACAAATCTAATATAATTAATACAGAACACAAAAATATAATGTGATTTTTAAATCTTAGTGTTACTCCTACTTCTTATAGCTCATCTGCAGCAGTGCCTGTGAGAATAAGGGAATGATACACATTCAGAGGCTGACGGTAAACAGAGAGGATAGTCCTCAAGGTTCTTCATTAGTGAAGAAAACATCACATTTCCAGATAGCACTTTTGCTGAACATGCTAGGCCATCTGCTCATGAGGCTTTTGGTTTCATTTCAGGCACAACTGGCTTCAGCCCATCTCTAGCAGTGAATAAAAAGAAAGTTTCTAAAAAATGAATTACTGTCCCAAAACACAAATCACTTTTTGCAAATGTTGTGATAAAGTTTCCAAGCAATGCAAAGTGGGCTACCATACGTGCTAACCTCTGTGGACTGGTGAGGAGGGAGACATTCCCACTGTAGCTCTCTGCAGCCATGTATATTTTCATTTTAATTTTAATATACCAGTATTAAAATCTGTATTTGTTCTTCCTCTTTTGTTAGTCACTACTGGAAAAACACTTCTGTTCAGTTTAAATATCCAGGCTTAACAACTGCTTTTATTCTTCAAATCAGAATGTTAATTTCAGTAATCCTAGGAATGCAGCAAAAAAGGACACACATTTCATGTTGTTTGGAAGTTATTTATGGACATTTTTTACTGTGGCTTCTCACTTGAAACAGGACCATCATTGACTCAGGATCAGGTCAGACAGCTGCTCAAAATATCCATGGGTGGGATACACTGATTTCTCTGTATAACCTTTACCACTGCTGCATTACTCTCCTGTTTCCTAAAGACCAATCTGGCACCCCAAGCCACAGCTTGAGTTTACTGTTTGCTTTCAATAAAACAATGTAAGAGCAATTCAAGCATCAGATCACTTGATCAACAAAAGTCAGGTAGAACCTAGGTGACACAGGTTCTGTCTGCTCATTGGAACTAAAGACTGCTTCTGCATGCAGCACTTATCAATAATCCTGGGCCACAAGCATTTCCATCCTGTGAACTGTATCAGAAGGGATTGTCAGAGAAAATAAACTATCTGGTTTTGACCTAGTGTTAGTTACTGCTTTTCAAAATGCCATACATCTAAAAGAGAGGCTGATTGATGCAGTGGAGATGTTGGGGATCAACACTCTGTTTGTCACAGGAAAGACAGCAGGGCACTGCTGGGTCTGTGCTGCTGAGTATTACCCGTAACTTGTCTTAAAAGGCATTTCCTGAGTGTTTTGGCAAACTAAGCACTCACTGCTTTGTAAGTTTACTCCAAAAATTTGACATGGGTGATTCAAACTTCCCATATAGTAATCTGTACCTAATTAAAAATGGCATTTGTGGTTCATCAGTGGCCTCCTGACACTGGAAGAGCAGGTGTTTTTTTGACATTTTAAGATCGGGATGATCTTTGAATTTGAAATTCTCTCTCAGCGCTATAGCCTGCTGACTGCCAAATTGCAGCACTGAGAAGCCTTTTAGTGAGGAAGGACAGTGCGGGCTGGGCTTTGGAAAGACACTTGACTTGTTTTGACTGATTTGAGTAGTCTGGAATCTAGTTCCATGTTTTGTTTAACCTATATTACCTCTTGGTCAAAACAAGCACTATCTGTGCTAGGCAGCTGTTTATAGAGGTGCAACATCAAATAAATTAGTGGACTTGGACTGCTCAGTCCAAGTTGAAGAACCAAGGCTCTTGACTCTTTGGATCAACCTGAACGACCCAGTGGTTGAAGCGCCTTGTCAGGGAAGACATGGCTCCTTCTGTACAGAACTGTTTGCTGAGATGTGTGAACGGTCTTGCACTGCTATGACCCACGTTATTGCCTTTTCCTGAATGTAGGGAAGAACTTCAGCCTTGAGGGACTCTGACCCGGCACAACACTGGACCAGACCCAAAGATTTAAGGTGTAGCTGAGGCACCCAGCCCCCAGGCTGGAGCAGCTCTTTGCCAAGATGTTGGAACCTTAATATAGGTACACTTTGGACTCACATGCTCAAAGCTAAGTGTGACCAAAAAACCTTTCAAGATGAAGGCTAAGGGCCCAGTGTTTAGCAGGATCAGACATTTGTAACTCCAATCATTATTATACATAAACAAGACCTATAAATGCATATGGGGGGATGTTAATAGGGTAATAACAATAATAATAACAACTAAGTCCATAGTTACAATACTAAATATTACAGTAAAATCAGGTGTTGGGAAAGGACTACACCTTCTCATTGTTCCAAGCAGAAGCACAATATCCGTTGGATACAGGAAACAGCCTTTATACAAATTATTCTGTAACCAACTTCTGCAAGGATCTAGTCGATTACACTACCGCTTTTGATAGAAATTACTTCCTAAAAAAAAGAGTGGGCCACTTGTGATAGCCAGTATGATGATACCTACTTTTCAGAGTTCTGGGTCATAGCCCCATCCTGGCATACCCGTATTGCAGACAAGAGAGAGAGAGACTTGCATGCATACCAGGTGATGAATGATGTGGTTGTTGCCTCACTCCATTTGCTGTCATCTAGAGATGATATACCAGTCAGAAAATGGAAAAATTATTTGCAAACACTTTCAACACAAGTCCTTATTTTCATATCTACAATAACTAACGCTAATTGTTAAGCATTGAATGAGTGAGAAGTACCAGAGTTATTCACATCTTCTGGATGTAATTTCAGAGTGTCTTTTCTCCTGTCCATTTTAGGAGACAAACAGCTCACTTGAAACCCAACATGTTGCACTGCCAATAAATCACAACATAAAATGCTTTGATTTAGTGTCAGTTAAAATTCTTTTTAAAACAAAAGTTAATTGACACACTGAATTTTATTTATTAGTTTTTTTCTATAATTTCCTAAGTTTTTGCTTACAAAAACAGTGTAGAAAGATGGATACCATCGTATGGAGAAAATATTTGCCTAGTATTCGACTTTCTGTAAACTTTTAAGGGCAAAATTTTATGATTCAGAAAAGAAAAAACACTTAACAATTCCTGCACATATTTTACTGCTTTCAAAATTGTTGAGATAGAAACTTACAAAGGTATCGATTTTAATAGGCGTTAGAATAATATGCCATTTTCCAGCAGATGGATAATTATACTATTACACTTTTCTGCTTCATGAAGATTTCCCCTGACTTTGGTAGGAATTCTAAATGTGAAAGACATACAGGCTCAAGTCCTTGGTGTTGTTCTCAGTGCTGAAATAGTATCTGTTACAAGCGCAAAATTTCCAGCAGATGCCTCTCACTATGTCATTGAACTTCAGTAGTCTCTCAGTTTGAGTTCAATGAGACCATTCAGGCTTTTAAAGATAATGATAGTGATAGATAAGGTGAAGACCAAATTTTTTTTAAAACATATATATAATGAAAAATATAGCTTAGATTCACAGAATGGAATTATTTATTGGGACATTTAAGCTCATAACCTGCTATAAACAGATCCTTTAAGCAAAGATTTTTTGTTCTCCTCCAAAGGCCAAGCACTGGGTTAGAAATCTAAATGCAAATAGAAGTAAACTCTAATTTTGAGAGAAGCTCAAGGAGCACAAAATTTATCAGTTATTCAGTACCACTAATTAGGTATTTCCTTCACTTTTTAAAAGTAATTTACCTAGGAAAAAAATGCATGGAATTCTAAGGATAATTCCAATATAATACCACAGAAGTGTAAATAGGTGTAACAGAAGTGAATAAAGAATTCAACAGAAAATGATCATGGTATCATTACGTTTTCAACCTGCCTATGTCATGTAATATAAAGTTGGGTCTGAGGTGATAGAAAAATCTGTAAGTTATCGGAAAAACCAATGGAAACTACTTGTTTTTCAATTAAATGGGATCTTTTCCAAAATAAGGAAAGAACTATGATAATTTATATTCTGAATATATACAAGTGTGAAACTTATAAGGCCCTATTAAATACATATATATCCATTTCGTGCTTGTGAATTTAATACAAAGGCATAATGGACATTGGGATGGCACATCTTTGAAGCTGATGCAACTGGTTACTGACCTTCACAGGTTTTCCTCCTACAAATGCTGGAGCAGTAATGCTTTTATCTGGAGTAATGGGAGAGAAAGGAAGTCACAGTCCAAAATGCAGCTCACCCAGAAATTAAAACTGGGGAAAGTGGGCAGGAAGATACCATTGTGTACTGGGTGTTTCTGGAAGCAGAGGCCAGCTGTGATCCCTCTAAGTATTCAAGGCCAGGTCAAATGGAGCTCTGAGCAACCTGGTCTAGTGAAAGATGTCCCTGCTCATAGCAAGGGGGTTAAAACTAAATGATCTTTGAGGTCTCTTCCAACCCAAGTCATTCTGTGATTCTGTGGTCTGCAAAAGAGAAACAGTCAGAACATCAAGCTGAAAGCAAAAGCAGGGAACAGTGGACGTGGCAGAAGAAAAAAAATAACGGCTAGAGGAAGGTTTGGAAATGCAAATGATGGAAACACCCAATTTTAGTCTGAGCTGCAAATCAGGCCTTTGCTGTCTGTAGAGAAAAGAAGATGATCAAGGAAATGTCATAACCCATATGCCACCAATTTTCCTTCCCATAAGGAAAGAAAAGTCACACGATTACAGATTATTTTACACAATTATTTTACTTTTTTAAATACTACTTTCCTGGTAAGGGATTTTTTTTATTTATTCTCACTTGCTTAATTTATAGCAGCCATTTATTTGATTGCTGTTTGTGAGCTCCATTTTGGCCTGGTTTTCCACAGTCATGGGGGATATGACCAGAAGCCTCTGCTGCTTTGGCTATAACACTGACATCTGCATCTGACAATATATTCTTTTTGACTCCTCCAGCTTTTGCAGAGTATAACTCAAAGTATGAACTCATCATTTGAATTAAAATGCTGTTAAGTCCACAAAGCGGCCATGACTGAAGGAAAGTCCAGGGGGTTAGACTGAGCTGTACAGGGGGGTTCTCCTGTTCAGGAACACCTGCAGCAGCCCCGAGCCTTGTCAGGATCTGGAAGCTCTCAGCAGCTAATCAGGTAAGGAAGGGGCAGTGCCAGGAGCAACCATGGGAGATTTAAATGGTTCCAGGGCCCATGAGCAACCTGGAGTGTGGCACATCAGTTTGCACGGCAATTCACTAAGGGCTCCTCTCCAACCATTCAGTGGAGCCAATAGAAGCAGCAATGGACTGAGTACCTGGTAAGGAAGAGCAAAGAGATCCTTTTAGCCCCAGTGTTATTAGCATAGTAGTTTAAGCTTTCTTAGTTGTGGTGTTGACACTCCGTGAAGCTCAATCCCCTGTAGCAAGGGTCACTGACCCAGCCATGTCAGAGGCCTCCAGCCAGCCAGACCTGCTGATGGTAGATGCAGCTCTCCAGGTCACAGGCTGCCAGGAGTGCCTGATGCTTCTTTGCGAGGTTGGGATGACAGGGAGTTATTCTGCAGAAGGTGAGCTGTGTTTGAGGAGCTGTGTTGCCAGGAGAAGGAGCTACAGGAAGAAGTGAACAGGCTATGCAGCATTGGAGTGAATGAGCAAGACATAGACCAGTTATTTTCAGCAATGCTACAGTCTGAGACTCCCAGGAGTCTTGAACCTCCGTTGTGGTGAAGAAGTAGATGGACTCAGAACCCTGCAGGGTAATTAGTCAAAGGACTGTTAGCCAAGGGTCTGTTAAAGATGAAGGCTGGAGGCACATCACAGCAGGTACCAAGAAGAAGATTCCTCCTTCTCTGAATATGACAAGTAGGACTGGTACCTTTTACAACAGGTATGGGGCTCTGGATCTAGAAGGCCAAACAACTGATGAGGTGGGCGAAGATCCTTCTGGGATGGTGGGGCATCTAAAAACACCACCACCTGCACCCTGCATCAAGACCTCCTCTGTTAACAGGAAAAGAAGGGTGGTTGTAATAGGAGACTCCCTTCTAAGAGGAAGGGAGGGTCCGATATGCAGACCAGACCCAACTCACAGGGAAGTCTGCTGTCTCCCAGGGGCTCAGATCAGGGACATTACTGGAAAACTCTCCAGTCTAGTAAGGCCCTCTGATTACTATCCACTGTTGGTTGTTCAAACTGGCAGCAATGAAATAAAAAAGAGAAGTCTGAGGGCAATCAAAAGAGACTTAAGTAACAAAGTACACACGGCCTCAGTTTAAACTTAGCCTGTAACAAACCTGGAAAGTAACTGTGGGTACATGCTGGCTGCATACCTATTTCCCACTTCCCCTTTTAAAGGATCTGTACTTGCTTCACTCCTTAGGGAGAAACTGAGATAAAGTAACTTCTGAGGTCTCATTTTAGACCTGCCTGAGCTTAGCCTCCATCCACTCACTGGAACATTTAATTTAGCAAAAGTATCTATTTAGGATAGAGTCCAAAGTACAGTCTCTACCCCATACTCCGCCCAATTCCTCTAATCACAACACCTCCCATAGGTGTGCCCCACGCAGAGGCAGTCACACATTCAGTAACCCCAAGAGTTTTACAGCTTCAGGCTTTGACAGATTTGCAGCACAAGATCACAATCTGAGTACCATAATGACGGGTCATTAGCCTATGCCCCAGGCCTGCTGCGAGGTATCTGGCGCACGAACGTACACGCCCCGCGAACAAGCCGAGCCTTGTTCATTAAATATCAAAGGGATCATTCCTTTTACTTTGATATGGGCAATTGAAAACTGGTGGATCAGGAGCTGATTCACGGGCAAATCAAGAGTCTTCACCTCAAGAATTGGAGAGTCAGTCAAAAATGTCCCAGACAGGTGGAAGAAAACAGCTTCAGATTTTAATCTGCTGGTGAATTTTGAGATTCAAAAGGTTCTGGTATAAGCTTCAAATTGAGACATTCCCAAGGAGAAGAAACAGTTAAGGTAATAAACATAGAGAATAATAGAAAAAAAAAAAGAAACATACAAGTCATCTTGAAGTACATCTGATTTGGTTTTTAAAAGTCAATTATAAAAAGTGCTGAGTAATATCAAGTACCTTTGACTTAACTGGTTGCACATTAACTCTGAACCACTGTCTGCTAAGCCAAGTTCTGGACTCTGCAGATACATTTAAAATTTACTGTGCTACAATGTTTTGCTTTTTGTTTTTCACAGTTAGGTTTAATTCAAATTATTAACTACAATAAAATATCCAAATATTTTAAATAATATCTTAATGATGTGACTGATCAGCAAGACCACTAATTCAATGCAATATCAGAGGAACAAGCAATGCAGTAAGTCAACAAAACCCGAAGAAGACAAATTTAAAGGCATGGTTTAAAAAGCTGTAGCACCAATGTATTAATAAACTATGGTCCAGAAATGATAAATCAGAAGAAAAACTGGTTGTGCAGGAGTATAGTTAGCACCTTGGGAATCATTGTCAGCTCTAGTCTAACACAGCAGGATTTAGAAATCGTGTGACTGAGTCATATTATTCAAGTCACATTTTAAGTCTATGTGAGCTTTTTCTCCTTCAAACCTTATTTGTTAACTACATTTCTTCTCAGTGTGAATGTTAAAACACAAACATGCATTTAGAACTGGTGCATATCTCTACTTTTTTACATAAAATGTGATTTTAATTGATAATTAACCTGTGTTTTATTGCTAATTAACTTCTATATACGCAATAACTTAGCATTGCTCTTGAAACATTTTCCACTGCACTTTGATCTGATCAGCACTGCTCCACCTTGTTTGCTCTTGCCAACACAGCTCACAAGTTTTTGAGTGTATTACTGATTTTACTTCAGTTTAGGAGATCTAGTCTCCTGTTTAAACACTTAGTATTTGCCCCGCTTTGCAATAGGGCAGTACCCCAGTCACAGACTTTTTATGGTTTGTGATCATGTATTTCCTGCATTTCCCTGTGTGAGGTTTCAGAAATGTCTGTGAGTGGAATCACAGTTGTATGATCATCCTTGACAAACTTGATCATGACGACAAACTTGTCTGGATTTTACTGTCTCCTTTTTCACTGCTTTTATGTCTAACCATTTGGCTCATACAATATTCTTACATCACAGTCCATCAATAACACACAGTTCTGGGATTTTTCATCTACAATCTTCATCATTCATTCTTCTCACTTGGGTAACTGTGTACTCTTTAGACTTTCTCTTGAACTGTTTCTGTTTGCAGAACAGGATATTCACCCCACTGCTGATTCATCCTTATAATGAACAGGACTATGAGAACTGAATCTTTTAAGTTTTCTCTACACACATTCCTTTTTCTCTCCTCCCCTCCCCTCTCCCATCTTCCAATTTGAGCTATAGCTATGTTCAGTACTCCAGAGAAATGAAAAATGTCCAGATGTTGTTTATATACATATACCTGCCAGCTTATGAGTTAATACATGATATTTGTTTTTATAATAGTACAAACACTCTTTAGTTGCCCCCAAATATTTGCTGCTAGCAAAGACTGCAGTATTCCCAAGGCAAATTAAACTGAATTATAGCAATGAAAAATAAAAAATACATTTTGAAGGTTACAAAGTCAGCTATTAGAAAGTTTAAAAATCCCAGAATTCTAGGCCTTTAATCAAGGTAAGTATAATGTAGTTACATTAATTTTTCACTACAACTTTGCCAAATTCTGAATATATAATCTTGTGCAGCGAGTACAGCATTCTTCAAAATTTTGTTATGTTACTCAGAGCATACAACTGACTACCTTACTATATTGCAAATATAAATCCTATTTAGGGTACACCAGCATTAATATTTTCATGGATGCTTATCAGTAGGGAAGTTAAATGCTGCGGGTTTTTTATGCTAAGAGTGCTTTACATGTTCAAAGGGCAAGTCCTGAATACACCACTGTTTTTTACAGCTAGATACTATAGATATGTATTGCTTTTGGTGGGCTTAGCACTTTGGCAAATCAGACCTAAGTTCTCAAATTGATCTGCAGAAAATGAGGGTCTATCAATTAGACACAGTATGATGGTATAGAAGTTATCCACAGAAATGGATGAAATATAGCTATCAAGGAGAATCTTTAGTTAACTTAGCCAGGACAGTCACTGCTCTAGCAGTCATCCCCTTGCCTCACCAGGTTCCCACCTACAACAAAGAAGAAGCAGGAGTTCTCCAGTGTCTTTGACTACATAATCTAGGTTTATCTGTAAAGCTCCTTGTAGATGCATGTATATATTACAATTTTCTCATTAAAAACTCAGAGTGAAAATATGAAAATTCTTCCACACAGCATCTGTAACACAGCTCCCTTTTTATTTAACTCCCAGAATAGGATGTCTCACTTTCCCATAGACAACATCTCAGATTGCCAGTCTCTTTTCTAGCAAAGGTACAGACTCTATGGCTTCAGAATGAGTGGAATCAATGGCTTATCTGGTGGCACGCTAGCTATTCCTTCTTCTCCTTCAGTGAATGAGTTTTATGCCAGATTAGGAAGTAACCAGTTCTCACTGTGACCACATGATAGCTATAACAGAAGGGAAAAGAGGGGCTTGCATGACTTGTGGCACAGGTGGCAGTACAGAGAAACAGGCCCATGTCTATTGAGGCTCTGCAGTTGTACAAAGTAAAATTGCATCCAGGAAGACGTAGCATTTTCTGTTGGTCCCTTCTTATCTTGATTGCCTTGCCCATAGCTTTTATGTTTTCCCAGGGTCAATTTTTGACCTAAATCCCTTTCTGCTTTCCCAGTGAGACTCAGCCTGCAAACTATAAGAACCATCTCAGAGGTTTTTTTACCTAAGTCCTCTTGGCTTCTCCTCTCCCACACTGTCACTCATTTCCAGTTCCACTTCTGTTCTTGGATTTCACCTTTGAGTCCTATTACAATTCCACATCTTAATCTCCACACCGAGGCAGCTGCCAGTCTGTCACATTTCTCCTCAAAATCTTTTCTATTCTTACTGTCATCTCATTTCCTTTGGGTCCCAGATTTTGTCTTGCCCATTCATCCTCAGTTTCCCCTCATATGTTCCTAATCTTCCTTTTTCCCCTTCCTGGCTTCCATTCATGATCTCTTTGCCAATTCAGTTCCTGTCCTTGTCCCTGTAGAACTCTCAGCTTCTTTTTTTTTCTGATGAGTCCATATGTTGGTGTATGTAGCAAGTATGTGTTTGGCATGGCATTCCACATGACAGTGGGAAGTGGGACCAAGACATCTGATGTGCAGGGACAGATGAGTGGGACTTCTCAGCTATCTCAGCGTGGGATCTTGTTCAGAGCTCAGGCCGATCGGCTGTGATTGACACAGGAGGCCATGGGAGAGAGCCTGCAGTGCTGTGTTACAAAAGCATTAAATACAGATTGGCGTGTACTTGAAGGAGAGAACACAAAGTGAGAATCAAATTATTACTCTTGAATCAAGCAAGATTTAAAAGGTCTGTAAGCCTTTTCGTCCTACACTTAAATCACTGCATTTCCCCTTGCCTGTATTCTAGCAGGAAGGGAGACAGAGAGCAGGGAACAAAAAGGCTTTTAGTTTCATTGCCCTGAATTCAGCCTGATCTCTATTAGCTCAGAGCTTCACTTCCAGAGAAAACAGCTGCTGAGCTAAGAGCTGGAAGCAGACCCAGTTCCAGTGGCATCTTCACGGAGTGAAGACCCAAAGGTCCAGCAGGTCATTAGAGTATACAAAACCTCTTTTCTTGTGGGGCTTATAACCTAAATAAATTTGGACAGATTATCTTTGACACAGAGGTTAATTTGTTGACCCCATTTCAAAGTTGAATGCCACTGCCATTTCTCAAAATCACTAAAAATGTTACCATGGGTATTCTTCTTTAGCATTGTTCACAAAAATACTTTTTTTTTTTTTGTTGAAATACTTCATGCACCCTTAAACTGAAGGCAAGAAAGGCCTTGCAGTATTGCAACTGCAATGGTTATAGCAGATCAAAGCTATAAGCTGTTGAAAATAACCTTTGAATGAGTAGTGCTGGGTGAGTGGAAAAGTAAGGCTTGTTCCCGCTGTTGCTTATGACACATATGTCACTGGTGTTTCAATGGTAGAGAATCTGCTCTTTTCTAAGACTGGGAGTTTAAATCCTTGTGCACATGAAAGCTACCCAGCAGAATAGGCATTTGTCCATGTGCTGCATATAGCAAAATCACACTGTGATGTGTAAAATACTGTACAGATTGCAGTATATACTGTTCAAAGTTTATTTTGAGTCTTCTGCATTTTCATAAGACAAAAAAATATGATCTATATCATCTTACAACATTGGCAGTATGAAACATACACACAGTATGCATTTTGAACTGTAGCATATGTACAGAATGTTCACAATTTAAACAGGAGAAATGTAGCTGAGCATGTATCTATCTATCTATCTATAAATCTATCCATCTCTGTAGGCTTACTACCATAGCATTAGGAACCTCTCTGAAATCTGTCCAACTGAAAAGCCCTCCAAGCTTACCGTATGAATTCTCCATCCCTCCCCCCAAACCTGTAAGTACTTGCAAATGCCTTCACCTCTCTCCAGCCTGCAGTTGTTTAGAGAAGTCTTCTAACACCGACAAAGGACACTTGAAGAAACTTGTCAAGGAGCCACTACTACCATCATGGAATAACAGCAATTACACCCCACCAGTAAGAATAACAGCTGGACACAGCTGTATCCAGCAGGAGTATAACATTATCCATTTCCAAATGTAACAGTATTTGCATTTTTTCTCCTCACTTATGACCATGCTGCAGCAAGAGCTCTTTAAAGATCTCATGACAGCTTGAAAACTGAAAATCCCTCCAATTCTTAATAAACTACTTTTCCAACATGAGACCCTATCACTATAGACTAGGCTTGCACATTCTGAAAATTAAATTAATTTCCTCTTTCCTGTTAGAGCTACATTAAAGGGAACAGTTCAGCCTCACCCTCTTTCTCCAGTTAGTTGAGATGCCAATATCTATGGATACATCTATTATAATTTTAACTGGGTATGTTATGTGTAAATATCATCCAGTTGGATTTGCATTGACGTAATTCATACTATATATATAAGACATCAAATTTAAACATGTTTTAGCTTCTAGCTCTTTGAGATTCCTTCACTAGTTAAGAATTTAATCCATCCTCTTGGACTTTTAAAATGGTTGACACAGAACAGTACTCAGCATTCTTAGGGAACTTAGGACCTTTCAGGGTTTGTTCTCTGCAAAGTGCTCGTAGTGTGGCTCAAAATGCTTTTTGGTGTGTGGGGTGGGTTTTTTTTTCATCTGCAATTGGCCTGAGACAGTAACTTTCAGCAAACACGAAAAGTGCAAACTAAAAAAGATTGTTGTAACCCTCTTCACACCCTGTGGCAGAACTACAGCGATCTTGCTGCTTTGATGTTTTGATTATGGATGAGGGCTTACTCTAGCTGCCGCAGCTATTTAATTGTATGTGGACAGTTCTTTTCACCAAACTGAACTGAAACACTAAATTTTCACAGCAGAGGTCACTTGTAAAATGAGTAATATTTTACTGTGTAATGACTTATGGCGCAATGCTTTTCAGTTCTGAATTACTCCTTTTCCATTAATTTACAGGACTAAGAAACCCCTTGGGATTCCCAAGCTGGGGATTTCAAATACAGTTACCTGCAAAAAATTCTAAAGAACTACAAGGGAAGCATTAGTTTCTCTTATGGTTTCCCTCCATGCATCATATTGCACAATAAGGGTGTCTCATTTTTTGATCTCAGGAGGGATAGACAGCTGATGGTTTTAAGCAATGTTGCTCAGATTTGGGTCACTTTTAATGTGAGACACACTAATTAGATTTTCCATGATTAATACAATGGCATTTTCAAGCATTTCAATGCAACTAAAAGGAATGTCTGAGAAAAAAGACACAGCTCTGATGACTGCAAACCCTCAGATATGCCTCAGGCTCTTAAAAATGATGAAATCTGCTGAAGTCAGGAAGGTTTTTAGTTAACCGGCTTTTTTATCTGCTGAGATACATTTGGGACTCCACAATTCTGAAAAAGCTTACAACAGGACAAGTCAGAAGACTGGTGTTCTACAATTTGTTTCCAAGATGAAAGGAATGTATAAACCACCAAACATTAAACACACAACATATGATAATACACACGGTCAAAAATGAGCATGAGCTTGTCTGTCAGCATTCAACCAAACCACAATTCCAAAGCCTGAAGGATCTTACTCCATCTCTCAGTGTGAATTCGGATTGAAGAGTATCTTACATCACAGCAGCATTTGAGTGTACCTTGTACCAAATGGTAGTGGAGCTGTAAGGTGCTGCTGCTGCCCTGGTATTTCGTTAGTCCCTGCCCTGCCACGACGTATCAAACTCCCTGGACCTCTTTGCCACTCCACCTCATCCCCCTTCCTCACGCTGGGGATTGTCCCCATTGCCTCAGTTTTTTGTCTCTCACCTCCTCCTCTCTTCTCCGTAACAAACCAAAGGAGCTGGCACAGTGGGAGGACTGGACCCAGTTTCTTCTCATACAGCACAACGTTAAGAACGAACCCCCGCTATTTGTATCTCATTTATCATACCTCAAATTAAGTTTTATGAAGCTGTGAGATGTCTTGCTTTTTAAGGGGACACGTATCGGGTATCTGTATCAAAATCAAGCGCAGGTCAAAGGGCTGCCAGAACTGCTACCTGTCCGAGTCTGGCACTGTTCACACTGGGGACACGCCACCGCCACGCCGACACCCGCGGCCACGTCTGCGGGGCACCGTGACAGACCCCGGGTTGCCGTGACGGCTGAAAGTGATTGAAGAGCGGGAAGCACTGAGATTCCCCCCATCCTTCCCGGGTCTCCGTCCCAGGACCTTCCCACCGCATCGGAGTCTTTTCCCGGCAAGCCAAAGGCTGGGGCTTCCCCTCCGCCACCGCCGGGAGGCCGCGGGGGC
>VZTI01002113.1:101665-135885 GCA_013397865.1 Struthidea cinerea | reverse complement strand
CGGGGGCGGCCGCTGGCACGTGGGATTCTGGCCTCGCCTCCCGTGGGTGCCTGGAATCCTGTGCTCCAAAAGGAGCTGTGGACGTAGCACATCCCTGGGCAGTCCGGCATGTGTGAGCATACGCGACGCTGAGAACCTGACCGTGAGCTCTGCGCCCCGTGCAGCAGGAGAGACCCAGAGCGGCCCGCGGCAGCTGTCCCGCGGAGCCCGAGGTGCGCTGGCCGTACCTGCAGCCGCTGTCCCCGCGGGGTTGCGACATCGGCCCTCGCTGCCCGTCTCTTTGTGCCGAGTAGCTCGGGTCATGGACATTCTAGTGACTTCTGTTAGTGTCTCTCACAGTGTTGCCTTTAGTTTCTTTCAAGTGTACGATCTATAAACTCAAAGAAGGCACACACTTGTTTTGGGACACTTCAAGAAGAACTTGCAGGTTTTTTTGAGGGGAAAATAAGCACTGGGACTATGCTTTCTGAATACCTGTTACTTTATATGCCGACATTTTCCCAGGTATTTTTCACTTGATGAAGTGAAATGCTGGGCCACCTGAAGCCAGTACTTGATGCTCTTCAGTGTCTCTTCTGCAGCTGATGAATAAATGTGTGTAAAGGCTGACGGAGGAGGAGTGAAAAAGGGGAGGGATCAGTATTCACTGGATTGTTTGCTTATTTTTAATTCATAAAATGACATGCGTAGAAAATAATAGATGTAATTCTGAATAGTAAACCATTACTTTTCCTAACAATTGTAAGTTATTTTTGGAAGACGTAAACAAGCAAATGCAAAAAATAAATTGCACTACTAGGTTCGAAAAAAAAGTTAGGCAGTCTGGCAATTTTTAGACCAATATCCCTAACTTTGGGACCATGTATAGAATGAATTTAAAAACAGTGAAAATTCATGTTTTGATCCCGGAAGGTATCTGTAAACAGAGATGGGTTATTTCCGTGGTGTCTGATTTGGAACCATTATTGTACGTGATTTGATTTAGAGAGCCCAATCCATTCCTTAAGTGAGACATCCATCCCACCCATCCCAATATTTGGGTGGGGTCATCCCATGACACGAACTACTTGACAGAGTAGTCTGCGATGCAGCTTCATGGTTCAGCTCAGTTTATGAAATGGAGAGCTGCTGTTTGATAGGTCACTCTTCATCATCATCATCCATGTTGCTTGTCTGACTCTTGATGAGCTTGTTCTGGGAGTTAAACACATAAAAAGTATTCATTTTTTTGATAGGTTTAGTTTGCTACCAGTCTAGCTCCCTAAAGAACGTCAGCACAGGAAACAAAAGGGGAGCAGGAAGGCAAATGGGGTTGGGTGCCAGGCAATTGGGATTGGGTGTCTTTTTAAGGCTAGGAGATATTATACTGCCTCAGCCATATTATAAAATTGTGCCTGTCATTAGTTTAAATTCTAGTACAATTGTAAAAGACAGAATTTTTGAAAATGGAAACAGGCAAAGCTCTTGCTTGCAAAGTTTTCAGCCAGACGTGAGTGGTAGGGAAAAAGGATCAAAGAACCCATTTGGAATTATTTTTATACCCCTTATGGCTGTGGATTTTTTTAAGTGCACTCTTTAGAGTCTACAGCAAAATGGTTTGGATGTTTGTGTCCCAGCAGAATGATGTTATACAGAAGACCTCACAAGAAGGCATACTGTCTTGCCCCAAAAACCAAACTGCTGCTTGATTAATTAACTACTTGAAAGCCTGTGCTGTTTTTCAAAGAAGTGTGCAAAGCACTAGCGAGCAAGCAGCTGCAAATAACAAATGGTAAAACCCATCGACTTATGTGTGGTACAGCCCTTAGCATAAGGTGCTGGTGTTGCGGTACTATCTTGCTCCAGTAAAATGTGCAATTAATTCTTTTAGCATAAAGAAAGAAAAGAAATTATGCATGGTCTGTAGAGGTGCCTAGCAGCAGCCTAGCGGTGTTCAATAGCCATTTCTGATCTGTGGGAAGAAAAGGGTGCAGTGGATTAAAAAATGGGGTTAGAGCTTGGTTAGAGCTTCTCAGATTTGGTGCAAGTCTGTGATCTCTCCTTCCTTATCTAACCTTTATTGGTTTATCCATCACCATGTGTCCTCCACTTGTCAGATTTCTTCTTTCCCTTTCTTCTGTTTGAATCTAACAAACACTGTAGCATGTGGGTTACCCCGTACCCTCCCTCAGGAATCCACTGTAAACATTTGGGAATGTGTTGACATAGGGAGCGTTGGCAAATTACTGCATAAATAAATGCCAAAGTAAAGGCTGTATTTCTGGTCATGGATCACACCCTTTTGGACAGAAATGCCGACAATGTGGAGCTTGCCTATGCTAGAAAAAGTGTTTCTACTTCAGGTGTGCATGTGCTTTTATGTAAGTTAATATGTTGCCTTAATGTTGGTATGATTGTAGCAGTGTGCAAACTCTGTATAAGGGATTGTTGGGTTTAAAGTACCAAGACAAGCTTTACCAGAATAATCAAATTTGACATCTTAAGCACAGCCCTTTATGGGTTCCATCAGGATTGCTACAGTAGGCAAGTGTGTGTATATATAAATGAAGAGCTTAAGTAGGTAAATAAACATCACTAACTGCACTTCAGAGTTCTGTATGTTTGTTTTGCTGGGTGATACCTCTGTCCTGCTTGACTGAGGCAAAGCATAACCACCTTTGTGGTTCTTGAGAGTTACACATCTAGGAGCATAATGAGGGTTTGTATATCATCGAGAAGAGAGCTCCCTAAATCCATCACTGGTGCTCCTTAAGCAGATGTTACAGGATTTCACCTTTTTTTGGTGTGAGGTGCTTCCCCTCTGTTTCCTCTCAGGCTGAGGTGCTCCTAACTGGAGAAGAGGTTTTGCCAGAAAAGGTGTTGTATTGACTTAATCTGCTGTTCCCTTTTTCTGTAATGCAATTGATGTAACCTGACATTACAAGATTTGAGGGTGAGTTCAGTACCAGTTTTCTTAGAGATAGGGTAGAAAGGAAGAGGAATTTCCTTTTAAATAAATGCTTATCATTTGAGTGCTTGTGGCAGTAATAACACAAAGGAAACTAATTGGAGTCTTTGCCAGGTTTTGTATCACAGATGGTGAAGAAACAGAAGTAGAACAAAAGTTTCTGTAATCACAGAAAAAATTAATTTGAGTTAAACTCAATGTCAAATGAGTCTCAGTGCCTTCTGCATGGTAAGAGAGATCTCCCTCTTACTGGTTAATGAAGAAAAGCCTATCTAGGCTGTTTGCTGGGGAATGTATTTTCTCCAGAGAGCACTTCCTTTTTGCTGCTGCACAGAAGTATTTCTGCTATGGCAAAACCTGATGATTTCCTAGCCTGGAGACTGTACAGATTATTCTCTTCTGCCTTTATAAAATGTCTTGTGTCAATCCCAGCTTCATGTGGTTTTCTTTTGGTGTTTTCAAACTGTTTTTCCACTAGCTGTACACAGTCTCATGGAGCAGGAGGTGAAATGTCAGGTGAAGCTGACTCCCATTTATCTTCCAGCAGTGATGCTGCCCAAGTCAGAGAAGGGCCCTTGAGATCCCCAGGGGCTGCCTCCTGCCAACTTCCATAGGTGTAGTACTATTCCACTTTTTCGTGCTCAAATTGATGCATATTTTTGGCTGCTAGTGTTCATTGCATGTCCATGACTGAAAATGGTCACAGACTGTAACCAACAATTTGTGGAAAAGGCTGGGGTGTTCTCTGACTCCCTCCTTGAAGAACAGATGCTGCAAATTACTAGGAAGAAGAAGCTCAGGCTGACCACAAATTAAAACCACTGCCTTAGGGGAAAGGGACAGTGGAGAGAATTGGAACAAAGATTGTTGTGTCCCTATTTATCTATTGGAATTGAATCCTTCTCCTAAGGTTTGCATCCCAAAGCTTTTCAGATAAAGAAAATATAGACTGAACCTGGAAACAGTCATTAGAGGTTTATAACTGCTTGGAAAGTTAACACACATCTGACGTCAGCTGCATCAATGACAGGGTTTGTAAAAATGATTCCCTCTGCAATTCTATTGCTTTAAAAGAAAGTAGGTAGATTTACATTACATAATAGGAAGAAATTCTTTGTGCTGAGGGTGATGAGACACTGGAAGAGGTTTTCCAGAGAAGCTGTGGCTGCCCCATCCCTGGAAGTATTCAAGGCTGGGTTGGATGGGGCTTTGAGCCACCTGGTCTAGTGGAAGGTGGCCCAGCCCACGGCAGGGATTTGGAACTAGATGATCCTTAAGGTCCCTTCTAACCCAAACCATTCCATGATTCTGTAGGTTTGTAGGGTTGGTATTTTAATTATTAGGAATGGTCTTCACAGTCAGGATTGCTTGTGAGGAATGATATGATACGTGGCACATGTTGTGGGTTTTGCTTTACAGCAGTGTAGGAATTTCTGTGCTGCATTAGATGGAACCTGTACCTTCTAATATATTGTTTCTGACCAGTTCCTAATGCATCAGAACATGGTACTAAAAAAAACCAAACTTAAATTGTAGATTGAAGTCAACAGAAGAAGAATTGCTTGATACATTTCTCAGAAAGGATTTTGCTGTGACCCGAGTTATGGATTTAAAGCCTTGCCTGAAGCAAACTGACTTTCATTTTTCCCTTTTATTCTGTATTTTGAAATACCTCTGATCTATACAATTACATTAATCTAAGATACTTTTCCCCAAAATTGCTCTCTTGAATCCAGAGAGATATTGTTGAAAAGAATATAGATTTTGTCTTTGCCTTCAAGAACATCTTATCCTTCTCTGTGACAAGCTGTGAGCTTGCTAACAGCTCTCTTACCAAGTGAATTGTAGTTCACAAGATGTCATCAGCCTGTCTTTTTTACCACTTTTGCTAATTTAGGCAATATGTTAAGGTAGTTTTCAATTGGAGGGAACATCAGGAAGGACAGATAGAAGGATACCAGAAAAATCTGGCCTCTTCCTTCTTACCTTGGCTTTCTACAGAGGCCTTTTTCTCCATCCTTTTGATTGGAGCTCCAGGGAGTGCATGTGTTTTCATGACCTCCTTTTGTTTACTGTCATTGTCTGCTCTTACTCCACTCTGAAAAGGACTGAAGGTTGAAACTGTTTAAGGCAGAAAAGAAACAGTTCTGTTTCTTAAGTAGCCTTAGAAAACCTTTCTTTCTCACCATCACACTTGGGTTTTCTGTCAACTGTTCGTTGCTGTGCCAAGATGTGGTGGAAGCTTGTTTCTTTGCTTGCTTCTACTGGTCAGAGCTTAAGTGAAGGTAGAATAAAATGAAGTCAGCAAAACCAGAACCTTCTCAAGGTGTACAAGTCTCCATTCACAGGCTTTTGGTTTTTCTTATGGCTCTAATAGACCTGGAGAGCCATTACATCAAGGGTCTTGCACAGTAGTCTGTTTCAAGACAGGTTTTTCTTTCTCTTTTTTTTTTTTTTTAGTGCTGCTTCTCATCCTTCTGATGTGTAGCCTGGGTGTCATGTACATTTTGAGTTCCACTTCCTACCAGAGCTTTGAAGATGACAGTAAAGATGAGACCTCTTTTAGAAGATAATGAACCTTCTCAATAATCTATGATTTACAGTATTCTTTACTTAAGGTACACTGCCACCTAGCAACAGTTTCTCTTCCCTCGGTTTTTTTGACCTACTTTGTTGGGGGTTGTTCAGCTTTATAGTTTATACCTGGTCTGGTCTTGATCAGCATCCAGAACCCATCAGTAGATGCCATCCTGGTATGTGTGTGAGAGGTGGAGATATTTTTAGTGGCAATAAGAACTGCTAGCTTCAGGTTTCTGACTGAAATACAATAGTTTATACTTTCATGGTGTTTTTTCCTCCCCGTATTTTTGTGGAAAGGGCCTATAATTTTTTTTCCCCTTGGAATTACTGATTTTCCTTTCTTCTTTATTCTTTGGAACAAATAAAATTAAAGGGTGAGAATTAAAGGGAATTGTTTTCAGCTCTTTTTATTATTCCAGTGCAACATGAAGCATGGAGTGTCCATCTAGAGCACTGTACACAAGTGCACAGAGCTTACAGAAAGTTCTGAACAATTAACCCTTCTGCTCCTCTTCCAAGGTGATAGTCCCAAAGGTATGAATGAAGTGAATACATAGTGCTTCAAAAATTATGTTCATGCTTACCGCTATGTTTAGAGGAGGAGAGCAAGCTGGTTGGCGAATCTTAGCTGAAACATTACAAATAAAGGCTGGTGTGAAGGAAGACAAAAAGGGGCATATCTTAATCCTGGTGTTCCCTTATATGAGCTATGAACCACTTCTCCCTTAAGCATGATGACAAAACTTGTCCCCCTGATGTGTTTTAATAATTGGTGATATAACTAGAGAGCTGCATCATCAGGCAATTGCAGGACTTCCTGGAGTCTCGACTCGCAAAGCTGCCTGGATCTTAGCTCCCCCAGCAAGGAGTGACTTCACTGGGATGCAGAGACTTCGCTAAATCCCAAGCTTGCAGTCTTGCTTGTGGACTCCCCCTCAGTTCCCCTGCTGGAAATTGGAGGTCAGTGTGGTCTCTTGATTTACAGACAACACAGAAAAAAGCTTCACTGGGCACTCAGAGAATTGTCAGAGATGCTGAAAAGAATTCTTCCATGGTATAACTGCTCAACATGTGCTGAGGAACTGTTGCCTGTCCATCCCTTTCTCCTATATGCTGAAATACAAATTCTAGGTATTGTATTTTTGCAATATTCAGCTGAGCTGTTGGATTGTGCCAGCCACTGTAGTGTTTTGCTCAGTTATGAGAATTATGGTCCCATATAAAATTGTTTGGGTTTTTTTTTTTTTTTTTTTTTTTTTTTTTTTGTGTCCTTGAAANTTTTTTTTTTTTTTTTTTTTTTTTTTTTTTTTTTTTTTTCTGGTCAAGTGTTTTGATTAAGTAGTTGGGCAGGGCTTGTTTTGATAAAGTGATATAACTGTTCTTAGCACTCCATCTAGTCACGTATTTAACTTAGTGCATCGTAATGCCAGAGAGTAGGGGAAATACAGAAGCTAAAAGAAACAGCATAAGTGCAATGTTAATACACTATATGAAGTTAAAGAAAATCTCACTGTTAAATTGGCAGTCTTTTTCTCTTTTATCCAAGTTTTATAGATCTCCTTGGTAGTGGAGCCAGGCTTGGAACACATTTTCCTGACTTCTAGTTTTGTACTTTAACTTGCTGCCTGTTCTTTCCAAGACACTTAACATATATGTATGACATTATAGCTGTCTGGTAAGCTAACTTTTTCAACCAGGAGGCAGATTTTGAATTCTGATTTAAAATTTCAGTAGTGTTCTTTTTCTTTCCCCACCGTTTACTGATCCTTCTACAAGAAGCATGTAGGATTTTAGGCTAATATCCATTTGCATGCTGTCTGGGAGAATTTTGGCTGACTGAGAGTCCCATAAAACAAAAGTTTCCTCTTTACAAACCACATGGATCTTGGCTGTAGATATTCAGTCCCTTTCTCCACAAACTGTTTTTAATGGTGCCAGATTCTTCTGTTTCTTCTCCCTGTTTGGCACATGTCAGGAAAAAAAAAATCTTGGCTCTTGTATAGAACATATCTTGTTTCCCCTTAACCGCTCGTACTTTCTATTCGTAATTCAAATCAGCACAAAAATGCTATGGTTGTGCTTCTCGTGATTTAATCTTGCAGTTTCCTAAGCAATATTCCAATGTTCTTAAAAAAATAATGCTCTCTCATACTGTAGGCCTAGTGGTAGGAGGTTCTAGCCGAATGCAATGGAGGCGTTCCTGTTGATTTTGGAGAATATGCATGGAGTCCTGGCAGAGTGGCCTGCTCAAACCCTGTGGAGGCACGTGAAGAAAAAAACAGACGGGCAAAATGAAGCTAAAATGGGGTGTTAGAGTACCCTCTCCCCCATCCAGCTGCCCCTTTCTGACACTGCAGTGAAAACCTGGACTACAACACTGCTCTTTGTAGACTCATGTCCATAGTGGGCGGTTGAAGAAGTGTCTCCTTCCTGGCCCGTGGCGTCCCAAGGATCTGTCAGAGAGCCTGTGCATGTTTGTCACAAGCTACTCGTTTTCCATGCTGACAGCCTTACTCTGTACCCTTTGAGCTCTTATTTCTGTGAGTCAATGCGCTTCTGATGGCTGAGTGCAGCACTGCTAAGCATGGTTGTCTGATTTATTGTGACTCCCCCAGAAATTCAACGAACTGCTTAGTGGCCTGCTCTTTCCTTAACCCATTGTCTTGCTTCTCATACGACCGTCCCCCAGATTTCTCTTGAGTGGTCATTACAAATTTTTATGTAACTTGCCTTATCTAAAAAGATTTGAACAAAATTAGAAATTTTTGAATGATATGTTGAAAAAATTGTCATAGAATGTTGAAAAAATTGCCACATTTCATTACTTTTTTAAAGTGATACAGTATTTAGAAGAAAATTACAGTCTCATTTCAGCATGGTGTGAGAACACAGAAGTTTTGCAATTATTAGCTCTGGCAGCTCTGTTTATTTAAAAAAAAAAAACAAACGAAAAAGGAATCCATGTATTCTTTAAGATGAGAAAACTATTGCTGTTAAAACACAGTGGACAGAACTGATGAATAAGTCTGTTTTTCAGTCTTTTTGTACTGTCTCTTTCCCTTTGTATGCATGCCAGCAAAAGTGTGGGTCTGCCCCTTTGTCACAGAGTAATACTCTAGTCTCTGAAGGCTTCAGCTTTCTAATAGGGCCCCAAGGAAAACCAAGAAATATTTTTAGAAACTCCCATTTAATCAGGTTAACAAACAGCAGGATGCTTACGAAAGAAGGACAGTTCCTAGTATCTCCTCAGAGAAAATTTGAATGACTTCCATTGCTGGTCGACCCACCTGATGCTACAGTAGTGTTTGGTCATCGCATCACTAGCTGGAAAGTACTGCTCTGTGTTTTCCTCTTCAGTGCTGGCATGGTTTTTCAGGTTACAATAGCTCATCTTCAGAGCTTCTGGTGTGAGATAGATCGTAGCCATGCTAATTCTCTCCAACTGGTTTTTCAGCATGAGAAGCTTTGGTATTCACAATTGGGATGCTTCTCTGAAAATAGCTCAAAGAGTGGATTGATGACAAGGCATAATTTTTTTCTTCAGTTGTTCAGGAACTGATCTGCAATATTTACTCAGCTCAGACTTATACTTCATTAAGACAGAAAAACGTCCATGGAAGATTTACTTTTGTTTTGGTAGGTACCAGTATCTGTAGAATGCTTCCAGTGCATTATGTGTTTCCTTCATATCCCACTCAAAAACTTCTGTTATTCTGTTGGAGCAGATTTTTTAATGTTTTTGTAAGATTTTAAGATTACTAGGTTAGTTTCAGCATAACTGTTTTGCTTAAATAACAAATTTCCTAGACCTACAGCTGAGGGTGAGGCGTGTTGCCAGAGCCCGCGCTGCAATGTTCATATGCAATTCCTGTTTAAAAAAGTAGCAGCTGTGTAGCTGTACGAGAAGTGAAAATGTCTCTCAGTTCAGGAGTCATCCAAGAACCAATTGTAAAACACGATGAACCCACTGAATTGTTATTTGGGAGGAAAAATGAAAGTACTGTGAGAGGTGGCTTGTATGTGGTGCTCTTTTTAACCTTAAGTGCATGCCTGGAAGATTCTGATTCAACAGCAGTAGGACCTAGATGTGTGTATCTGATGATGAAATGGAGCCCATAGGGCATGACTACTACACAAAAGATATTTAGGCCTGTCAGTGACAGTTGCCATCACAGTATCCATGACTGATGGTGATTCATTTCTAGGCCCTGGAACAAGGGCAATAAGCTGGGGTCAGAGCCTGGGCTCCTTCTGAGGACCAAATGAGGGAAACTTGAAGTTTGTGTCCTAGCAGCTTGCACGTAATATCCTTTAAAGCCAGGTTAAATTATCTGTCACCATTAAGGCGCGACACAGAATTGTTCACAGCAGGACTGGAGAGGTTCCCCCTGTATGTCAGCGTTCAGTGGCTTGGGAAACAGCTGCTTGCGCAGTGTCTGGTTTTGTGGTTGAACAGACAGCTCAATTTCTGGCATTGCTGCTTTAAGATACAAAAATTATAATCAAGCTTCAAAGAAACCTTGCATATGTGAATGAGTCAGAATTATTTTTTCTTCTATAAGGTGTTTAGTTTCTTGCATCTTACGTAGTGAAAACAATGCTAGCTCCTACTTGGTATTACCATGTTATGAGTGAAGGGATTTTTTTCATAACCTTTGGACTTCCTCAGATAGAACCACATCAGCTATAATAAATTTAGAGCCTAGAAAACCTGTTGTTATGAAGACTTTAAAATAAAACTGTGCGGGCTGTGTCTGTTCAGTGGTAAGAAGCTAAAATAAGACAATGCTGAGATCTGTTGGGCTCAAAAGAAAGTTCAAGTTTCCTGCCTTCATGATCTCCTTTCCAGAAGGAAACCTTTGTGTTTCTCTCTCGGAAACCCAAGTCCAATAAAGCACAGTTATTGTGACCCATCCAGCCTTACCTCCCACATAGTCTAGTCCTTTGCAACATCTCCTGCATTTACTATATTAAATTGTGTTTGAACACAACTGTGCATGGAAGGATGTCCTACCTTTGGTTTATTTTTTACTTTGAGGGATGTTCTTACCATTCTGTTTTCACTTGTAGAAAAGAGGGTGAATTCAGTCTCATTAGTGGATGTATATATCCTTTTAAACCTTGAAAAGATTTAAATAAAAGTTATGAAAGATATCCTAAGTTGTTGTCCAGTACAAACAAACAAGGTCATGTCCTGTTCAAAGTATTAAATATTACTGTTGCAGATAAATACCTGCTTAAAGGTGTGGACAAGCTCATCTGACATGTCTTTACTTGTGGCTCAATGGCAATTTAGTATGGACTGAAGCCAACTTGCTTTTGATGCTTTCTCCCCCACTGCCAAGAATGTTTGGGTGGACCAATTTATGTGTGCTGCCTGCTGCTGCTCTGTAGTCTCTGCATTGCGTGCTTGCTTCACTGTTTTGGTAAAAAGATCAGCCGGTTCTTTAACGGAGACTGTGAAAGCCAGAGATAATTCAGATGGGACCAGATGAACCAGTGCTCCATTTTTTTGCTTAGACATAAAGAAAATCTTGTTTGTTTTGTTTTGCACACTATTTCAGCATATTTTGTTATTAATAATATCTCTGAGAGTGTTGTTTAGGAGTCAGGCGTATGTGTTATCTCATGCCTCCAAATTGTGTTGCAGCAGTTCCAGATGCACTGTTCTCAAATCCACTGTATACAGTAGAAATGAGAGGTATAAATGTGTTTAAACTGTAGTGATACAGTTGGTTCCATCAAAATGAAAGCCCAGGAAGATTTTTCTTGTAATTGTTTTTAGTTCAAGTATAATGTGCTGATTTGGAACATCAGATAGTTTCTGTTATTAGACCAGGTGAAAAAACCCTTCCATACATGCATGTAGTTGCAACTTTGTAGGTAATTGGTGGTGTTAGAAGTGTCCTACAGAAATACGGTTTTGATCCTTTGGTCATTGTATTGAAGAGTGCACACCTGGCTCAGTTCTCAGTGAATGACTGCAGCGTTGGAGATGACTGGAAGATGGAAATCCCCATGATGGTGGTGGCTTCCGAAGTGAAGGCTGGCCTAGGATTCCCACATGTGTAGGGCATTTTCACCCCCACAGCTTTTGTTCAGTGGTCAGGATCCAAGGCTCTGAGTGACAAAATCCCTGCTGTTACCACATGTGACTGTTTGTACCTCTGGTATCCTATTTAGTTCTAGGTGCAGCGATCAGTTACATCTGCATCTTCAGCCCTTGCTGTACCAGATCTTTCTTCTTAGGTTTTGTGGCGCACATCAAATCATCTCCTAAAAGGCAGCAGGGTGCTGGAAAAGTCTCTTCTGCTCGTGGCAGTCAGTTAATTTCTCAAGATTGTGGAAGGGATAAATAAGTTAATTGTCTGCTGAAGTACGAATTTTACTACAAGTCAGCATGGAATAACATAGAATCATAGAACCATAGGATGGTTTCGGTTGGAACAGGCCTTAAAGATCATCTATTCCAACTCCCCTACCATAGGCAGGGACACCTTTCACTAGGCCAGGTTGCTCAAAGCCCCATCCAACCTGGCTTTGAACACTTCCAGGGATGGGCATATTGCCTGTCCTTGGGCAGTCTGTTTCAGTGGGCCTCTTCCATTTCCCAGGGTTGGGTTGGTCAAAGCAGCCTCAGTACATAAGAATTTACATGCTAAATTTCTCGAAACTGCTCTATATAGGGAAAGCAACCAGCACAGTTGGATTGCATCATACAGGTAAGGTTCTTAGGCTCTTTAGCAATCTTTTCATAATCATTACAACCTTACTGCAGAGTTTGGCTAGTGTGTAGCACTAGATTTATGTCATGAAAGGGTAAAGTCTCTATTTATCACTTCTCACTTTTTCAGCAGGCTTTATGTTTTGTATCATCTGTTTTGTTCTGCCAGATATTGGGGTACTTTTTTTGGTCTGATTTCTCAGTTCACTTTTTTTACTGTTCACAAAATTCATTGTGCTCTATAGTAATTGTCTTCATGAATTCTCATTGCTATGCTCAGTGGGTAAGCTGGGCTAATGAGACCCTTTTTTTTTCATTTGAGTGAGTTTTGCTAATTGCTTTTATCACACTGGAACCTGTAAGGGGATTTTCTGTGGACAAAATGACAACAAAATATGAAGCGCTTTTGTTGGTAAGTCACCTGGCAATTCCTCAACATAGCTGTCAGCAAACATGAGTGACTCCTTAACACCCAGTGCCTCTAATTGCCCTTTATTTCCCCTCTGTTTCCTTTGTGTGGGATTTCTCAATTGATGGGATGAAACTTGAAAGCAGGTTGTGATGGACTGTATCTCCAGTCAGCAGTCAAAAGAATAAAAGAATGAAATTAGGATGGTCAACATGCATCAGGAAAAGAAATTTCATCCAGCCTCCTGTCCTGTCCTGTGGTTGTGGCTGATCCCTTGCCATCTCAGTTCATACTTGTATTGTTACTTCCCTAACAGCTCAGCTCACGTCAGAACCCTGTCCCTTCTGCAGACCTAAGGAGTGAGGACTTCAGCACTTACCCTTTACAAAGGCTCAGTGCTTTCCCAGTTACCCGTTTGCACCCATCTTCTTCCCCAAGTGTTGCTAACTGTACTGAACATCAACCTCAGCACTCACCTACCCCAGAACTGTATAATTATTTTCAGCGTGAGGCTAGCATAAGGTTTTGTAAACTTCCTAAGAAAGTATAATTGAATCAATTTCAAGCCTCAGAAATGAAATGGCGGCTATTATTTGAATGTATCTAAAAGGAGACAGCCTCCATGAGTCCTGGGTTGACCTGTGCTCTGGCTTTTGAAGAAAATTTACATCAAACCTAATGGAATTTATTAACCAATAATTTTAATTATCCATGTTTACAAATTTCACTAAGTTTATGTTAAATCAAGATATATTTGGATTTTTTTTCTTGCTTGACATTTTCCCCTTGAGCTCTATTGTAGTCTCTTCTTATCTTTGTTGAGAGTAGCTTAAAAGCTTCTTGCCTTTTCTGCCACACCTGCCTTCTGCAAGACTCCTTGCTTCACCCAGGGAAGGGATTAGAGCCATCACTATTCTCTTCATTTATATAATTCTGTCATTGCCTTGACATCAGCGTAATCTTCTTGACTGGCTGATCAAACTGATTTTCAACAGTTTTAGACAGAGTAAAAAATTAGTGCATTTAAGTCTTCCTTGATTTTTCTGGCAGTTTCTCTGTCATTCACTCTAGCAGTTTCTTTCTTTATCTCAAGTCCCTTTTGTTTTTTTCTGTGCTTCTTTACTATAAAATATCTACTACAGCTGGAATTTTCTAACTTTTAGACCTTTAATTCTTCTAATCTCATGTCAAAGCGGTTAACAAGTGATAACAGATCCTTATCAGACTTTATATTATTGCAGCGTTCAACATGAATTTTAGGCCTTACTTTAGACATTTGAGATTTTCCACGAATTTCCACAAGCCTGGGATTTTATTTTAGTTATTTGCTCTCAGCATAGATGGTAGCTTCATCTTCATCATACAGCCAAATGAAATACCTTCTGTAAGTGATGTGTGTAGATTTAGCTTTTTTGTGGTTCATAGCGCATCAGTAACAACTGAAATACTATGGCAGCAAGAAAATCTGTTCAAAATCACAGCAATTCCTGCTCCCGTAGGCTTCTGAAAAGCGAGCAGTGCTCTGGTTTGTGGTCCTGTTTCTACCATGAAACAGCTTTGGGTTTTGTTACAGAGGGAGGGTTTTCATTTTGACTTTGCAGGATGAAAATACACAGTAGTTAAGGGTAGTTTTGGGAGAACTACAGACTCTGGATCTCTCGGTGACGTTTTAAAGACCAGCAAAGTTTTGCCAACCCGGCTGCATTAGATGGCCTTGTGGTTTGTCCTCCCCACCACAGCTGTGCCTGCAGAAGCTCCCGGGCAGTGGCAGCAGAACCTGGGCATACAGGGGGTTGCTGTGGTAGCTCTTTCTGGTTGAGGAGCCACCTTAGCGTGTCTGTTTGAGACATGTTTGCTCATACGGAGTTTACTGATGATTAGGGCATTCTAGGCCATACAGGGAGGAGTGGAAACCTTAATGCTAAAGACATGCAGCCTGACCATGCACGAGGTCTTTGCTTTTGCTGGGCCTCACTATCTCAGCATCCTTACCCATGGTGACTTACTTCACCATCTAAAGGATAATACTTGCAAGTTTAGTTGGGGTTCATAGAAGTTCCCTTGCATTCTGATTGATTGAATTGCTAAAGTGATGGTTTTTTTAAAGTCTTTTAATAACTTCTGGTTTTAGTGGGACTTGAGCTTCTAAGTGGAGCAGAAGCTCAAGTTTTTTGACAGATCAGCACTTTCATGCTGAGGCAAATGTGAATTTCTGGTTTGATGATATGATACGGAATATAGAGCAGTATTTCCTCTCCTTAGTGCTACTAATTTCTGGGGGAAAAGTGTGGTTCTAATGTTATGCTTGAACAGAATTTCAAAGTTCATAGAGGATGAGACCACTTCTTGTCGGTAACTGAGGTTGCTTAAAAATAACATTTTCACTTCCATCTACATACCCGTGCTGGATGAGAGCTTTCAAGGCTGGGGCTGGTTCTAGGTTTCCTTTTATATGCAATGCCTCATATGTTTGAATTTATGGATTGCATGGAATTGTAATGGCCACGTGGCCCTGATCATGAGGCAACCTTTTTTCTTATTCCTAAAACTGTGAAACAATGACTTGTTTCTCAAACTCCCTCCTGGGTCTGTAATGCTATCAGCTGCCTGTGGCTCGACAGAGTTGGCATACTCACTTCTGCTAAACCCACCCCTTATTTTTCTTTCCATGAGCTGGCACGCTTGTGCTTAACCGCATTGGCTAACGAGTCCGATCTGGTGTTTCCCAGTGGGATACTAACCTTTTAAAAGGAATCTGAAGCTTGTTCTCCTTTCATGAAAAATATGGGGAGGTGTAATTCTATTGAATTACAGAGAACAAAAGTACTCTGTTTGAGTCATTGAGAAGGCTGAAGCCTTTAGAGCCTTTTTGCAATTGTAAACAATAAGATGCACAGTCAAGGACTTCTGTCTTCCAACTGTGAACCAATCAGCTGTGAATTTTCTCTAATCATGATGATGGAACTAATGACATAGTTGCTAAATGTCACAAAGCGGCATTTGAGCCGCAAAGATTTTCTGATGTTATAGCATTTTTTTGTTTTGGGCATCTAGAAACTACGATAGAACTTCTTTAACAAAATCCATCCTGAGTTTGTGAGAGCTTCCCAGGAGAAGCTCTTTGTGTAGCTTTCAACTGAACAGACTGTTACTATTGCATTTTTAAGAATTTCTTCTGGTCACTTTAGTACAATATAGTTCCTTCTAGTATGAACAGAATTCTGTGGGTAGTAAAAATAATGGGCTTTTCCTATTGTGAAATGTGCCTGTGTTTCTGTGCACTTCTTCCCACAGAAACCAGCTGTGAGAGGAGAAGGAAGGTAGGCTGGCGGGAATCCCAGTGTACTCACGGGGTGAGTCACAGGACCCAGTCAGTGTCTGGGAAGCAGTCTTTGTCCTACTCCGCAGACAGAGCCACATTGAGCTTAATTTTTAATTTTTTATTTTTTTAAAAGAAAGGACATTTGCCTCATCAGTGTTCCTATTTATGCCATTGCCATCGTGAAGAGTGTGAGCCCTCTGCTCTGTTGTTCCTTACCATCAGGAATATCACTTCTCCTAAACCTGATGTTCATTCCTGAACTAGCCGCTTCTACTTCAACTTTAAAGTCATTCCTTTTTAGGCAGTTTTTCCTAAAATAATGAGGACTGAAGTAAATGGGAAGATAACTCCAGGTGTACAATGAGAAAGGTGTAGGGTAGGTATTTTTATTGGGGTAGAATTGGTGATAAAGCTTTTGGAAACAAAGAGAGCTCATAAGAAGAGTGGCAGACTGAAAACCCAGCTATCCTTTGATTACTATCAGACTTAGCTGCAGTCTTAGCATGCTAATTAACCACAATTATGGATGCTTGTAAATAAGCAGTTTTATTTACAAGATACTATTTACATAAAATAGCATCTCCTGAAGATACTATTTTAGATGCTTATTTTTATCGAAGCTTTACATTCATTTACCTGTACTATTTGGTGTCAAAAATACTGATAAATGGTTCACGATATATATCTTCTGTAAAATATCAAAACATAGGTCTTGTCAGGCTACAGCTTTATGACAATAACTTTTAAAAGAAAAAGATCTCTTTTTTCCATAAAACTGATTTCCATTGGTTGCCATTTTCTTTAGTGTCAATTACCATTTGTTATCAATTCAGGCACTTGGAGATCTTTGTGTGAAACTGGAAGCGCAGTCCAACTTCTTTAAAGTGAGTCTGTTTCATATATGTATTGAAATGTATATGTTTTCAGAGTTCACTTACGATATTCTGAGTTCGCATTTTTCCCTTTTTTTTTTCCTTAAACCACAAAACACGTTAGGGGAACCAAACTGTAACCAATCTTTGGTTTTTTTTCAGATTTGTGATTTGACTCCCCAGCATGACTGTGGTGCTGCAGCTTTGTCAGTGCTGGAATCGTGCTGTATGTGTGCTGTATGGATGATCTCTAAACCATGTCATCTGTGGTGGACTGTGCTGATCCGTGGTACCCGAAGGTCATCTTGACTTTGCTACTGCAGCGATGCCACATTGGGACTCAAATCACTTTTACTTCAACACTGAAATAAAAATGCTGAGTGTTCACCACTAAATTTCATGGCAAAATTCAGTTTATTATTGCACAGTCATATAGTGTTGTCAGAAACTTTAACCTCTTTTTACAGGCTGATTAGTCAAGAGTTTGGTGAGCAGTTAGTCCACATTTGGGATTCCACGCTTTGTGTCATCTGCCATGCTTCTCAGCTTTGTGTGGGAGAGCACCTGACATACACATCTCCCTAGAAAGCGTAGCTAGTTCCTCACCCTTGTGCTAATGCCAGGGGTGCTGTGAGGATCCAGCTTGGTTTTCATGTCCTTTGCACTATTTTTGGACTGATGAATTTTGCAGACTTCACTGGAGTTGCCCATTTACAGCAGGGATTTGGTGTGCGCTGGGTGCATCTGGCTCCTGCAGAGCAAGAAGTGCCTCCCTTGCTCAGCAGGGAGCATTCTGTTGTATAAGGAGGTTTTTAAATTTTTTTTTCTAAGTAATTAGAAACTTATCAGGGTGGAACTTGTGTACAACATAGGATCACTTGGCTTTTCTCATGGATGAAAAGTAATGTCTCTCTCCTAAGCAGGAGTAACAGAAGCAGGTTGATACGGTATCAAGAATACAGTCATTTCATCTTGTCTTATTAAAAGTGATGACTGCAACAATAATTTATACATTTTTTAATCAGGAAAGAATATGGAATAAAGACCTTCAGGCAACGTGTTTGTAATTCCCCTAAATGTACTCTGCCTCACATAAAATTACTGCAAGAAGTTGATAAGTCTTTTTTGCTCTGCAAAATCAACATGAAAATTGCTTTCCATTTTTTCAACCTGGTTCTTCTGCCAGATTTGTTATGTTGGGAACATGATGTGGTGAAAAAGGCATCTGTAACCTCAGGCTCTCAAGAAAAGGCCCATGTTTTATACATTATTCTCTTCTCTTCGATGGATACCTTCTAGGAAATGTCTTTGTTAGTTGTTCTTTTTTTCCAGTATAGAAATACTGCTTCAACATGTTCTGTGCTGAAATGTCAGCGTTGTGCTGTTGTGTAGGTGGTAGTATGTATTATACACAGTTTTCAAAACCTGAATAATCAGTGATGTGCATGACTTTGCCAGGGAAAACAAATGGCTGTGTCATTTTGATTTCGGTATATCAAGAAAATGTAACCTATAAAAGTTAATTAGCATTCTTCCAGAAGGGGGTTGTTTAACTAACATCTTTATTTCCATGTTTTCAGTTTTGTCAGAAGTTGGAGGGGAGCGTTTTATTCTGTTGCTAATATATACCCATAGATTTGCAGAGTATTTCATGGAGTTTTATCTACCGTGCATCTGTCCTTCATTTCAGCAAACAGCTATATTTTTCACTCACTTGAACAACCACTTAAATCCACTGAAAAATTTTATTCAGTCTTTCATGTAATTTTTTACATAGCTTTTATAAATAAAATTCCTTGAGTCTGGTGGTGTTCACCTTATCTATCAAAATGAGGTTTTGCTAGTGATTTTAACAGGAGAAATCCTATCATTTGTCATTGAAATCCTGACCATCTGCATCACTGGTCACTGCAGTGGGTTGATGGGTCTCCACCTCTCATGGATTTGGTTCTCTGGTAGGCTCAGTTCTTCCTGTTCATCCTGGATATTATTGTCATTTGGCTCTATTCAGTGCACAAAAGTTTCTGATTTGAAATGAAACTGAAGTTGGGGCACCCATAATACTGAATGAATCTCACTTTATTTTCCTGTATAACTCTGCAATTCATTAGCCTTCCTCCACCACTTTAGAAACTAACTGAGAGAAGGTGTAGCTATTTGCGCACCAGTATTACATAACTGTGTGCTAAGATAAGTTACAAAAATTTAACAACAGGTTTCTCACACACTAAGTGGTTTGATAAACTCTGTGTACACTAAGGTCTTCCCAACACTGAAAAATCAAAGATGGATAAAATTTTCCTTTCATTGTAAAATTATATTAGTAGCTTTACAAATATTGTAGAAGTGGAGGTTTTTTTCTGGGTATTACTTCTGGGTGTTAATATTTACAAAAAGTGTTTTAAGAAAAATTAATAGACAATTATAATTTTTATTTTAATGAGGCCCTTATAGAAAACATAATCCGTAGAGGCCAAATTCTCAAGCCTGCTGAGGTACACTTCCTGTGTATCAAATCCTGCTTTAAATGCTGAAGTGAAGATAGTCTTGTGGATAACTTGGCTTCTTTTCCACTGTTCTGTAAAAGCACACTTAAGACTTTCATTTGGGAGTCAACTGTGATGTTATGTTACAAAATTATATATTGAAATGTTTGGTGTCCTTTAGTGCAAAGCCTGGATGGTGGCTGGAACCTGGAGCCCTGGAGCCTGGGCAGAGACTTCAGCTCTGTAACTGCCTGTGAAACCACCTCTCCTCCTTCCTTAACTGAGCCACAGGGAATAGGGGATCTCTTGGGTTGGCTGAAAAAGTGATCAGGAGCAAATATTGGAAAGATAGGGGGATTTATTAGTCACAGTGAGGGAGAACTGAACAAATGGTGGCAGGGGGAGGGACTGGGGGCAAAGGAATTTGACAATTAATGGCAGATAGAAGACTGAATGGTAAATAAAGTTGTTTCTGCCTTACTATTTTTCAGAAGACATTTCTGTGTTGCTTTGTTATGATTCGGCCTATTCTGAGCATAAGGTGTTTGATTTTGTCATCTTTTAGATTATAAATCCAAGAGTCTGGGAGAGCATCTACTCCGACCCTTTTCTAGAAATGGGCCTTAGCCTTTCACTTGGCGGTCCAATGCCATCATGTCTTTGGAGAGTATACATCGTGCAGACATTCCCTGTGGCTTTCCTGGAAGCCAGATCCTTTTGTTCCTCATCCTCTTGTTTAAAATACCATGTTTATGACAGGGGTTTGTTGTTTCCCTGTCACTGGTGGTTGCTATGTGTTTCTCTAAGATGAAAGCCTGCTCAGTTTTTTCATTTGTCTGAATTTTTGCAAGCTTCTTCATTTACCTGTGTGGTGGTTGATTCCCTTCCCTCTTTAGAGATAGTGTCTTTGTAAGAGGTTTTTTTGGGATAAAGCCCTGTTTATGTAGGATTGAACGCAAGCCTCCCTTGGCTGATAACTAATGCCTTTCCCCATATTTCCAAGCCAGTATGCTTTCATAGAAAGTTTAGCTTTCCTTTTATATTTTTCACTGTTTCTAAAATGCTTCTTCTAATTTTTAGTCCTACCAACCATTACCATGTTTTGAATTTTTTCCTGTGAGGGCTCCAAATGCCCATTTGCAATAAACTGACTCAGGGCCTGATAGATGTAGTTACGGAGGATTATTAATTGCAAAAGAGAATACCCATTAGAAGTAAAGTGTGGATACTGTAATCTTTAAAGTAAGACTATGTATTTTTCATTATATCCATATAATGTCCCTTTCTGACCTTAGTTTTTATTAGTAAATGTTGTTTTCAGTTCTGTACTGGCCCAAGTTGTATAGTTTTCTAGACTTTGGCACTTTGACTAATAGAAATACAAATTCTCGTGAAGAATTCTAAATTGCATTTGCATTTTCTCTTTCTGATTTTGCTCTCCTGAGTTACAACTATTAGGCTTTCCTGTAACATTTGGAAACTGTTCTTTAAAGCTGTTGACTTTGGAAGTGTCCATGTTGGACATAATCCAGGACATGGTCACTGATTACTGCAATACCAGCTTCCAGCCCAGTGATTTATTACTTCTCTGTATGTCTGCATAGTTACTCTATCTTGAACAGGGTATCTCTACTGATGATAAGAAGTGAAAACTCTAATGGTGTTTTCTGACTGTCTGCTTGGCACCCAAAGAAAAGCCCCTTCACAGCAGAATAATTTTATTTCACATACTGGATGTACATGAGTGCATCCCTACAGTGTGAGAAGGGCTTTACTAATGATGCACAGTTTCTTTATCACCCCTTCATCCCCAAACCACTCAGGTGCAGAGCTGTAGCTATGAAACTACAGTGAAACTGGGCAGTATCGTGGCTTTGTTGGGCCATGGGATCTGCAAAATACACATAACCATGACCTTCCACCCCTCCATGCCTCTGATGCAGAGTGCAGCATGAAGAACCAGCCTGGGAACCCAGCTGGGTGTTGAGGGTACAGAGCAAGCACAGAGCTTGCTCCTTCAGGAGCTCTCAGACATGTCAGCACCTGCCCTGCTGATTGCCAGAGCCTGTTCTGAGCTGTGCAGTTCCAGTGCTTTGCACTGCCCTCCAGCTTCATTGAGCTTCCGTGGTGGGAGTCGGGGAAGCTGCAGTTCTTGCAAATGAGACTTTGCTTTTCTATCGATACTGTGTAATATATGTAATTTAACCACCTAGTTCAATCTCTTTAGAACTTTCAGCTCTAAGGAACAGGTGACATTTGAAGAGTACTTAGAGCACTGTATTTTTGTCTGCTTTGTACTGTAGGATGCTAATGCCAGATATAATAGGAGCAACTATAAGGCAAACTCGGTAATTTCATTTAAGATCTTAAATGACGTGGAGATTTGCTGAGGAAGAGACGTGAAAGACTGTTTCCAAGGTCTGGAACTGAGAATGGCAGGAATGGGTGTAAGGATGGGGAGCATGTCAGGGCCAGGATAGGCAAGCAGGAGGAGAGTGTAGTGCAGCTTATGGGATAGACCAGTTCTTTGTGGGTATGGACAGGGTAATAAAGACTTGAACAGGAGCAAAGTTGAAAAATAGTGTCTCGTATGCACAAGTATCTCTGAAGGTGGGGTAGACTTTTGTGCATGGGTTTGGGAGAAGGTGGAGGATCTGGAGGTGGGAGGAAGATAAACGGTCATCGGCTCAGGCTTTCTACGGGCCTGGGTTGTCTGCAACTACTTTGGAAAAGCCCAAACAGACAAATATTTGTGTGGTGAAGACACAGGATGGACAGGAAGATGTTTCCAAAGGCCTGAGAAGATTTATGTGCAGTTTAGTATCCTGTTCTTAAAATGGTGAATTTGCAGCAGAATATTACTATGGGGAGGTAATGGACATTTGTTTTTGCATTAGCACAGAATATGTTTAAACTTTCTGTCTCTCTAGACACATTTTCACATTCTGGGGTATTGTCATACTAGAGGAGAAGATGAGTTCTTGCTGTATTTGAGTTTGAATGAAGAACTATCATGAAGATAGAGAGGAAAATAAAAGAGGAATTTCAATAATACGGTGGACATTTTTCTGGGCTAAATGTTCTATCGTACGCAGTTAGTGACCTCACCAAAAACCCCCCAAAGTTCATATTTCCTTTGCCAAATAGAAAAAAACTATTATTTCTACCTAAATAAATATTCATTACAGTATTTTGTGCAATTCATAATGTCATTTTACCTCAAATAATGATGAAGAATGGAGAGATAATATAGATGTGTATTAACGCCAAATGACATGAGCTTCCCTTTAAAAAGTTTTCTTGGAAAAAACAGCAGACTTCATCCCCTCCAGTACTGAAAGAACTGGAGCTATTTCTCTATATAAAAATTATAAGTGATTATGAAACCTGTCTATCTGAATTAACTGCATGAAATTAATTCCATGAGAAAGGGTTAATATGTCATTATTATAATAATTACAAGTCTTGGAAAAAGAAGCATTGCTAAGTGAGAAAAAAAGTGTTGCATTCAGTTCAAGCTCTTTTTGAGAGGTTGCATTTATTTTTTTGAAACTATTCTACATTTTGCTTCTGTAGTTCTTGTGTATTTCAGTGTGAGGATGAAAAACATACCTTCCACAATGAACCCCTACCGTAATAAGAATTACAGAAATGGGCAATAGTGTCTTTATACTTCTATAGAAGTGTAACATTTATTTTTATCTACCTATATATATAAAATATTTAAAACTAGTCCTTTCTCTCTTGTCAGTGTGCTGTGCCATATGGTGCCGAGCAACATGCCAGATGATAAAAATATTCCTAGAACATATGATATCATCAGTCAATTCAAGAGGGGTGAAACTTCTTGACCAAAGCATTTGTGGCTTTGATACATTTTCCTAGGTGTAAAGTGTATATTTTGAAATGATGAAGTGTGTCCAAGAGGTCTCCTTTGAATTTGCATGAGCAAATTCTAAAATACTGTCTTAGAACATTTTGCTTGTTAAAAAACATGGAAACTAAATAACTTTTGTTTTAACAAAGGAATTCATGGCAAAGTAGCACTTCTTTTCATAGCAAAAAATGATTCACTACCTTCCTTTCAATATATATTGGTGATTGCTCTGGTACTGGAACCATGCCACGAAGAATGGCATCTCTCCATCTCGCTTCTCCACTTGCAGAGAAGTCAGAACATAGTGCTTGGTCAGAGGATGTTCGTATTTGGTGCAGACAGCTATCTGTACACAATTGGGAAAAGATCATGTGTTCCCAGGAAAAAAAACCCGAAACATGACAATATTAACTGTTATGGTTTTCTACCAGAATAACTGAAGTAACTGCAGTTACTCTGATGTTAATTCTGGGGTTTGCTTACTTTATGTTGAGCCTGTGTCTTGTTTTTATCTGTTTGCACAAAACACTGAAAAAGAGAAAGTGAAGTGTTTTCTCTTGGCAGCAGGAGTTGTGGTCAAGTGGCCTGCTCCAGGGAAACGGTGGGTCTTTCTGCAGAAAATACTGCCGGGGTGCTACAAAGCAAATATGAGACATTATGAGCTTTAGGGACAATGCTGCAGGAAAAGTGGCCTTTGTAATGGGCTGAGCAATATATACTGCAAATAGCAAACTTACAGGCCAGAATTGCCTACACAGCCTGTGTCCTTAGCTGCCTGCCAGTCCTCTGTTCATTTTGTCTGTGTCATGGGAGGAATATTAAGGAGAAAAGTCTCATATTTGAGTTGGGACCTAAAAACTGTGCTAGTTGATTCATTGGTATCATGTCCGTGTCACTGAACTCTTTCTTCCTGCTTCTCTTCCTTCATCTGTTTCCTTACAGTGTTTGCATTGTATCTGAGAATCTCCTTAGTCAGGTCTGGGGTTCCTGGGTCAGTATTTATTTTTGACTCACCTTAAAACCTAAGCATGTATTTGTAGCATTCTCATTCTGTATTCCCTGTTTTTAGATTTCCAGTCCTTAAGCCATCCTCACTTCCCCTCCTGTCAAATATGTGTTAGGGACTTGACTGACCTATTTGTGGTCAAAAAAATGCCTTACAAGAATTCTTGAATATCCCAGAATAAAGATCTCAGTTACACAAGGCACGGTTTAAAAGAAAGTGTCTGGTCTGGTTGTAAGAATCTAATTTGTAGAATGAATTAATTAATTGGGCCTGAACGAACAGTAGCATTCAGAAGTGTGGTTAAAAATCTGTTTTGCACATTGGTGAGGCTCAAACCTCTTATGTTACAGTCTCACTAATTTTCCTGTCATCTCTTAAGTTCCCAGAGAGATAGGATGTGTATTCATAACTAAAACCATGCAAAATGTGTACATGATAAAAAGGAAGGTTTGGGGTTTTTTTGCACAATGTGAAGAGGGAAAAAGGGGTTCAAAATAAAATTTATAAAACAGGGAACAAAATGTAAATGCTGTCATAAATTATTGTCTCTGTGTGTGCACACTCAGTAAGTGTGCTGTTGATGTAGTGCAAAAAATGCAGTCTGTACTTCCAGTCTATACTTTTCACCCTTTCCTTGTTATGAGTACTCTTTTGCATATTTAATAGTCCTCCATAACAAGATCTTTAAACCCATTAACCCATCAGCAATTTGCTTTTACAGGTTAATATACTTACAAATTATTTTGTAATAGAATATCCTCATTAAAGGGCAGATTTATTAACAACTCCCCCTCCACAGCTCCCCATTTTTTTCTTTGAAACTTGACGACATACCTACTTTAGTGCTTTTGCAGTGACCAATTAGTTTGGCAAAAGGAGTACTTCGCCTTGTGCTTGAACTTGTAACCTTTTGAGTGTCTCCAGAGGTACATCACACCACAGACATTTTAATAACTCAGACACTGTATGGTTGTTCAGGTTTTGAATGTTTAATGCAGAACTAAATGGGGTGCAGATCCAGAACCAGCTAGGTTATATCACCTTTTAGGATTCGTGGTTCTCTTCTGCAGAGCTGTATTTACCATGCCAACAGTATTTGCTCAGAGCTGCTGCTTACAGCTGTTCTTTTCCCAGAGTCAGACTTGTGCTCATCATTTATGAAACAGAACACATGACTTTTTTCCACGTATGCATTTGACAATATAACCGCAGAATCACAGAATCAGCCAGGCTGGAAGGGACCACAGTGGGTCCTCTGGTCCAACCTCCCTGCTCAAGTGGGGTCATCCCAGAGCTGGCACAGGACTGTGTCCAGGTGGTTCTTGAGTATCTCCAGTGATGGAGACCCCACAACCTTTCTGGGCAATCTATTCTGTTGCTCATCTGAACAGTGAAGAAGTTCTTCATGTTCAGGTGGAACTTCTGTGCATCAGTTGCTGCCCATTGCCTCTTGTCCTTTTACTTGTCACCTACTCTTTATATACTTAGGCACATTAATGAGGTCCCCTCTGAGTCACTGGGCCTGCTCCAGGAGCTTCATGTCTGTCTTGTACTGTGGAGCCCAGAACTGCACACGATACTCCAAATGTGGCCTCACCAGGGCTGAGTAGCAGACTACTAATTCAAATTTTGAAAATGCAGCCATCCCTCTTGTATTATTTCTTCTCTAAACCAAGATCGAGGTACAGATTCTGTATAGGCTGTGGTTCAGCTGTGGGTATGAACTTGTCCTTTGCCTGCAAAGTCTGACTACATTGCTGAGGTCTTCTAAGCCAAGGTGATCAGGGACAAACCATGTTGCAAATGTGATCCACTCCTCTCAGGAGTGACAGGAAGACAGAAGTAGCTGTCTATATTTAAAAGCAAAAGACCTTAAATGATTTCTTAGTGGGGTTCAGCTACCTAAAAATATTCTTTATCACTAACTTTAGGCTGAACTAGGCCAGTATGTCAGAGCAAAAAACATGTATGTGATTAAGTACTAACATGATCTATGCTCCATCTACTTCATAAAAGAATAAAGCAATACTTAGTAATGTTATACAGTCATCTTTCACCTCCTTTCTGAGGATCTTGTCATCACAGTAATTTGAGGCTAGGCAGCATTATTGTCTGTAACTCACTGATGAGGGGAATGAGGCATGGACTGAGATTTTAAAGACACTGTTAAAGGAAGTGAATGGGTTCTGAACTAGCATGGGGCCCAGCTGTGCAGTCACAGTTAGATACCACAGGAGCCATGTCTGATCCATTGCCAATCCATGGCAATCCCATACATTGGGTCAGATAATGGGCACTGGCCTCTGCATCCTAACATTTATTAGTTTGCTGTTTTATTATTGTAACCTGCAAACCATCTCAGTTAATTCTCAAGAAGAGCCAACACAATGGGAAGAGAACCACTATCTAAACAAGTAGGAGCTGATGAGGCCGTATGATGCTCCATGCAGCTCTGGGGCAGGAACCTGCCTGTAGACCATCTCAGCAGGTGCCCCTCTTGTGTAAGCTCAGCTAGGCTGCTTCTGGGCTGCGGCTGGATTGTTTGCTATATAATGCACCTAAAGAAAGCAAATCAGGCACAGTTTGCCATGGTATTATTATTTCTTAATGTTTGTGAAGCAGTTAGTAAGCCTTCTCAACCTTAGCACACGAAATATGCTCAATGGAGCTCTACACTCTCCTAAATGGTAAAGAGTAACTGGAGACAGAAAAGCTCAGAAGTTATAGGCAGTGGTGAAAGGGATTTGTGGGCCCTTATAACATTGAATACTCATAAGAGATCACATTTTCAGAAGGTAGAGAAACACGGTCATGAGCACAAAAATATGCAGGTTTGTATGGGTTAGTGCACTTGGTTCACTACAAAAGCAAATGCATAATTCAGTACCCAATTACCTCTCCTGAAGTGTAGTTATGCAATGCATCCACCCACTCGCTATAAACCTGAATGAAGATATAAGCTGCATATAGGTTGTTTACATTGCGAATCTCTGCCTCTTTTAGAAAACCCAACTTTTACTCGCTTCATCTGAGCAGCTCAGAGGATTTTTAAGAATTCATCTTAACAGAAAGCAGATGGTTTCAGAAAGCTGAAATGAAGAAAGAAAAGGAAGAAGTCGAACAACAAAACTAAAATGTATAACATCAAGTGAAAGCTACCATGGTAGATTTTTTTGGTTTTGAAGACAATTAGTTTTGTGTCCTGTTATGCAAGTAAAAAGAAAGTGCTAAAGATGTTTTTAAAGAGATGACTTTTTTTTTTTTTTTAATCTGGGAAATGCTCAACAATAAATTGCAAAGGTTAGCATTCCGTCTTTGGTTGTCTATCTCATTAGGAGATGGTGTCTGGCAGCTATACCTATCTTTTTCCTAGCACAACTTCCAAAACCCCATGTTTCCTCAGTGTGCAGGGCCATGGGGGCTCTTGTCTTACTGCTAAGGTGAAAGAGGTCTTTACCTCTCAGACAAGGGAATGCGAAATTCTCCAGTGTCAGCAAGAGAGCTGTGTCTTCCTGCTCCGTTCAACCTCCGTCTCCAAAGATATGTCCTGCCTCTACGAGACTCTGTGGATTAAGGAACTTCAAAAGGACACTTAACAGTCCTACTGCGAAAATCAACAGACTGTTTTAAATTATCAGGAAGAGTAATTTTCTCCTTCAGCATCAATATTTCCTTATTAAAAGCAGAAGACAAGATTTAAATATAGCATAAAACTTCCAATACTGTGTAGTATTTCTTGGAGGACTGTGTTTGCTATGTTTATTTGCCTCAGGGGTAACACTTTTTTATGTACATTGTGAGGCTCAATAGTCTGGCAGCGGCAGCGCTCAGAGTGCTTTTCTTGATACTGTGCATCTGTCTCTGTTATGGTATCTATAGCAAAGTTGGTAGGGAAGAAATAGATATTGAAGATGTCTCTGGACTCGGTTTTTCAGTGTTGCTGTAGTTAGGTTTTTCAAAGGGTCGTGATTAATTTTTGTGTAAGGGAAAATACCAACCTTTTTTGCTTGTGACTATTCTTAAAGAAAGAGTGATGAAAAATTCCCAGAGGAAATTTTGCTGTAAATATTGTGAGGATTAATTACTGCCTATTGCTTCTACATGCATAAATAATCTTTTTGGGCTTGTTTGGGAAGGATCGCATGTGCTTTATTAATGATCAACATTTGGTCAACGTGACTTTTCTTATTATTTGAAACTTTTTTTTTCTTTCTATTATGAACTGTTGGTCTCATCTTAAGAACCAGAGGTAATTAATAGTATATTATAAGTATAGTATAGTCCATATTGTTCATATTTGACAATGTCACTACTGTCATTATGTTTTTTACACTGAAAGTTCATCTTTAAGTAGATGATATAAGTATGATGGGTGTATCTTCTCCTTTCCACCTTCATTTCTACAGGGACTGACTTCCAGTGGCTACATAATGCTGCTGTTGTCACCTGTGCTGTGTGGACTTCCAGAGCAGAGCCTCAGCTTCCCAGTAGAAAAAGGTTTCAAAACGGGGCACTGTAAATTGCAGTGGTAAGAGAATATTCAAATGCCCAGATAAGGGGAGCATTGATTGTGAAAGAAAGCTTTTGTTTTTTAAACTTCACTCATGAGCAGGTGATTCCATTTTAAAAATACTCCACTCCTGAGATATTTCTTTCTGTTCATCCTCAGAAATTTGATGTTCACAAACCACAAGCATTAGGCATCTGTCTAGCAGCAGTAGCAGAAGCACCATTAGTGTGTATCTCCATAAAAATGTAGCTATTGATTATTATAACTGGGGAATAATATATATCTGTACATATTCTCTATGTCTTTGTGAGCTGTACAGAGAGAGATATTCAGAAAAGGGCTAGCTATCCACATGGCTTATTAAGACCTACGCCTTCTGTTGCTTTTCTTCTTCACAGGTTAGCTAGGGATATAAATAAGAAAAGAAAATTATTTCCTCGGTGGAATTTTTTGTTCAGATTCTCCACTAATCTATTTATATGCCTGTTCAGAGTTTTTTACCTATAGCCATTCTGCAGTTTCTGACAACGGCAACTTACTTCAAAGGCTGATGAAAACTTGGACTGGAATGTTTCCAAGTTGGAAAGTCACTTTCTGGTCATTTCAGAAAGTCATAGCATTGTTGAAGAAAGTAAAGCATAGTATGTTAGTCTTGCATTGGCACAGGACTGTACCTAGTGAATATAGGTTTTCAATAGCAAGAGCAATGGTTTAATTATGCATTAAGTCTTTGGCTCTTCATAGCACTTAAGAGTGGGTCTGGGTAAGTTCTCACTGAAATCACTGCTAAAATCAGTGTCAAGGTTAGACAGCCTGACCCTTAGGTCCTGTTTGTGAAATTATGTGGTTAGCTTGTGCTCTAGATGCTTTCCCATCCTTGAGTGCCCACATGGAGAACTGAACAGGAATAATTATTCTGTTTGGAGTTCACGGCCTAATTTGTTCATATTGACTGTGCACAGACCAGTTCTGAAAGCTTTTGAAAACAGCAGCAGTTAGCACTGGCTTATGCTGGGGTCAGTGCTGGCCCCATCTAGCCCAAAAGAAACTGTGGTAACTTCATTTTTTGGAATGCCATTCATCCCCAGAGTCCAAGGGTAAAATCCTCTGTGGACTGAACTCCTCCTTCTTGCACTTTGAAGCAGTTTGTGTCCTTGGATTTGCCAGGAGAGGAGCATTTCCTTTGTTCCTTTTATTCCTCCTTGTGGGTTATGTTTGCTTGTGGTTAGCGTAAATAATACAGAGAACCTTTCCCAAGATTCATCTGACTGCATGCACAATTAGGGGAGGGGAGCACTTCTAAAGCATGGTTCATCTCATTTTAAGTAAGTCTAAAACAGATTAGACAAATTGTAACTCAAAAGGAGATGGCTAATCCAGATGTGTCCTTGTGTCTCTGCCAGAACTGGCCACATTTATATAGCCAGGACTTTGTTTGTCTTGCTACTCTTAAAAACTGTTCATTCTGATAGCACATGTGCACAGTGTTTCAAACTGAATTAAATTTATCCTGGAAATTTGGTATCCAATGAATTTTGCAAACACTTTTGTGTTTTTCTAAGCTCTCCTGAGGATAAAACTCATTTTGTGTGAATGTCCCAAGTACAATTGCTTCTTGATTTGTAACAGCTGCTGCAAAAAAAGGAGTCTTTTACATTAGCAATTCTGGGCAGACAGTCAGATTTTAAACTCTGGGTTACTCCATTCTTTCTCCTCGACCTTCTCAAGGGACCAGTGAATAAAAAAAAGAAAAAAAAAAAAAAAAGGTTTGGATACGTGTAACATGTTGTGCAAACTGACAGGCTTTGAGCTTTTTGGAGGGATGCAACAAGTACATGGAGATTGGAAATCTAATTTGGACACATGACGTTATGAGACAGTTTAAATGAGGAAAGAAATGTAAAATTTCATTTAAAATTTTACTGGTGCAAATATTTGTTTTTTTTTAAAAAAGAGTTTCTTAGATGGTCAGTAGAGGGCAGGCATATTTTATTTCTGAAGAACCTTTGCCCACTACTATGTGCAAAGAATATTTGTTCTATCTTCAGATTTGAGGACTGTAAGTCTACTTTGTCATATCACCATGATATAAATCAGCAGTAGTAATTTAAAAAGACATTGTCAACCCCTTTGAGGAGCTAAATGTCCATTTTAAAGCAATTGGAGGATATGAGTTATGACTACAGGCATTTAATTTCTGTGTTTAGATTGTAAAAACCATGGCATAAAAAACCTGAAATATTGCCTCTACCAAGTACTAGATAAGAATCATTTCTCTGCTGAATTCTGTAAAATGCAGTAGTTCTTTCTGATGTGAACTACTATATCACTAATGGTGTGGAAACACTCTCTTGAAAGTCACGATTGTTTAAATCTTCAGCTCGGTAACAGAGATTCTTCTTGAAGATCTGACTAGCCAAGCGACTTTAAACCTAAAGGAGCAATGCCTCTTTTAATTTCTACCTGCCTTACTCTGTAATTGAAACAGTGTTTGTATTTCAGCTGGACAGAATACCTAACAGGTTCTGAGTACAGGGTAAAATCAGTGTCATATCTGATTAACTCAACAGAAAAAATTAAAGTGGACATAAAGAAGCATTTATTCTGAATGAGCTCATTCTCCCCCAAGTACGTTTTAGCCCTGAAACAAAATGTAGACAGGGTCTTTTCCGGAAACACGTTAATATAAACACATCTCTAATATTGTTATGATATACCACTTTTAAAATCTTGTTATGAGATTTATTCTCAAAGAGAATGAATGATAAAAAAATATATGTCGATTGTGTAAAAGACTAGAAATTTTTTGTTTGTCTCTATGTGAGTGTGCATACTCATATATGAACTCTTATTTATGTTTGTAATCAAACTTGCTACACTGAAGCTACACATGTAAGTAGCAGTAACATGAGACAAGGGTCATGTCATCTACCATTTCTTTCTGTGACTTGACAGTTTCATTTTTTTCTGGCAAGGTTGATGTTCACATAGACACCTTTAATTAGGATCAAAAATTGTTTCAAGATTTGTCCCAAAATATGCAGTCTACATTCACTTTTTCCTCTCTGTATCCATCAATAGAAAGTCTTTGTTAGATTTCAGAACTATTCCAGCTGGAAGAAGTGAATACTCTGAAAGATGTTGGTCACCAGCTCCAACTTCATAAGCTTTGGAATTCTGAGTTTGGGTGCCGCGTTGCCTTCGTTATGAGCAAGATGTGTGTGACTGAGATGCCGAGGCCCTTGAATCGCACCTGCAACTGAAAATGATACCAAGTTTGTGGGATTACATTTTGTTCTTTTTAAAGAAAAGCTGTGGCCTTACAGGCAAGAGGCTGTATTTTTATGCTACTTATGCCTTCCAGATGGTCTCTGGGATTAGTTTCAATTTTTCGTTCTAGAAATTAATGGAGGTCCATATTTTTGTGCAATCCAGCTAGATACTGAGATGATGAATCTCTGTAAGAAATGAAAGCTGATTGAAGAGATGCAAATGTTAGAACCCTCAAATGATTTCAATCAAAATTGGACTTGCTATCATGTGGGTACATGTTACTAAATTAACTTCAATTTTATCTACTTGTGTCTTCATTGAAGTCATCTAGGCAGATGGAAGAACTGGCCATATGCGGCCTGTATCATATACAAAATTTACAGGATATACTTTATTCTAATCTTGCACTTAACTCCTAAATGATCTAGTGTTATGTTTCCTATGAAATACTAAGTATAAAATCTGAACCTTCTGCTTCATGCTTTTAGGTGACTGGATTTCACAGCACTCAGACTGGATAGAAAATCTAAAAATTCATTATGTATTGTTCTGTAACAGTGATGACACTGCATCAAAATATTTGTAGCCATATGGGTCTTAATTTAAAAAATGTTTTTTCTGTCTATAATGAAATAACCTTCATCAAGCCAGCAAATAACTTTCAAAGTTTTAATGCATAAGGTTTCAAAAATGACTTTTTCCTTTAAATTTTTTGCCTTTGACTTGAGACAGTGAAACTACTGTAGTGTAAATTTCAAGATTACTTGCACTGACAATGTCAACTTGAAACCTAGTAATTTCATAAAAAAATAGAGCAAGTAGTTTCAGGAAATGTTTCTATTTCTATGTTTCCTTGCCAGTTTCTGTAGTTCTACTGTTACATTTTCCTCTTTAATGACTTTTATATCCTGTGTTGGACTGCAAGGCTGTCGTAAAAGCAGTGGAAAATCCATTTACGCAGTTTAACAATGAGACAGACTTTAAACAAAATGATACTTTTATGTACAAATTCTTAAGTGAATTTCTTACATTAATTCTTTTTTCACAAAGTAAACAGAGATTAGAAAGCCAAATTTTTTTTATTAGTGTTGCCTATAAATGCAAACCTATTTATTATTACATTAGTGCTGAGCATGGTTAAAGCTGGAAATAATTTCTCCTGCAAGAAACTGCATCTTGAAAACAAGACAAACGGATGGCCATAGAGGAAACAGAGAAGGACAGGAATGGACTGCTCTACAGAAGGTCAAAGATTTTCATCAAGGAGTACTGGAACAAGGTCTTGGTCTTACTGAATGTTTTCAGTACCACCTTAAAAAAAACTAGAACTGCTGTTCTAGGTTATCTGGGTTTTTTTAAGACTGAGGACCCTGGTACATGTAGGCTGCCATGTATCATATGTTACCTGTCTACCATATCCTCCTTAGAAATGGTATGTGGACCACCTGGGGTCTCCAGCAGTTGCAAAATCACTCATCTAAATAAGGCTGAGGAACAGCTGTGACCAGAGTCAAGTGTGAGCTGTCCTTCAGGGTGTGGAGGCTTCTGGTGAAGTCATGTTCAGTGCTGTGTGTTCTTTTGCTTGGTCTTCTCCATCTACACTCGCTTGTCAGAGGTGCTGACATGGCTGTTTCCATGGCCTGTGTTGCTCCTCTTGGATGCCCTGTAACCTCTGCGGTGCAAAGGGTGAGACGTGTTGTAGCAGACATGAATGGAAACAGCAGTGTGGGAAGCTGAATTGAGATAACCCAGACATGGCTGCAAAACGATGTTCAACACTTAGTTTAATACCTGTATAAAAACCTGTATGGTTAAAAAGACTTATGGAAGGGAACTGAGAAATAGTTCCTATACAGGAAGACAGGAAAAAAAAAAAAAAGCATGACAGGGGATCAGGGGATGAGAGAGGAGGGATGTGGGGGAGGATGGATATGTTGGAAACTGAGAGGAGCAAATACGAAAAAAAGTAAGAGGAAGGCTGAAAAGAAGTGATAGAAAGGAGGAAGGAAAGAATTTCGTGTTTATCTCTTGCATAAAAATATGTGCATGAGAAAGAGCTCACTTGAATATTAGGAAAATATAAAGAATTGGGAAAGATGACCCGGGAAACATTAAACTGGAAGTAAAACAGAGAGGGAAAGGGCTTTCTTGTTTGGATTTTGTTTTGTTTTGTGATTTTTTTTTTTTTTTTTTTTTTTTTTCAAAAAATTCCCC
>VZTI01002113.1:55847-101648 GCA_013397865.1 Struthidea cinerea | reverse complement strand
CAGAATGCTCCCAGATTGCTGCTCCCCCACCCCCCCTTTTTTTTTTTCTGGCTAAATATCTCCTGATTTCACAACATATTCTCATTCTCTAAACTGAGGTGGAGTTACGACTTTTCCATAATATTTATTACTCTTATTGCAATACCACTCAAAGTCTCAAACAAGGTCAGGACCTTTCTGGGAAAGAGGCTATGAAAACAAAGAAAGATGGTAAATTTTGTGTTCTGAAGCCTTGTTCAAAGGCTGTTACAAGCATTGTGAAGACTCCTTTTAATGTGACTGAGTGGATAACATTTTAAACATGCTAGAAAACTAAGTATGTGTCTGCGTATTGCAATAATATGTCACTAGGAGATGTAAAGCCAGCCCTGAAAGTCTGAGCAGCAGAAGTCTGAGGTAATTTAACCCAAGATGCAAGACCAAGTCCTGGCCTTATTGGAGAAAGTGGGAATAGGATTTCAGCCGTGGAGCTTCTCGGACAGGAATTAGATTAAATGATTCTTCTAGATCTAAATTATTATTGCACTGTAGCAATGTAGTGTAATTTGTGTTTAACTGCAAGAGGGTCCTAGTGTAGAAGTTGGCCGGATTTTGTTGATCTTAAGCTGTAAGCTGTATTTAATGTAAACAGAAGCAGCGTGGCAGGGCTGAAGAAAGTCAGGCTTGTCATTCATTCCCTGGATACTTCTTTTTCCAGTTGCCAAGTCCAGTTTAGCCCTGGTTTGATCCCCCAGAGAAATGTTAGAACAATTCATAAGCACCTAGACAATAATCAGGTGATAAAAAACAGCCAGCATGAATTTGTCAAGAACAAATTGTGTCAAACCAATCTCATTTCCTTCTTTGACAGAGTAACTGGCCTAGTGGATAACAGAGAACTAGGAGATGTGATGTATCTTGACTTAAGTGAGGCTTTTGACACTGTCCAACATGACATTCTTATAAGCAAGCTTGAAAAATATGGCCTAGATGAAATTGCCATAAGTGGCTGCAAAGCAGTTGAAAAGTGTTCTCAAAGAGAAGTTATTGGTGGTGCCCTTCCCAGCTGCAGCAGGGGCAGCTCACCTGGCTTTGCTGAACAGGCTCTTCCACAGAAAGTTCTGCTCTCTCGTCCATCTAATCCATCATTCAGAATGCTAATGAGAAAATACACTTTCTTTTTTTCACAGAGTCGGACAGGGGCAGGCGGGGAGGTTTGCAACACTTTGGAGTAATGAATTGGTTCAGAAACATCTATATAAAAATCGACCAGGTGAATTTTTGGTAGAGAAGGACAAAATACTACCCACAATACAGTAAATGCACAAAGACAAGTAGAAGTAATTGGAAGGCAGAAAAGTGTCTGGGGCTTTAGGAGATCACAAGTGAAATACAACTCACAAAGGACACGCTACTGCAAATAAAGCACCTCTTTTTTCGGGATTCTTTAACAGGAGTGTCATGTGTAAGACATGGGAAGTAATTATTTTGCACCATATGGTGCTGGTGAGGCCTCAGCTGGAGTATTGAATCCAGTTTTGGGGACTGCATATAAAGAAAGATGTAGATAAATTGGAGAGTTTCCAAAAGAAATCACGAGGAAATCAAGAATTTTAGAAGTATGATTTAAAATGAAAGGAGTTCAAGGAGTTAGTTTTGTGTAGAATGTTTATGCTCCTTTCTCCTTTTTATGCAGCAGAGGGGTTAAACAATCTCCTAAGGTGTCTGAGAGTTCTGTTTTTGTAGTCTTAACGATAATGTCATCAATCTGAATAACATGTGCGCCTCAGTAACACTGAGCTGATGTTAGAGCAGAGGTCTGGGAGAAGTTCTGGAAGAGGAAGCAGACACTTGAAGTAGCTTCAGAGGGTCTCTGTGCAAGTTCAGCAGTAAGGAAGAGTTTATTGGAGAAATACAAGCACATGTTCAAAACTGACATCATTAGTAGTGTAGAGAAAAGCTACTTTATACGTGATGACTGCATTTGTGCATGGCCACATGGACTAAATAATTTTTACAAATTGGTTCCATCTCTCATCACTCAGGGATTTCCTTCAGTAAAGTTTTCATCGCTGGAGATTTCTGATTGGATTCAGAATATCGTTTTCCTGAACTGAAAGCAATAGATTAAGCACAATGTTTTTAGAAAACAAAACAAAATTTAAGAAGAAAATTAGTCCACATTTACAGTATATGGTCATATTTGTCTTTCTTTCTATTATGAGTATTTTTCAATTCCAAAATACATCTGCTAAGTTGTATCCTTTAGACATTGAGGTATTGGCAAAAATGATTGCTGACCCTTTCTTTCTGTTTCTTTGCTTTTCTTTAGAACTCTGTGACACATACTTGCATACAGCTGCCAGAAAGTTCCCAGCATTTGCAAGATTCAGTCCCATGTGCTCCGCTGGAAAGCAGAGTTAGAGTGAGCATGACTGTGCAGCAGCTCTGCTCTTTGGACTAATCCAGTGCCAAGTATGGCATTTATCTTTGCTGTGGAAAATTCATGTGGCCCAACAAAATGTTAATAGATTAGTAATAATGAATCTTTTTAAAATGTTAAGTGAGGAATAGTAAATGTAACACCATTTTTTTCAGAGAAGCCAAATCCTCCTGTCCACCCTCAAGAAGAGTTAGACTTTTCAGTGTGACTTGAAGAAGTTTCCCCAAAGCTGTGGGGATTTGTGGAGCAAATTGGAGCAGTAATGCATCCTGTGAGAGATAACACTGCCCAGACATCCCAGAAGGATAGTATTTCCCATTTCTCATCTCTAGGTCAGCCTTTGTGGCTGGTGGAGCTGAGGACCCATTGTCCTGCATGTCCCTCCAAACAAGTGTGGCACAGCCATGTTCAAGGGAGCACAGACCCTCAGCTTTTTAATAGCACAGCTTTTTTGCCTTGGAGGCTGCTTAATACTGGTGACTTTAGTTGGAAATGATGTGATTGTCCATAGGTATGAGCAGAGTCTATATCCTAGTGCATCTTGTGCCTTTCCCAATACAATGCCTCAAAAGCATTTGTGTTTCAGCCTGAAAAAAACCAAGCAAAAAATATCTCTGTTTCTTAGATACACACAAGCAAAAAAAAAAAAAAGAAAGAAGAAATATCAGGACCTGGTTTAATGCACAGCAAACCTCAGGCAGCTCAAAGTTAAACTTCCCATTCAATTAGTAATTCATTGCTTTTGTTTGTGTGTATTGCAGTATATGTGGTTGGTGAGATTACCCGCTGATTGTCATTTTTCTTAGTGGTGCTGCTATCCCACAGAAGGGATTAAGACTGAAGCTTCCTTTAGTGCTTGCACTTTGCAGTGTTACAGGGCATGGGGAAGTTGTTTTGTGTATGTGCAAGGGGGGCTGCACGTGAGTGCGAATTAATAGAGTTTTTAAATGTATTTTTAATTTTTATCTCCAAGCAATGCTCTATTATCAGCTAGATGATAAAATGTCTTGAATAGTTGACTCTAGGGCTTTCACTAAACTGCCCATGAATGCTGAAACCATCTGTTTTTCTGGACGTTTGTCAGGGTGAGTGTGGCAGAGGCAGCTGTTTGAAAAGGGACGCTTTGGATGATGAACCAGCCCATTGTCTCTGAGCGATGCGCTTGCATTCACCAGCTCTACCCAAGCGTACTATAGAGCAATCAAAATCAAACTATTGTTTGTCCCAATCATATTGATCTGAAAAGAAGGTGGTGGGATGACCGCATTGTAGATGCAAATAGTTGTTTAGAGCAGCTGTATGCTGGCCAATATGTACCACAGTAGGAATCCCACATGGAAGCTAGAGGGCTCCCTGCACCCTACTGGGGACAGAGAAAAGATGATGCCAGATTGAACTTCAGTCTACAGCAGAAAGGAAGGATCTCGACTGTTGGTATTGCTAGTAATTTGCTTTTTACAGCAATGGTTGACATTAACCCTGTAGTGCCTTAGTAACTAAAGCCAATTGTTTGGGGTTTTTTTTTCTGAAAGCACATTGAGAAGAGAGATTACCAAGAAGATAATTACCTAAAGCTACTGGGATGAAATATAGAAGCAATTGGATTGCTTGGATGTCAACTATCAATTTTCTCTTCTATAAAAATTAATTGCATTTTTGTTGTTATTTTCTGTGCGGAATCATTCATGCACTGTTTCAAGTTTTCATAATTTATTTATGATGATGAAAATATAGCAGCTGAATCGAAACATATTGTGGTGTTCGTTTCTGTGTTAAATATAGCTGTCTTATCTCTGCAGAAAGCAGAGGAAAATATGATCTTTAGTGCATGTAATGAAGATTATAGCTTTTAGTTTGGAGTAACTGAGAAAGCTGCACTTCATCCATTAACATTTTAAGCTTTTTAGTTGTCCTTGTCACTTCATTGCATGCATGCTAATATCTCCTCATATAAAATTTAATCTGTCGAACTAAATGAAGGAATTAGTATCTGAAAGACATCTTTCATTAAGCAATTAACGAATCTTTCTAACAAATCTACAAAAGCATATGTGTTTATATTTAATAAGTATTTGTATGATCAGCCAATTACAATACATAGATACATCTTTTTTGTTTATTTGTGATATTACAAAATCTAAACTTACAATTAAGTTGTGATTATGCTTTAGAAAATGTAATTGTCAACAACTGTGGTTAGGGGACTGCTGTCTTTAAGAATCATATCACAGTCACATAAAGCTTAGTATTAATTTCTTTGTCTAAGAATATTTTTTCCTGTCTCTTTGTGATTCATGGATGGAAATGATGAGTTAGTAAAGAATCTGCAGAGGGAACACATTCAAGGATACGTCTTTTATAAAATTAACAATGATGTATATGTGCATGTAGGAGGGAAGCAAACAAGAAGAGGATGGCAGCCTGGATGAAAAGATGATCACCTGCACCAGCTGCAACATGTTTCTTTTCACAGCTCTGAGTAGCTTTTCAGGCTGCTTGCATAATTTAATGAAGGGACACTCCAGCCTAACTTAAACTATTATTAAACCACTGTCAGCCTCTGTGTAAAAAGTGAAAAACATGAGTAAAAATAGCGACACTGTCCTTTTGCCCTTGCACCATCATTAACTTATTTGGGAGTCATTTTCTTAGCAGTATCTGTGAATGCTTCCTTCCTGGGCTTCCTTCTTGTTTGAATTAATAGTCTTTAGAACACTCCATGTGATGTATAAATGTCCAGTTGCTGCAGCACTTTGAATTGTCAATTGACTAATAACTCTAATATGAAGGGAAAAAAAAGCTACTTGATTTCCTTGAATTAGATGGTGCTCTTGTACTAATTGGTCTATATTTGGCCCACTTTTATAGTTTTTTGTTTTTTTTTTTTTGGGTAAGTGAAGTCTTCAATCATGTAGTTGTTCGAAGAAAAAACCTATGGTAAAGCAGATGGGCCGTAAATTATACTAACTTCAAGGAGTATCCAGTTTTCTGAGCGAGGACAAAATTACTGATTCATTTTCAGGCACATACAGGGTATACAGGAGTTCTAAGCATTTCCTTCTACTAAATATTGAAGAATAATATTCGTCAGAAACTTTTACCCTTCTAAGTGCATGTAGGCTGTTGGCAGGAAAATTCCACAGAGAGAAACTGGAGGTGAGTAGAAGAAATAAAACCTCAAGTACTAAAAAGACTGCATCTGCAGTTATCTCCAGGGGAGAGACCTGTGAGTGAGGTAAGTTAGTGAATTGCAGGAAGGCACTTGGGTGTTATAAAAATGAATTTGGCCGGTAGGAAGACTTGTTTTTCTTTCCAGATGTCCAAGCAACATTAAGACAGACAGTGTAGCATACTTGATTTGACTAATTTGCTTATCTTTTTCATTAGCATTTTGCTACCTGTTTCAGAGCCAGTTCTCCAAGTGTTAAAATAACTCACCAGCTTGACAGCTATCATATATGTCTGGCAGTATTAACAAAGTGCAATCCTTGCCATGAAGTTAGAAAAAAATGTATCAGACACCTGCTTGCTGGTTGCCAGAGGACCAAACCTCTGAGCAAGAGAGAGACAGCGGGAATACTGCACCACCAGCAAAGTTCAGGAATGGTGAGGAGCCAAGAAACCTGCTATTTGCACCTCCTGGAAAGGGTGGAGTGGAGGAATCCTGGAAATCTTTGTTTCCTCTCGGGGACTTTGTCACATCTCTGAAAGTCTGCTCAAAGTTTCACTCCTTGTGTCAGACTCAGGGCTGTGTTTGCCTCATCCTGTGTTGTAAAGTCTGAAGTCATCTGCTCAAGGATGCTTTTTACCTGTGTGCAGTGCGCTGCACAAAGTACTGATAAGGCCCATTCCTATGCTGAAAGAGCTGAAAGAGCCCCAGCCTCTCTCAAGCAGTAGCCGTTTCCTTCTGCTTTTCATCTTTTGTTTGCTCTCACACAGCTTTCTGGACATGGGCTTGTATTGCAATCCTTTTGTTATATGCCTTGAGCAATTAAGTCCAGTGCCTACTTCCAATGGTATTCAGTTTTGCTGAATATTGCTGTCATGAAATTACAGTTCAGTTAAATACAGAGATTTTACCAAGTGCAGTTCTGGGATCTGCTTCACTTCATATGGAATCACACAAACAGGTGCTGCAGAATATGAGTGTTTGGTTATAGTCCTTCTGATCAAGAGCAGTATAAATACATAGACAGAAATCAGAGCCTTGGAATAAAAATACGTCAGTAGTGTATTGCACTTTAACCTTTTCTCATTACCAGTTTTCATCGGAAAAACTGTGGAGATGCACTTGGGTGCAGTTGTAGGGTTGTGATTTTATGCTGCAGTTACTGAAGGGAATCATTCACCTGTGGTCTCAGGTTGGATTAGACTCTACTTTGGTCAACCCAATGCCCCCCATGTCTGCCACGCATTACAATCAAATGGGAACATGGGTTGTAAAAGAGATAGATACAAACAACAATAATCCAGAGCTATTAGTACTGTGTGTCTGTGTATTAATATTATTTGGCTGGGATTTTATTAGGGGGAAAAAAAGTGAATTTCTTCTTTAGATCAGAGGAAGACTCAGATTCTCTACATCGTCTAGGAATGTAGGAATAGGGAAATAGTCTGATATAAATAATGTTTCTTTGGGATGGGCACACAGAAATAAAGCTTCTTTGTTTCCTTTCAGATTATAGTTTGCATTAGTATAAAAATCTGAATCCACATTTTTTCTTTCCTTTTTTTTTCTTTTTGTTTTAGAACATGTTGTTATATCCCTTAAAAAGATTTTTAAGCAGTCTTCTTTTCCTGGTGGAAATTTCTCTTCCCAGAGAAGCGTTTTGACAATGATACTGATTAACATCCTTTCACAAGGTGAATAATATGTTAGGCGAAAATGTAGTGGAGTTAGAGAATTTGGCACAAAATTGGAATAAGGACAAAATGTTGTCAGAATTGGGTGCTGGAAGCCATATGCTTCTTTTTTGAAGGTGGGTCACGTTTTTAGCTGTCAGATGGCTAAGAATTCTCACATCGCCCGTGGACTTCAGGCAGAGACAGGTTTTCACCACGGTGGAAAGGCAGACCTGCCTGCTACCCCCAATTTGGCACATGAATTCAAAACTTGTATGACAAGGCATCTGATTTATCAAGCCTAATTTGTGACGTGGAAGGACTTCTCTTACAGAGATTTATTTTCCACTCTTCCTGGGGCAAACTGTCATTTTGCTACAAATTTTGGAAAATGGGTAAAATTGGTTTGTTGGTTTATATCTTTCTCCAGAGGATTCAACTTGCAAAGTGAAGTGCTTGAATAGGAATTTCATCTTAATAAGGACACAAACAAGTTTCTTGACTTGTGGTTCTAAGCATCATTCTTGTGTTTGAGAGAACAGAAAGACGAAAAAAGCAAATAAAAAAAAGCTTTTTTATTAGAAAAAAGCTAATAAAACCCATAAAATTAGACTTCTCGTCTTAACCCCAAATAGGCTAATAGGTAACACCCAGACTTTTTTGCCTACGCTTTTATTCTAGTTTAAATAAATCTGCTGGTTTTACTTACCAGTTGTTCCCAGTGCATTTTTAGGAAGCTGAAGTTTTACTATGATAAGTAGGTGTAAGTCCTTGTCCAAAGAACTGGTCTCACTCCTATAGCATATCTATGTATTTATTTATTTGTTTATTTATTTATTTATTTTCTTGTTCACTAAATTTTCTTTGAAATTCTAGATGAGGCTTCATCAGAGACTTTTTGGGGGGTGATACAAATATTTCTGTTGACAATATGTGGATTGACAGTAGTGTTGTGTCTCTGGGTCTCGTTACTAGAAAAAATTGATAGCTCTTGGCCTCCTCTGTGTTTTCAGTTGTGGAAGCACAGCACTCAGCAGTTTTTGTCCCTGTCCTGAAGTGCACAACCTCTCTGCTAAGGCTAACAGATCTTCCATTACTGATGTCCCACATTTCATCTTTGTGATTTCTGGTCCTTCTTCTTGTTGCCAGTGAGTTGACTTCATGTTTACATTTATAGTTAATATTTTGTTGGTGGAAATTTTAAACCTAACTAACCTTGAAGCCAGTCCCTAAAGTACTTCATTATTATCCTCCTTCCCATATGAATAATTTTTTTTAGTGTGTAAACTACTGGCATTTGCACCTGATTCCAGAACTGCTAGTGACTACTGGAATACTCTGCTGAGTTCCAGATAGATTAAGAATTACTGGGTTTGCTGGTTTAGTTTTTTAATGTAAAATATTGGTTCACAGAATCGTAGAATCATAGAACCTTTGGGTTGGAAGGGACTTTAAAGATAATCTAGTTCCAGTCCCCCTGCCATAGGCAGGGACACCTTCCACTAGACCAGGTTGCTCAGAGTTCCATCCAACCTGGCCTTGAACACTCCCAGGGATGGGGCATCCACAGCTTCTATGGACAGCCTGTTCCAGTGCATCACCACCCTCACAGTAGGTAGGGAATTTCTTCCTAATGGCTAAATTAGAAGGAAATAGACATAATCATATTGTGTAACTCTTAATTTGTATGAAGAGTATTTATTTCAACAAAAAATTAGTACAGTGATTTTTTTCTGTAAGCAGACTATTCTTGAGTTTTAATCCTTTTTTTCAGTGTTTGGAAATGAAGTTCCGTTGTACTTTATGGATGTTGTATGTCACAAGAGGAAGTTTCATGCAGCAATTTATCATGCAAAATTTCCATTTCTGAATGGTTTTTAATCAGAAACTTCTGTGTCTTGAAAGGTGTCTTTCTAACTTTCCAAGTAGAAGCCAGGAAGTATGGACACATTCACAGCGAGAGAAAAACTGTCCTACTTTCTTGCAAATGAGTTTTAAAAAAGGAAACTGCTTCTGATTATTAGGAGATCCTATAGAAAGCTTTGTCCTGGCATGCTCATCCAATTCTTTAGTTGATTCCAAGTTGTGTATCCCAGCCATCTCAGAAAATACCTTCCCCTTACTAAGACTTGCTTTAGGTTTCATTTGATGATGCAGTGGTTTCTGAGTGGCGCTCATGCAACTGAGTGGCATCAGCCCTTAAAACAGAGCTGGCCACCAGCAAAATGGAAGCTATTTCTGTTTTTTTCAAGTGAGAGTGGCTCTCAGGTAGCTTTCTCTTGTTTTATTAGGAGGAGTCTGTGCTTTCAGTTCCTATGTGTTTGGGAAAGTGGGCGATATTTCTAAAGATGTGGAAACTTTTGTGTATAAATTTATCAAACAAATTTGATATTCAGTACTCACTGCAGACAATTACTGCATGTTCAATGCTCAATATGCATAGTGGTGATCAGTATCAAAAGAGGAATGTGTTCTCAGCCTTCAGCTTGAAGTAAAGGCTTTCTTCTTAAACAACATTTCTGTCAACTTTCTAATTCCAGCAAATTAACAGAGTTTGTGCATGAAATAAATACAAAAGATTATAAATATCAAACCAGTTCCAGAATATGAAAGATTTTAGGTCAAAAGCTTTCTGCTACCATCACTTTGTTTTTAACTGATGAATATTTACCTCTACTACTATTTTATAGCCTTTTCTCTCCTGCACTGAACACACAAACATAAAATACTGATGAAAAATGCTGTGTAGTATCAGTAGTTACCAATGGATGGTGGCTGTAGTAAAATAAATACTTGGCATAATTAAAAAGAAAAAAGCACAGGTTTTTTAGCCTCTTTTAAATAGGCTTGGCAGTAAAATTTACTGTTTCCTTAATTCTATGAGAAACTTCACTAAGGTTGATTTGTTTGATTTATACTACCAGTATAGGAAAAACATTAAATGAGTTTAACTTAAAGACTTCCCATGCCCAGCTGAACTGAGATATACTTTTTGATCAGACTGGATAATTAGCCTTTTAGAGAATCACTATGTTATGGCATGTACTAAGGGAGAGTTAAAAATGGTTGCCACAGATGCAGTAACTTTTCCAAAAATGGGTGTTGACATTATTTAGCTATTGCCAGAAAACAAGGCAAAGCGTTTGCTTTATTAAAGGATAAAAGCAGTGCCACATATGTGGGAGTGCTCTGCTGCTGCTCCATACAGTCTGTATGTGACGCCCAGTTTTCAGCATGATCCCTGCCTGGGCCTTGGTGGGATACATGCACACACCCCTTTTTTGAGTGTCATGATATTTGTACCTCAGAGTGTTGAACCCTTTGAGCTTCCGGCACATCCAAATGGGCAATGAGAGCAGTTCCAGTGTATTTGTCCACTGTTTTTGTTCTCTCCCTGGTCACCTCTCCTGAGATACTGGTAATGGTTTTGTGGAAATCATTTACGATGCAGAGATGTAATGAAGACATAAAGGGCACCATTCATTCTCCTAAACAGAGATGTCTGTCTTGTGAGGCCTCCAGCTGTGGGTCCAGGAGGATGTAATTCTCCATCCATAGCAGTGTCAGACCTACCAGCTCTGTGTGAATGTGGAATAAATACCATGGAGCATCTCACAGTACTAGATAGACCCCTATCTTGAGTCAGCTGAATTGAGTCCTGCTTGTTTACCTCAGGTGAAATAAATCAGTTCGAGCTCCGCTGATGGTACTGATTGCTGTTGGGCACAGGGAGATCAAGCAATTTTAGATACCTACATTCAGGTACCTAAAATTTAATCTGAAACCAACATACAGCCAAAAGCAGGGTACTTACTTTCTTCATTGGTACATGGGATGGAGGCTGGAAACTTGTTGGCATGCCACCCTCTACCAACGTAAAGCCATTGTTGTGCAAACTCATCTTTAAATAAAATGTGAAATTCTGATGAGTGAAGTGTAAGATACGGTCACCCATACCAAGTTCATGCACTGGACCCCATAAAAGTGAGTACTGCAGTTGTCCCTTTGCTATGGAGGTAAGACAGGTATCTCTAAAGAGGAATTCAGAGCACCTGAATTAGCACTCACACTAGGAACTATACTTTCCATGCTCTGTATAGGATACGCAGGGGGATTAGGATCCTTACTGATTGCTTTAATTTAAGAGAGATAAATCAGGGCCTGAATTTTTTCATGTTACAGCTTCAGAGAGAACTCCTGAAATGTAAAACAAGTATAATAGAGAGTCTGCAAGGAGGGTGGAGTGACACCTCAGTGGTGTTAGGGAGACAGGCAAATATCAAACAGATTTGGTGGTTGGCTGGCTCAGGTGTTGGGCTGAGTGTTGAATTTGAGTTAGGAATTATCTTCTTGCTCATCTTCTTCAAAAGCATGACCTGGGGGTTTTTTGTCAGGTATGGGATTAGCAATGGTTTATTCCAGCTGTCACCATGTCGTGCAGCCTGTCTTCCCCATGCAGAATTCCTAAAAAGCCAGTGGCAGACAGTTGTGATTATTCCAGTGGAGACAAAACCTCTGATCTATTCCCAGGAAAACCAAAGTGTTCCTAAAATAAAATAATGTTCTTTAGGAGCAATTCCTGATAACTCTTACCATCATCTAAGAGTGATTTCTGTTCATGGGACAAAGCTTTACTCTTCATTTAGTTATGTGCTAAGGCACATAAAAGACAAGGAGGTGATCCAAGGCACCCAACACACATTTACCAATGGCAGATCGTGCCCGCCAATATGGTGACCTTTTATAATGGAGTGATGGCTGTGGTTGATGAAGAAAGTCTGACAGATGTCATCTAGTTAGATTTCTGTAAGGCCGTTGATGTGGTCCCACAAGACATCCTTATCTCCAAACTGGATAGGGATTTGATGGATGGACTACTCAGTGGATAAGGAATTGGATGGATCGTTGCAGCCAGAGTTGAGGTCAATGGCTCTATGTCCAGGCGGAGGCTGGTGACGAGTGTTGTCCTTCAGGGATATGCATTGGGGCTGCTGCCCTTCAGTATCTTCATCAATGACACGGACAGTGGGATTGAGTGCACCCTCAGCAAGTTTGCAGATGTCGTGAAGCTGAGTGGTGCAGGTGACACGAGAGAAGGATGGGATGCCATCCAGAGGGACCCCGACAAACTTAAGAAGCGGGACACGGGAACCTCATGAAGTTCAATACGTGCAAGTGCAAGGTGCTGCACCTGGGTCAGGGCAATCCTAGGATTAGTACAGACTGGGAGAAGCCATTGAGAGCAGCCCAGCAGACGAGGACTTGGGGGTTCTTATGGATGAGGAGCTGGGCATGAGCCAGCAATGTGCACTTACAACCCAGAAAGCCAAACGCATCCTGGGCTGCATCCAAAGCAGTGTGGTCATCACGTCGAGGGAGGGGAGTTTGTTCCTCTACTCTGCACTCATGGGACCCCACCAGGAGTGCTGGGTCCAGGTCTGGGATCCACAACATAAGAAGGATGTGAATCTATTTGAGTGAGTCCAGAGGAAGGCCACAAAGATGATAGAGGGATAGAGCATCTCTCCTACAAAAACAGGCTGAGATGGGGTTGTTCAGCAGGGAGAAGAGATGGAAACCTCATTGGAAACCTCACTGCAGCCTTCCAGTGCCTCAAGGGGATATATAAAAAGGAGGGAAAGGGAATTTTTATACAGGCAGATAGTGACAGGACAAGGGGAAATAGCATTAAACTGAAAGAGGGCAGGTTTAGGTTAGCTGTTAGGAAGAAATTCTTTACTCAGGGGATGGTGAAGCACTGGAATGAGTTGCCCAGGGAGGATGTGGATGCCCCATCCCTGCAAGTGGCCAGGTTGGATGGGGCCCTGAGCAACCTGATCTAGTGGAAAGTGTCCCTGACTGTGGCGGGGGGGGCAGAACTAGATTATCTTTAATGTCCTTTCCAACCCAAACCATTCTATGATTCTATGATCTTGAGGGAAAGTCTGTGTAAAAATACTAGTTTAACTTCTACCCATGTTTCAAGGCAGAAACATCCTTGTTTATGTTTCTGAACAGGATGGTCTGGGGTAAATTCCTTCAGGATACTCAGCTTCATGACTTAGAGGGTTTCTTCCATCCCCATATTCTCTCATTGCTGTTTGAGTTGCTGTAACCTTAATTAAGGTTGCCTTCTTACAGAATTTTTTTAAAAAATGTTCTTGGAAGTGTTGAACTGCTTGTGAGTTTAAAGCAAATTAACAATACTTCATTTTTTTCCCTCTTGAAAAGCTGTTTTACAATATGTCTCTTGTAAACTTGCAGCTTTCTAAGTTTCTGTATCAGAATTTGAATTGATTATGGGCTTTGACGGATTGTATCCCATTAGCTCTTTGGCTTGTAGGAAACAGCCCTTGACCTATTTTTTTAAGCTTTATTTCATAACTGTTTTCAAAACTGTCTGAAGATCAAAAAAGCAGGGTCATTCATTTAAATTTACTTTAAAGACCAGTGGTTCATGGCTAATGAATGTATGGTTTATTAATCAAATGTATGTAGCTGAAAGAAGCCAACTACAATTCACTTACAATTGCGATTTTACCCTATTTTAACGTTATTTTAATGAGCTACAGATTTGAATGTGGGCTTTGTTCATCTGTTGCTTCCACTCAATTGCAGTTTCACCCTAAGAAGACACAAGACAGATTGATCAGGCTTCCAGTCATTGTGAGACTTAAATGAAGTGAACAGGGCCTTATGTTTCAAAACCAAATGAGAGGATTAAAGCAACAAAAAAAAAAAATTCTCCTATGTTATCTGTCTGCTGTTCTTAAATTTGATTAAGCTACTTGCCACTAAGCACTTTTGGTTTTACTGTAAATACAGCCTAGAAATAAATTTTCATGGCCGCAGGCACCAATCAGCAAGTGATACCATGAATAATTAGCACTTAGAAACACTTGTTCATGTTAGAATATTTCTTTGATTGCCATTTCCAAAAACACACTCAGATAATAGGACAGTACATTTCTGTAAGGTCTAATTGGGATAGAGCTCTGTGCCAGCAGTTACAATAGTAGTATAAGCAAACTTTCCTGAATATTTGGGTTTTGTGTGTGTGTGTGTGTGTGTGTGTGTAGTGCAAGTTTGTATTTTATGAGAACAGAAAAAAAAGAATAGTTTCAAGTTAAACTATAACAATTTGGTGTGTTCATATTTTATTTTTTAAACTACAGCATTCAGTTTTGGCCTATAAAAGGCACTTTTGAACCTGAATATGACCATATCTAATATTACCTTTGCAAAATATATGCAGATTTCAATGACCTGTAAAATAATTAAATGGCCTGTGAAGACAATGTAAGCAAGAATTCTGTGTCCTACTTTATTCTTTTCTGCTTTATTCTTATAAGCACTCCGATTCGCTTGAGAATATCTGATAGGGAGTAGCAATCCTTGTGAGTTATACTGAACATAAACTCTAGGAACATCAATGTAGAAGCATAGCTCAGTTTTATAGACTTTTGCTTTGGTTTGTATGTTTAACTTTTGACTTAAGTGTGTTTGAACTGTGAAATCCATCAGAAAATACTTTGAAAATATTAATCATTCCAGTAATAATGCTCTATTTTCCAAATATGTTTAATTTACCTATTTTATAATTGATTCTGATGTAGATTACACATTTCTGTATTTGATGTACACCTTTTTTGTTCTAAATTGCCTTTTGAATTTCTCATTAAAAACTGTTAAATAGCATCGCAATCTACCCTATCTACAGTTGATCCCACTGCAGTGTACCCAAACTCCCACCCTACTCTAGGGTGACTTCCTGTGCAGAAAATCCGTGGCTGCAGATTCTGGGTGCCTGACTAATGTGGGGCTGTTCTCTCAAATGACTTTATAGATTGAGATTTTAAGTAAGAAATACAAGAAATACATTTTGTTAATGCTGAGACATTTTGCAGGTATTAAAAATGCTTTTAGAGTGGAAAAGAGTTATTCAATCCCTTGAAAGAGATGGTTCTTTATATAATGTTTTGGCTACATTAAGTACAAGCACTGGCCAATTAGTGCAGGATTTCCATGGAGCAGGTTAAATTTGCAGCTGGTGAAACTGAGGCAGAGGTGGAAAAACTGGACTTTCTGGTGTGCTTAAGCATATATCTCCAGTGATTGGCATCTCTATGGGACAACTGAAGCACAGGCTGCCATAACTGTGCCACTTTTAATTTAGCTGCGGTGGGAGCAGTGAAGGGTAGGGAAGCTGTGGCAGTGTAGTGGTCAGCACATGGACTTGGGGCAGCCTAGGTATATCTTCACTGATGTTGTCTGCAGCACCAAGATGAAAGGTGACTGGGGTTTGCCTCACTAGACTGCGAGCTGTACCTTCATTCGGTATCCGAAGGACAAATGCAATCTAGAAATTGTAAGATTGCGATCAGATTTGGGAGTCCCAGACTCCCAGATTTGCATGGCTTTCTCTTGAGTATTCAGACTCTCCTTGTCTTGTTTAAGTGTTAGACTAATGTCTATCAGCCTCAGGAATTAAATGTGTGAGAATGAACACATTGATAAGAAAAACTAATTTATAATCAACACTGAGTCTTTATGCAAAAATTTAGAATAATGCAGGTCTTAAATCTGTCTGATTCCCACACATTGTTTGTTTTTAAATAATGTGCTGCATGCAGTACATTTTTTGTGTTCCAGGGAGATGATCGTTAATAGACCTTTGTGTTTTCTCAGCCTTTGTGTGGCCATATGTAAACTTGAGGAACCGAGTTCTGTTGTGTGCATCTGTATCTAGCTGAAATCAAAGGTGATTTGACATTTTTCACCCTGAATGATAATTTAGGTGAAAAAAATATTGGTGGTGAATTTGAAGCACAAACATATTCGTCTTCTGTATGTTAATCTTTATGCAAGCCGTGTGATATTATTTAAGAAGAAAGCTCTAAGAAATATCTGCCTGTATTTTTAATAGAGTTAGATTACTTTATGTTTCATAAAAGTATGTATGAAGGCAAAAGCACACAGTGTGATGAAATTTTGTAAAGCATTTGTGGGCTCGTTTTCTGCAATGCAGGGTGTTTGGTGGCACAGTCGGTGAATATTTCTGTATAGCTTTGCAGTGTAAAACAAATTTCTCTTGACATTCAGTATATGTAAGTAACCGCGAATATAGTTCATTTCATTTAGTGTTCAGTCATCTAAAATCAAAGCATTTGGAATATTAATACTTAGCTTTGATATAAGTGAGTAATCTACCGTGTATTAAGCTTCTTCTGTTTAAACTGAAGTTTCCAGATAGCACAGGATACCATCTGTATTTTTTCATATTATTATTGCCCTCATAATAAGTTCAAGGTGAGATTTTCAGGCAGTAAGCTGCAAGTCAGTTTTCATATAAACACTTTGGAAAAGCCATCTTGACATCAGTGGCTTATGCAGTCTTCCATCTATAATGTAAATGACTACACCTGCGTTATTTTTATTTCTTCATTATTTTTTGGCCACTCATTTAAAAATGCTTAAAGCATTAAAAACATTTCTGCAAATACGTGTGAAAGGAGACAATTGTTCTTGTAGGAAAGGCCAGGAAGACACACAAAAAGAGGCCACAGTGAGACGATAAACATAAAGGTCCAGGAGGTATTATGATGAGGTTCACAGATACTGTGTTCCAATCAAGCTCAATAAGCTCTGAATTCCTATTATGTTTCTCAAGCCTCCAAAAAGACATGGGAAGAAACCAAAAGTTTAAGTCAAATAAAAAGCACTTAAGCCATGAGCACATGAATGTATAGCTGGGTAATGGAGCTTTCATCTCTGAAATAAAAACAGTTCAATTCAATTGGAACTGAAGTTTCTTCCCCCTTTGAAAAAGTTTATTTTAATGAGTTTCCATTTTATGCGTGGGCTGTTCTTTAATCGATGCTGCTCCATTGAAGTTTTACCCAATGAAGACACAAGACAGATTGTCCAAGCTTGCGGCTATTGTTGGGAGTTGATGAAGTGTATGGGCCCTTATGGTTGATAACAGAAGTAGATGGTCAGAGCCAATAAATAAAACTTTAACTCTGATTGTTGGGTGTTTTATGCTGAAAAGCTTTCTATTACCATGAATCTTCGGTTTTGAAGGACTTGTGAACCCAAAGGCAGCTTGTAGCTCTGTCACACAGAATAAGTTGGTCAGACAAGCAGCAATCTGTCCTATCCAATAAACCCAGTTTTGTCTTTTAAATTCTAGACTTCTCTTCAGGAATCAACATTGTTAATATCTTGACAGACCATTAACTTCATAATACATGTATCTGCTGCCCTGTCAATTTATCATAAAAAATTGATGTTTGCAGAAGTTAAATGCTGTCCTTGATCGTGTTTTTACAAAGCACATATCAGCAAGAACAATTTTAGCAACTGGAAGCCTGTGCTAATGTTTGAGGAAATTAGTAAAATATTTTTGTGACATCACTGAGAGTCACGAATGCAAAAGAACCCTAAGATGATTCATATTCTGTATATTAAGGAAAGAGGATATTAACTTAGAGTTTTGAGTTTTTTCACTGATAAATGAGATTTATTTAACAGATAGAGCAGTCTTAGAGCCAAATATGTTTGTCACTTGGTCCAAAGAGGACTCAGTGAACAGAAGAGCAAATAAAAATTCAGTTAAAATACTCTGCATATTTACTGAAGAAATGTCATTCATTTCAATTTTAAGAAGAAAATCTGTTCAACATTTGTGGTATAACTGGTTTTGTCTGATCAGCAATACTTGGAGTGTGGCAGCTAGTGGCTGGAGGTGTCATGCAGATACAGTGGAAGATATTTGGCCTTAGAGATGCATTGTGTATTCTGTAGTTTCCTGATTGTTGGGATGAGAAGGAAAGAGAGGGGGTGAGAAACCCTGATCAGCTGGGAAAATGTAGGGAGTTCAGGTGTGAGTACTGACAGATTGCAGTAGGGAAAGGGTAAGGTTGTAAGGAAACAGAAGAGAGATTTCTCTGGGAATGTCAGTTGTCTACTTGCATGAAGGTCACTGAAGATCAGGCCCTGCTAACCTTCCAAGGTTTTTACTCTTCTTCGGCATCTAGTTATCAGAACATCTTTCATGAAGTAGCATGACTAATATTTGTCACGTGTGGTCTGTTCAGTTATTCCTTACATCTGAATACAAGGAAACATGTTTTTACTGTGAGGGTGGTCAGACATTGGAACAGGTTGCTCAGGTAGGTTATGGAGTCCCCCATCTATCAATACATGATCCTGGACAACCAGCTGTAAATGACCCTGCTTGAGCAGGTGGATTGGACTATACAGTCTCAAAAGGTCCCTCCCAACCTAAGCAATGGCAAGATTTTGTGTACAGTGCAGTATTTTATTCTGGTAGGCATGTTGCATGGGTTCTTGTGTTCCATGTTGTTGGCATGTGTTTCAGGAAAGAGAGGAGAATGATGTAGCTTGCATATGGAATAGGAGGTCAGATTGGCTGCCAGATACTCCTCTTCTGTAAGGATGATCTTTTAAACTGCAATGGTAATTAAAGCAACATCCTCTCATATACAGGACATGCAGAGGACGGACAAATCTTTTTGGTGCGTACTTATTATGCCTTAAAAAAACCTCTATTTGTCTTAATAATGTTAATACAGTTACAATAGTATTTATACAGTTTCTTTACTAGGTGACACTGTACTGAATGCTGTTGATCATTCTTCACATATACATTTGATGGGGATGAAAATTCCATCTTCATCATTATTTTCTTTCATTAGATGACCTGCATTTTGTCCATCTCCTAGAGAAAGTTGGCCTTATGAGAAGAAGTGGCACAGGAAAATAATGTACAAGGTGTGGGAGGTCAAAAGCATGCAGTTAGTGTGCATCAAGGAATCCTTGACTGTAGCTGCGGTGCCCCTAAACTGTGCAGCAGTATGCATTTAAGGGCACGCTTTTGGTGATGTATAAAAGCCCTTTATTGCACATGCAGTACAGTAGCTACAATTGCAATGCAATATGCTGACCCTGGTCTTCATAACCACAAAGATTTTATATCTTTTGTGTGCTAAATAATATATTGTGTGCTAAATGGTATTATCATGCTCTTGCAAACCATGTGTTAACTCAAAGTGTGTTAGATGTTGTAATGGAATAAGATGTTTTGTGTATAACTGTTGGGATGTGGGTAGCTGAAAAGGCTGAATTTAGAGAAAGAAGCTCTGAAATACTTGGAGGAAAGCCAACTACTAAAATGTCTGTGAAGAGTGGACACAGATGAAGCCAATTCCATGGCAAATTAAAGATCAGGCTAATTTAGTGTTAACCAGAGTTGTTTAGCACCCAAGATGAGTTGCTCAGGCTCTTGTGACAGGGAGTGTGCTAATTGCACAAATCACAAAGAACTTAACCATCATTTGTACTGTGCAGGATCTGTTTTGGCTCTCAAAGCCACTAACTGACAGGATGCAAAGGCTTACTACCATCCTACTCCAACTGATGACACTTCTATCCATATTTCTCTGTCCATTGCTGTGGAAGAATACTGTCTTCTAGGCACTGGTGGTAGCATGCCTTGTTAATAAAGCAGAGATCATACATTTTCATGAAACAGATCTTCTTACTGCTTTCTGTGTCTCTTCTGTAATATGCTTAGAGATTTAAACAGGAATAGCGATGCAAAACTCTGGATATTATTGTATTGTGTTCCGTTGAGTGGCTTTGTGCAAGCAGATCTCCTTGCTGGGGAATATGCAATGTGGGCTCCTGCAGATGAGTTTCATTCCCTTGCCATTGCCCATCCTTGCACAGAAGCTTCATTCCCAGCTTTCTCCCTGAGAGGGGCTGTGACTGTACAGGTATCCTAAATAAGAGCAGCCTGGACACCCCAAAGAACCCACTGAGTGTGAGAGAGGCACAACCAGCAAACAGAGTAATTCAGAGACTCACTTTGCTATTCCTGGTTAGCACAAAGAGAATTCTCTGGCAAGTTTCAGATTACAGAGCTTGCTCTGAGCAGGGAGAGTGGTTCTCCTTCCTAAGGCGCCTAATTATGAGTCTGTTCCTGGGTATTACCTTGTACAGGGAGGTGTGCTTGCATTTTCCTCATGAGATAAAATTACTCCTCTTCCTCAATGTAATTACATGTGGTAGGAATTTATTCTTTTTACATTTAAATCAGTTTTATATCAAGTGTCTTTTGCCTTCTAATACACCTCATCTAATAGAGTTCCTTTAATTAATCTGCTAATGGAATTGGAGAGTCTGAAGGTTGTTTTCACAAAGATGCTCTGAAGGATGGGCACCTGTATCCACGCTTTGCCTTGGATAGACGAGTTCATCTGGGAATTTTACCAGTTTCAGCAGTTACACATTGGGCAAAAGGGTCCTTGGCAGTTGAAGTCTTCTGGCACTCTAACTTACTTCCTTCTTCAAAAAAATGCTGTCTTCTCTGATACAGCATCGGTAGAGCTTGGTGACGGTATCAAAAAGGAGAAGTGTAGCAGCAGCTGGGTTTTGTATGTCCTGGTTTTATGAAAGGGAAGGTTATTGGAGGAGTGCTGTTCATCATATAAAATAATTAAAAATGCGCAGTTAGAATACCAGCTATATTTTGAAAAAAAATTCATCCATGTGTGCTTTTCCATGCTTCACATGCAGCTATGACACTTGAACAGATTAGGAGCAAGCACTTCGGCTGTAGGAAAGGACAGCAATGTATATAAACCCCTGTTGAAGCTGAATCTCAGGTGCCTAATCATGCTCCAAGCTCCAGCTTCATCCAGGAGCTGCACAACCCTTCAGTAACAGGCTTTGGTTTTTCTGGTCAAACTGGAGCAGTTATTGACTGGAACTCTGAACCCCTGTGTTGCATTAAGCAAGATGATGGGTTTTGTCAGGTCATTGAAGCACTGACAGTCTGACTTCTAAGTCTTTGGAATGTAAAGCAGCATCCAGTAGGAAAACTGTACCTGCTAAAGTAAACTTCTTTTGCCAGAAGATAAAGAGGGTTAGAATTTGATTTATATGATAAAAGTGATGGCTAGAGGCTGTAATCGCTGGCTGTCCTTTATTGTAATCCCCCAATTGCCAGATACAGGTCAAAAAGGTAAGATGTACTCTTTTGTACCAAAGCAGTGGAGTAATGAGGACATCTGTTTTCATATGGTACTTGACACACACTACCAGAAATTTGATGTCATGCTGTCCAAACTTGTACATCATTGCAGAATTGCATTAGCTTTTCTGATTGATTCTGACAAGTCACTGACAGTTTTTGAGGTGAAACACAGACATGACAAAGGGCAAGCAGAGGCTGCATATGTCAGCTGGAACACTCCCTTGTTGACTCAAAAGGGTGAAAATCTCTCAGTCTTGTCTCTATCTGCCCCTTGCTGCTGTTTAAACTCCCCAGGCTTGCAGCTTCAGAAATTATGTGGTTACAGGAGTGGGTCCTTCTGAGATTTCGCTTCCAAAAATTAACAGTGCTAAGGAATAATTTTTTTTCATGGGTTAATGTGTGTACCCATAAGTTAAAAAGTATAGTTCAGTAAATTTATTCATCATGAATCATGAAACGTTGATTTCCTTTATTGTATCACACCATAAACATAGTAATTTTTGGTTTGTATTTATACATCCATAAACTTCATTTACCCTCATGGTGTCAAGCAAGTCCATTTCCTTTCCAGAAAGTGTCAACATATATGTACAAACACATAGTGTTTTAAAATAACAATGCTATGAAAAAAAAAAAAATTGTTAACTTGCTTTTAATGTTGTAGGGACTTGGGGTGGTTGTTTTTTAAGAAAAATAAGGACAGATTGCACTCCAGTGATGATACATACAGGTTTACCAGCTCTGAGACAACACAGGATTCCCTCCGGTGCTACTGTCAGTAAGGTCAAACGCACCATTTGTTCTCAATATATATTTCTAGGTATGCTAGCAAAAGAGCAAATGATGTGCTGTAGCATAGCAAGTCAGGGTCACATTCTATTTTACTATTTTCCATTCTGCGTTCTGCTCCAAACCTTCTCTTTGAGATGGATGGTAATTTTTTGGCCATGGCTTGTTTTGTCCATTTCTTGAGAATAAGCTGATCAGCAAATGGAGACCAGTTATATTGCAAGTCTGTGGAACTGAGGCACTCAGTGTTCAATAAAAGTAATGAAAGAAAGATGTAACATAAATGGAAGAATAGTGCATTGCATCTGGTTCATCTTGATAGACTTGGACATTGGGTCTCAGAAAGAATCACCTTATGTATGCCTTGGTTTTGCAGATAAATGTGTGCTACACGTGTTTGGCTGATTTAAACTTTTTCATAAGAAAACACAAATGCAGTGATCCATTTTAAGTGAGATAGTGAAGTTGGAATTTATTATTAGAATTAAAAGATAGCTTCAAACTTGTCCTAGTTTGGACAAATTTGGAGAAAATATCTTCTTATAGAAGTCAGGTTGCAACCACCCCTCCTCCACCAGGTTCGGGGAAAAAAAAAATTTCCTTGAAGGAAAGTGAAAGAGATAAAAGCTATTTATTTAACAAACACACAGGAGGGGAATAATAATGCTAAATAATGAGATCTCTTTCTCTGTGGAGAGAAAACTTGGGAAGATTTCAGAGTTCTTCTGCAGGTGTGGTCTCTCTCTTCCTTGGAGCTGGGTCGGCGAAGGCCCGCCCCCCGGCCCTCCAGGAAAATTTTCCTGATGTGTTCAGATGTTGTTGAAACAGTCCAGAAGAGAAGAAGAGAACAAAAAACCAAAATCCTGGGAAAACAAAGTTCAACTCTCTGTCTCCCGCCGGAAACAGAAGAGCCGAAAAAACCAAAGTTGGCTGAAAAAAACCCCAAGGGTACCGCAGAAACCGAGGAGCATATCTCCATGTCCTTGAAACAACTGCTTTGAAAAGTTTTTTTTTTTGTTCGTTTGTGTGGTTTTTTTGTTTGTTTGTTTTTTTGTTTGTTTGTTTGTTTGTTTTTTTCTGTCCCTCTCAGGCTCAGTTTAAAGGCACAGAAAAGATTGGTGGGCATAGAGTAGCGATAGGGGATACACATCATAAAGTCACCCCAAGACAAAACTGTATGTTCTTATCAGTAAAAGAGAGCTCCCCTTTCACATTTTGTTTTGTTTTATTTTGGTCTTTTTTTTAATTAAATAGACCAGGTCTTTTTGGAGTGAGTCCAGAGGAGGGCCACAAAGATCATCAGAGGGCTGGAGCATCTCTCCTAAGAAGAAGTCTTAAACAACAAATATGAATGTTGTTTCAATCAGTCTTTTTCATGAGTTTTGACATTTCATTTTGAAAGGGTTGTGATCTCTCAGCTAAGTTAGTGGAAGGCACTTGTAGATGAGCCATAGACAGCATTAACAACTCTTCCTAGAGAGGAATATGTCAAAGAAATAATGTGTGAAGCAAAGCAACAAACTTCCTCACATTGTTGTCATGTAAATTCCAAGAGACCATTTGATCTTAGTGCTCTTTGCCCTACTTGGCTCTGTGAATTGAGCAAGTTAGACCCTTTCAAAGTGTTTGATCTGTGATCACCTATTTTCTTTTTCCTCTGGGGATGCAGGCATCTCTTGGTTGCAAGACACTTGCTTTTCTCATTTAACCACTGTGGACATCTGAGATGCAAATCATTGATCAGCAAAGATTCAGGGATTATACTTTGAAAGCTTCTGACATTTGGAGGCCAGTGTTGTCTTATTTTACGTGCTGTTTGAGCTGCTACTGCTTTACTGATTGTGCAGTGGTCGTGGTGCTGTTTACAGGTGTGGTTGATATTTCTGTGGCTGTAGAGAACTGTGGTGGAATAGGCAGCCACATCAGAAGCTGCCTTGCTGCTTAAGTTCTGCCATTAGACTGTCAGATTTAATATAGACAAAGCTGGCCCAAGGAAGAAAGTAAACATAACTTCCTCCATCTCCCACTTGGAAGGAGAAACACATCAGATCATCTTCGTCTTTGATTGTTTCAGATTCCAGGCTGAATCATTCATATTCAAGAACGATTTTGTTCTGTTTTGGACACAGAAGAGACTTGCACAAGTCATGCTCCCTTTTGGGAAGCCTTGCTGTCACCAGTTTGAGCTGGGTGCACATAGAGGAGAGCAATAACAAAACCAACAGCAATACAACAGCTGAGATACAAAAAGTTGTTGACTTGTTGCTGCATTTCACATCCTTAGTGCATCCTTTAGCATTCATTTTGTATTTACAGTGCAAGGTTGCATATAAAACCATACATCACTATCAAACACGCAGTATGTGAGACAGATACACGGAGAAGGATGATCAGCATATTCCTTAAAGCATCTTTTGTTTTGCTTAAATGCTGTTGACTTGAATATCCATTGTATTTTTTGTGATGAAACTTGGAGATATATAAAAAAGTGTTCTCTGTTGGTTGTGCATACATAATTTGAGCTCACCAGCTGGAATCACATGTATATGTAAATGATGGCAGATTTGGGCTCGTAATTGTTCAAATTGGCTATGGCATTTGTTATGTCAACCCTGTGTTCTCAGTGCTGACACTTTAGATTTCAATCAAAATTTTGTTAGGCAGAAGTCATAGAAAACTCCATTATTTTAAGTGGGTGACTTTCTCATGATACAGTCTGGAGCTAGCATACACTTAAAGAATTATTTTAGCAAATGGCAGTCTTTTAATAATTTAGTCTGTGGCATAGCCTTAACAGGTTATATTCATCAGAGACTTCCAAGGTGCCCATCAAGATAGTGTCCAGTACTAATTATGTATATTTTTCTTTATTCTATTAATGTAAAATAGAATGTCGTTATTGCTTTCAAATCTCTGTTGCTATTTTAGCCTCCTCATCTGCATGGGCATGCTGTAGATGCAAATTATTAGGGACAATTGCTAGCTGCAATGCTATTTGTGAAATTAGGAGCTATATTATATTACTCTTAGAGTCATAGAATCATTAAGGTTGGAAAAGACCTCCAAGATCTAGTCCAACCTTTGACCATGTCTAAACACCACCATGTCTAAACCACTAAGTGCCACATCCAGTCATTCCTTGAACACTTCCAAAGATGGTGATTCCCTGGGCAGCCCATTCCCATGCTTAACCACCCTTTCAGTGANGGTTGGAAAAGACCTCCAAGATCTAGTCCAACCTTTGACCATGTCTAAACACCACCTGTCTAAACCACTAAGTGCCACATCCAGTCATTCCTTGAACACTTCCAAAGATGGTGATTCCCTGGGCAGCCCATTCCCATGCTTAACCACCCTTTCAGTGAAAAAATTCTCCCAGATGTCTAACCTGAACTTCCTCTGATACAGCTTGAATCCGTTTCCTCTTGTCCTGTCACTTGTTGCCTAAGAGAAGAGCCTGACCCCCACATGGTTACAACCTCCTTTCAGGCAGTTGTGGAGAGCAATAAGGTCCCCTCTGAGCCTCCTTTTCTCCAGGCTGAACAGCTCCCTCAGCTGTTCCTCACAGGACTTGCTCTCTAGACCCATGGGTTTGTTGTGACCCAGGTGTAGGACCTGTCAGTTGGCCTTGTTGAACTTCATACTGTTGGCCTCAGCCCATCAGTCCGGCCTGTGCAGATCCCTCTGCAGAGGCCTGTTCAGCTCACAACATACTTCTACCTTCTGGTGTTCAGCTTTTCCAAATTGTTGGCTGTTTCATTAACATATCTTTTGATTTTTCTCACATGCCTAGAAAAAACCCTCTCCCTTCTCAGACCTCTGAAGATGTCAGGTTTCTGTCCATCCCAGGCTTGATCTCTGGAGGATTGCAGCTTTAAGAACACCAACTGTGGTTATTTTTCCCTCCTCAGAAGTAGCTGTAGCTGTCATTACTTTTTTAACCTTTCCTTTATATATTTGCTGTTACAGTTCCTTCGATTCTGAGCACAATCACACAGATTAACAGGCATCAGAACAAACCTCAGCAGGCAAACGGCTGCTCTCATAATATTTATAAAAGATAATGCCAACAGTTTCTCTGGTCAGTCCTAATTCTTCATTAAAAAGAATTGAAAATCCAGTGCCGTCAGCCTTAAAATCAAGGAATGACTGGCACGGAAATATTAACTGATTTGGACTGTCACAAAGTACATTTTGGTGTCTTAGTTAGGTAGGGCTCAAGCAGAGTAGAAGTGCCTTAAGGCGCAGACCAATTCTGAGCTTTATGTTCAGAAGCATTTTACAGCCATGATGATGTATCTCTGAAATTAAGCATCCTAAGCATGGCTGATTGTCTTTTAGTTAATTTATCACTGTGGAGTATCTATACAGTCACTTACAATGACAGGCTGTAGTATGGACAGTAAACCCTTCCCGTGGCAGACTGCATCTGCAGGCTTTGTCTGGACCTGTGATATAAATGTTCCTGATAGGCCTTGTTTTCCTACCAGACAAGGTTGGTTATTGTCCCTGTTCGTGCACATGTATGTGAGGGAAACAAGGAATCACGCTGAGTAAAGCTGGAAATGTTCCAGTTCCTCCTTACCCACCCCAATCTCCTTCTGTACCGCATCTTATCTCAGCAGAGAGTATCTAACACGTGTCCCTCACAGCACATCAGCTCCTGCGCTAGACACTCCTCTGTTCAGAGACACACAGATTTTTATCATTGACCTTCTCAGGAAAAGTGCATTTTGGACATCTTCAGTGTAAATACACAGCTGCACTTCTGACTAGATAGGTGCTTGGTTTTGCCATCAGCAAAATCGAAATTTCATGCAGTGGTTGTAGGTCTGATGCTTTCGTTGCAATACCTTGGTTTCTGAGCATTGTGTTCCTGTGGAACTGCAAGTCTGGGGTGTATATTTTAATTGTCTTTTATGGTGGCAAGTACTCACTGGTAAGATCATGTTTGAATTTGTATGGTACAGTGTCTGTGAGACCAATGTGTGCTCACATCCTGAACTCCACATTTGTGTATTGCATGCAAGCTGTTGATTATGACCTGATGGATAGCCTGTTAATATGGAGCTTAGCTCCAGTACCTCCATGCCACTCATTTTAGTATGCTGCTGAAAGGGAAGCAGTGCATTTGCTTTCTCCCTTCCCACCCAGCTCTAATGTGTGCTTTTTTAGAAATAACAATTTCATTGCAAGCTATCGCAGAAACAAATACTGACACATTCTAACATTTCAAAAACATTACTGTACATTGGTCGTGCTGGTTGAGTGTGGCAGCACCATTTCAGCATTAAGTTAATTGTAAGGAAATTGTTCCTGGGCATGGCAGCTTGGTTTCTGTACCAAGATCTGGATTTCTAAAAACTTGCTGATTTACACCCCATTAAATCTGAATGTTTTTATGTTATCAAAATATTTGTAAATACACCTTTTATCTAGAGTGCTTGTTAAGGTGTAAATTATAATTAGTGCGAGAAAAAATAGAAAAATATTTCCCTGGAAAGATTATCATGGTGACTTTTCACCTCAAAGCAATTCTTTTTCAGCCTGAGAGCTCTAAGGAAGTAAAAGGCAGGATTTGCTATAGGGAGACCAAACACAGAAACAGGGTATGAGATTAGGATAGGCAGACACATCCACTGATCCAATGGTGAAGAGGAGTTATTCCTCAAAGTTCAGGACAAAGCCCATGTTTCTTGTGTTTTCTTCCCTTAAAAAGAAGGGCTTAGTTCCTCTATGAAAATAGTGATTTATGGGCAGAACAACCTGCCCAATAAATTTTCTGTCTGTAAAGTAAAAATGCGTTGATGAGGAATAATACAGCAACAGTGGAAGGAGTTACATTGTGTTTGTCTTCCAGAAACAAGCAAGGCTTTGAGCATCCTTTTAAGCCTTAATTTCATCTAAGCATTGTCTCATTTCAGAGACTGACAGGTAAAATGATTGGCGTCAGGAAGGCAGTTTTCTCTTGTCTCCTGGCACCCTTCCAGTGCTGTGATTCATGCCCTAACACCGTGCAGCACCATTATAGATGCTCTGCAATGGTTTTCTGCTTACAGCAGAATTGAAGATGCACATACAGAAGTCTCAGCAGTGGAGCTTTGAGTAGAAGTGTAAGTGGATTTCTATGTAGGGGAGTAACCATTCCTTATCAGTATGGATGCAACAGTTGCATAGTTGATACACAAGAGGACAAAGCCCAAAGGCACAGAGAAGTTTGAAGCTTAGCAAACTACAAGATGTTCAAAACGTGAGGATGGCAGTATTGTTTAAGATAGATATAGACACAGATATAGACAGATATAGCTATAGATATATAGATACAGATAAAAATACATATCAGCTTTGCTTTTGGAGCCTCTGCTTTCAAGGTACTGCAACTTTTTTTTTAAAAGAGAGATAGTTTCCAAAATGTGGTGTACAAGATCTGTCTTGGCGGAAATTGATACAAGGGGTTTTGGATTCTTCAATTCAATAGCAGCAAAACCACATGTGAAAATAGGGGAGGGGGGATTGGTGGGACTTTGCTCATTTTTGGGCAGACAGATGTTTCCTGAGATGTTTAAATAAATCTGTTTGGTTATAGGTAAGATAATACTTAAAATGCAAGTGCTCAGTGTAACTGAACATCCATGGAGCCATTCTTTCAGCTGTTAGAGCTCCTTCAGATCATGGAAGGTGACAGGAGTACTTCTAAGAGCTGTAGGAGCTCTTTCGTCCAGCTTTGGTATCCCTGTTGTTTCACAACAGTCACTTATCCACATTTTTCTGTGCATGTTTGAGAGTACACAAGTGGCCTCACGTACCAAATATCTTCTCAGTTACTGGCACTTGGTACAAAACCAAAGAAGTCAGTGACAAGATTTCTCTCCAGCAGACCTTGTATCATGAACTTTCAGTATGTACTGAAAAGAAGATACCAAATCAAATCAAGTTTTCCTTCAAAGAAGCCAAGATATCTTCCCACTGAGTGAGATTTTCTTGCCAAATGCTGGCTCTCCAACTGTGGCCATCTTGACTAGGGAGCTATTTAAAGCAAGGATGCAATGATTTTTTTCATTACGACAAGACTTCATTTCACTTTCTCATGGATGGCTGAGATATTGATGCTCAAACTTTCCTTAAAAAGTATGTTCAGACAGAAATCAAGATCAGGAAATTTAAGAAAGAAAGTGATAATTGGGATGAACTGAAAGTAGAATTAAAATGGACACTGTTAACATAAATATCTGCGATGTTTCTGCTATAATCATGTTCATTTCTCTTTATCAGATATGTTCTATCCTTATTAAAGTCAGAGCACACCCCACATGGTCGTTGCATCCACTTGAATGTATACTGTCTCATACTCTCTGACATAGTTTATAGCTGGTAAAGAAAGGGCATTGTAGGGGTGGTTCAGAAACTGGGCCCAGATATGCCAGTATCGTTTAAAATAAATGCCATTTCATTGGGTGAGAAACTGTCCTTTGTCTGATCCCTTGGACACAAAACATGGATGTGGCATTATGTACATTGGGAGGCATCCTGTGTGAGTTTGGTTTTCCTAGTTCACTGCAAGGTTACGTGCCATGGCATAAACACTTGGTGCTTCAGTGTTTATTGTTGTTGCCCTTATGATGAATAACCAGTGTCTTTGTGACAGAAAAGAGTTACCTTTTCCAAAAACTTGCATCAGTTAATCATCTAGGTTATGTAGGCAAATACAGTTCCTCACTGTGTAAACACCAGTCACAGAACTGAATTTGTTTATTTAAAAGCATGAATATGCACATACCTGGTTTTAATTAGGATACCTCATTTCCTCATTTCTGCCCTTGTTATACAAAAACGGTTTACATTCATCTAACCTTCCTTCCAACCACACTGTTCTTGTTGCTGTTTTCTCCATTGCTGTACCTCCTGCCACCACTCTGGTGAATCAGGTGTGTGATGCTGACATGACTATCACCTGCTCATGTCTTCTAGCCCGACTATGCCAAATGTCACAGATTATTTTGCATAACATCTTTAAGAGACCACCTTTCTCCTCTGTCTGTGTATCTCACATGCTTGTTGGGTTCCCTGCTCTGTTGTGCCTTAGTTATTGCACCTCAGCATATGACCACTGGGGATGAATCCATCAAATGCAACATGCTTAGTCACATTTTTGCAGTCTCTCTTGGTTGGTCTTCTCACCGATTCAACTAACCTTTCATACAGTATCCCAGTATTTACACACTCTTCCTTATCAGCCCAGAATGCCAGTTCATCTTTGAGTATATTGAGGATATTGCCCTTGAGAAATGACTTTCAGAGCTTGCATTTCCTTGTGACTACACAGAAAATGGTTTATCTGCTTGTGTGCCAAGATGACTGCTAATTGATGTTAACTAAATGCTTTTCCTATGCTAATTCCTTCTGTCTTTAAACAGCTGTTGTCTATAGTCTAAAGTAAGATCTTTGAGGAAGTAAATGCCTTTTTCATTTGCTTTGGTTTTGTGCAGTACCTAATGCATTGGGTTTCTGATCCATGATTTAGGTTATAGACACAGTTCCAAAAATAATAAAGTACAACTAGTTTTTTCTAGTGATTACCTCTAACAGCATTGTTTATGTCTTGTCTTTTTTATAGTTTTACTTACAAGCGGTACCTTTTAAAGTCCTGTAAATTTCAAAGTCAGAACAAATCATTCTGAGATTATAAAGTAACAGCATCCCTAGCTAAAACCTTCCATAAATATTCAGGACTACTGAACACAAAAATAAAGAACACCAACAATTTAGACTGCATTTCTGTTATTATTCCACGCTAGTTTACTGTCTTGGAAAAAGGGAAAATATTTTTTCTCCATGTGCTTATGTTTTATAGTACTTTGTTTATAAACTGTTAGACTGTTTCCCTGAAGGAAATGGTGAGAATGAATTCAAAGCCTGTTGAAGCTAGTGGAGCATTAGTCAGATTTAACATTTGTTTATTTGTGCCTTTTATACAGAAGAAAGGTTGGGTGTATTTTTTTTTAAAAATGCACAAATCTGATTGCAGAGCTACAAAATTGGTAGATTGTCTTGAGGGCAGGTCTGCCCCCTGAAGCTGGTTTTAAATCATGTTCTTAATTGACTGAATTTAAAGATGACTTCTCTTTGAACAATCTCATATGGATAACAAAGAGAAATCCCAAATTCATTTATTGTTGGTTTGGACTTTCCTTTTTCTGATTGATACTCCAGACTTTGTTTGACAAGATAGACATCACCAGAATAGTTACCTAGAAAATGGGTTCTTAGTTTCTTATACACAGATTTTAGTTTTGACTCAAAAAATAGTGGCCTCTTTGCCAGAGGCAAATTATAATCTGGCAGGCACACAAGGCCCTAAGGACTTCAGAGGAGCTGAGCAGAATGGCCCATATAGCTCATTTTAAAGCTTCCTGCAATAGCTTTCAGTCCAGTGTGGATCTGTGTGTTGGAAAGATCTGCCTCTTGACACAGCAACAGAGGAAAAAAGATTAGGCAGGCACTGAATTCCCTGTGTGGAGGCCCAATTTCTTTCTTTATCAGAATGACCTTAGCAATGGCCTGCTGGATATGATAAATGTGCTTTTTACCTAAATCACGATGATGATGATGATGATGATGATGATGGTCCTCATTGTGTCATCATAATTTTGTGCTACAAATGATCAAATACAGGGTGGAGGGATTTTCAAGTTCTAGTAAGAGGAAAGAGAAGATGCATATTACCTGCAAAGCTTTTAAATTTCCTAAATCTGATGAGTGTGCTGTGTTTTTTGAAACCACTAATGGCCTGATTATTTTTTGGGGGGACACTTAATAAGATGATGAGGTTTAGAATGTCTGTCACTTCTCTGCTGATGTGTGTTTATGTAAGGCATACACATTGAATAAATGTGCATGTAAAGAGGTTGCCTTAGACCCATTCACACTTTGACATGGATGTGCAGTTGAGATAAATGTGCACAAAATTCAGATGCAGTGAGCTTTCAGATAAATAGGACAGGACCTCTGTTGCTAAAAATTAGCAGAGCTCCTTTGACATCAAGGAGTGTAAATCCACAGATCATCCCTGCTGACCCAGCCCATCATGCCTTAATTTACATATACCACTCTTTTCATTTCTGCTAATGAACTGGATAGCTCTTTCTTTCTCCCCATGCAGAGGGAGGTTAGTCCCAAGTCTGGGAATTAGTCTGGGAGTCCCAGCTTCTGTCTAGCTCCAGCTGTTTAGCAAAAACCCTCTGACCTGGAAATTGCCCTTCTCCGCCACTGCAGGGGCTTGCCTGCTCACAGGAGTGACTGTGCTGGAATAAACTGAAGGTCCAGAAGACTGGCATCTCAGGTGACTCTTATCTTTGTGCCATAACATCTCGTACACTCTTTCCAGTGCCATCTGTCCTCTAGATGGCCTGAAAGCCAAGAGCTTGCATGCTTTTTGAAGGTGTTCCTTTTGACTTCAGCATGGCCAGGATATCCCCAAAGGAATTCAGTCATCTTCCCATACAATAACAAAATAAAATCTGGTATCAAAACAAACCACAGGTGAAGGTTTAGGAAAGAAGGGGTACTGAAGGTAGGCCAGGTGTAATGTTTGTTGCAAATCCATGGCATGCTGCAGGATGCTTCTACTGATCCTTCTTTTTACGTTAGGAACTTCTTGAAGTTCCTTCTGATATAATGATTTATTGGAACTGAGCACAAGACAAGTTGTCATCAGAAATCATCATACAGCTTGGGAAGAAACACAAAGTATTCCTCCAAATTTCCATACTGTGGTATTAAAACTCACTGTGTATATATATATAGATATATATATATATTATATACATATATGTTTATAAAGCTCTATAGGTACTTTTTTAAGTAAAAGAAAAAGCATAAGTTGGTTTGTATCTTAAGGAAAAATTACCCTGATAGTTCTCTCTAAAGAAGTAGGCTCCACTTTATTTTTCGCCTTTAATGTGAATGCTCACAGGTTGTATGTTAGGCTTGTTTTGGAGGAAGCTGGTTACTGAAGGAGCCTAGTTCTGAGAGCATAGGATTCATCCTTCAGGATTCAGAAGTCCTGAGGGTCAGAGCTGTCAGGAGTCGTTGACATTTAAAGGAGAGGAGGCTGTCTTCTATGAACGCTGTGCAAGTCTCTCAAGGGTTTTGAAAACAGGGAGTAAATGCAAACTATATATAAAGACTTGAAGGCAAGGTGCTCCTGGTAACCTGCATGACTGCAGATGTGAACTGCTGCACCACACTAGATTTGGATACAGAGGATGAAATTTGCTGTTATCCCAGGAACACAGCTGATGTTGACATCCATTCAGATTCATTTTGTTTACAGAGGAAGAACAGAGATCTTCCACTGTTAGTAAAAGCTGTTGTTGAATATGTTGGGATAAGAGAAAAAAATTACAGAGACAGATTCAAATTAATTTGGAGTCACAGAAGGGAGACTAGGAGGCATTTCAGTGATGTAGTAAATTAGTACAGAGATCTTTCACCTCCAGCCACTGGGTTCAAACTCATGCCAAGCTGCAGGCTGATAACAAACGAGTGATTTAAACTGTGTCCTTACTAGGGCATGGCCATGGTTTCTTGTGTTTGCCTCTCCTCAGCTGGAAAGTGTTTCTGTTATATTAAGTGTCTGAGTGTGGGATTATTGCTTTGTAAAATTTACAAAAATGGTGTATTTTCAGCATTAATTATGATATTTAAAAGAGTAGCTTTGTCCTGATAAAATTAAACTATTTCAAAACACAGCTATTGAAATTATGCAACTGTTTTACATGAGCATTCTCACAGGAATATGGAAGCTCTTTATTCTCTTATTTTTATATATATATGAAGAGTTAATGTGTGTATGCATGTACTCATAGTCTTTTTTTTTTTTTGAATAGTAAAAATACTGGGGAGAGGAACTGTCTGTTTTTAAAAACCTTAAACCCTTAATCTTTCCTTTTTACATAATAGCTAGACTTGGATGTAGCTAATGTCATTTGGATGTTCAGTACAACATATGCTCAAAAGCACAGCCAGCTATATTGATAAGATAACCCTACTTCTCCACATACTATGGGTACAGATTTGAATTTAACACTGTTAAGCTGTGGAGGTGAAATGAGAGATCATGTGAGGCCTTTTTCAAAGATCCAACCATAAAGCATACATTCAAATGATACCAAGTGATAAATTCATAAAAGTGGAACAGCTCCATGTTTATGTTTCTCTCACGCTCCATAACTCAGACATTTTGCAGATATGTTTGGTTGTGCCATACGGTTGTCTTCGATCAGAAATTTACAAAGATCTGAATAATGTTATATAAAAATTGGGAGAAAAGCTATGGTATTTTTCATTGTTGTGATTATGATCTGGTGCATGGTATAGGTGACAGAACACCTATATCCTAGACAAGATGAGATACAACTTTCAGTAGGTATCTCTAACTGTGTGAAATAAATATTATTTTATGTATTTATTTTATTTTGGAAATGTATTATAATCTCTCATTGCTGAGGCAATATTTTATTAATCATTCTCTCCTGGAAGAAAAATAATATCACACTAGTCAGCTGGGATTTCTTACAGTTCTGGAAGCTGCATAATACAGCCTTTATCAAGAAAATTACCTTTTAGAGAATTAGAGAAGCATAGATGTTTGTTAATAAAAGCCCAAATGTATAGCCTAAATGTGCCACTCTTGCTCACTGGAGTAATTCTGTTTGCTTCAGGAGAAGGAACTATTCCTGTGACAGTATAAATCACCTAGTGAAATTTTTAATTTCCTAAATAATTCATCTCTGGGGATGGATAATGCATATGTGAACATTTTAATTGTAGTGTATTATATTCTATTTTCAGACTAAGAGCTAGCATATACAGCAATTTTCAGTGGTATTGTATACTGGGTAATGTCTCTGATTAAAGATTATTTATGTGCTAGGTTTTTTTATTATTATTTTTTTTATTTACTTCACAGACATACTTCACAAAATATCATGGGCTGGCATCTCTACAGTAGCTCGGAGCTGCTCTTTAAAATGTCCTTGACTTTAAATAAGTATATAGCCAGAATAGGCATATTCTTGGCTTCAATGTAATTTGCCTTAGTCCACTCTCTGACAAGGCTGTTTAGGAGGGAGGATGCCAGTGGTTTCCAAGAGGAAAATTTATACTGGGGGAAATTCAGTGTTTGACAGTAACACAAAAGGACATGAGAGGCAGGTACGAAGGCACCTACTACAAGGGGCTCCAAATTTTAATTGGACTTTTCTTTGCTTCTGCAATACTAACGGAGAATTTATTAATAATGAAATAAAAACGGTGGAATCCTTCTGACATCATTCATCTTAGGGGGAGCTGTTCATGCACTGCATTGTTTCAACAATGAGTCGTATGTTCTGCTTGGGCTGTGTACTGGGAAGAATGTGACTTTGCGAAGAGGATCATGAAAGGATAGCAGTATCCTTCTTCTCCATTGCATTTGCTTGTTTTTTCACATGCTGGGTTTAGGGAATGGGACAGCTAAGAATATTCCTTTTTACCATGATAAAAGAATACCCCGCAGTTTGAATATTCAGTTTTAAATATAAAGAACCAGCCTAAATCTTGGCATCCCTTTCCAGTAAGGACACAGGACAGAATACCTTTACAGCTTTACCTGTCTGGACTTTCAAGTTATCATCGCTAAAATACACCATCAGTTCATGGGTGCTGCCTCCCCTTTCATGTCATCTTGAAGACAGGGCTAACAGGTCTAAGGGCATTGTGACCCTCCCAGGGCCCTCCTGACTCTCTTCAATTCAAGACAGGTAGTCCTGAAGGTTAGATCCAAAGCTTTAATGAGCTTTTTACTGCCACGTGATAGCCGTCTGATTTCTTATTTTCAGGTAATTGGTTGGTTTGTAATAGAGGAGGTGAGGATGATTTAAGAACTTCTTGGAAACATGCCTCACTGCATTAGCAACTGAAACCAACCCAGACTTAGCGGAGGTTTTTCATACTTTTCAGTAGAGTATTTTAGAGATCATTAAATGTGAAATTAATTAATCCTTATGATTCCTTTGGGAGATAGAGGATTTTTATTAGTCCTGTTTTACAGATGGGGAAACTGAGATACTTTCAGGCAACTCACTTCTATGTGGTGAACCACTGGTGGAGCAAGGATGATAGCATAACACCTCCTAACTGGTTCCTAGGCTTCTTCCTCAGCTGCAAACCACATTGTTTTACTGCTGGATTACTGCCTCTCCAAACTCCTATATACCTATGCCAGCTGTAAGTGCCTTAAGCCTCCTTAAGTTCAGGCTCTGGGTATCACAAATTCTGCATCCAGTGAATGAGACATATTGTTAAGATGTCTGCCAAAATGTTAATTTAATAGCCTTGCTACACATGACATAAGAATTCTGGGAGAGCATGAAGTCCTGACTGGTTTTGGTGTGCCTTTCGTTTCCTTTGACCACACCAGTGCTTCTCTCGAGTTCCCTATCACTATTGCTTTTATCTCTCTGTTGCTGGGAAATCTGTGACCCTGAGAGACATTTAGAGGCAGAGACCTTGCTGAAAACAGCCTCCTTTACTGCATAGTCTTAATTTGCTCCCTGAGAACTATCTACTACTATGATACACTGAGGCTGTGGAAGAAGAAAACATATCCAAGCCTGCAGCTGATGGTTGGCTCATAACATATAAAAAGAAAGTGAAAGGGATACACTAACACTGGACGGCTTTAATTGTTACTTCCTAATTTTATGCTTGATAAAACAAGGTACCTTTAATTTGAGATTTAAACTGTCATTCCTTGAGTTTGTTTGTTTCCCTTGTATTCTCAGAGGGCCCAGAGGAACCATGCTGCTTGCCATTGTAGCAAAAACTTCCCATGTAGGTGATGATCGCCTGTCCAACCCCGGCCTCCGAGACTACGGCACATGCTGTTTCAGCTTGGTAGGGGATTAACAACTTCAGCTGAAAGCGTAATAAGCCTTTTATCCTTTAGGCACCAGCTACTACAGGGGTATGCACATCACGTTTGAACAGTGCCTTATCTAGCAGGATTGAAAAAGAAACAAAGGAGGAGTGCAGGACAGTTGAGGGGCAAGACCCCAGCAACCTGGGACAGGGTGTATGCCCTGGATGGTTTTGCTTTTTGACTGATTTGGCTGCTCTTGGGGTTGATGCACAATCTGCAAAGAAGAGGGCTCTTCTTGGTTGGTGACTCCTGGGGACCCTGCCTCTGTCTGCCTTTAACCATGCTGTATTTCCTTTTTATTGCACCTGCAAGCAGTACTCGGGAGCAAGGCACTAAATTTTGTATACCGTCTGGATGTCAGCAAGCATCACAAAGAGGGGGGGTGTATTCCAGTTAGGATGCTGCTTTGGCTTTGCAGATAATGCAAGTGGGACAGAATAGCTCCAGGTTTGTTTTGTTCATTCCAGCATGCTGAGCTGGGTTAAAAAACATTTTCATTTTCACCTCATTTCTCAGAGAAAAATCTTCCCCGTTACTATTTTCTCTTCCTCTCCAAGAGACTGTTTCATTTTGCTGAAAACAGACAGAAAAAATCCTTTGTTTCTAAATTCTTGTTCCTCTAAACCTCATCCTGATTGTAAATCCAGGAGCAGCAGTGTAACAGGTTTTGGGCCACGCTTTTAATACTGTAAGGTGGACACAGAAACCTGCCTTAGACATTTTTGTTCAGCTTTTGACTTCACAAGAAATGTGTAATATTTCTGTATTGATAACGTTGTTAAATTTATAAGGCAGATCACCAACATTATGTTTATGGGCTGAGTTCATGATGTTTTTCTGATATGTCCATCCTTGGATCCAACACTGACTTCAGTAGAAAGTTTCACCCTCCTGACTTTTGGCTGCCAGCATATTGTAAAAATATAACTTTCAGCAGCCCAAATGCTGCCCCATGTCAGCTGATCTCCTGGGTCCTGGATATTTACTTGAAATATGGTGGTCTTAGGACTTGTGTCAGAAAGCAGAGTGAGAGGGTGATGGGACAAGGTGAGGGGTGGCTGCAGCCATACGGGTGTCAGTGAAGTGCAAAGCAATACCACATGCCAGAAAATACTGCAACTACCTCTTGCATTTTGTATAAGCAATTTTCCAGTCTGTTGTCTTCTGTCAAATGCAATGTTCTGAGACATTTAAATAAAATAAATATTGCTGTTGAGTTATATTTAGAACCATGTGAAATTTCTCTAGTGAAACTCCCAGCCAGGCAAAACATGCCGGCTTTCAGGTTTCTGTACCACTTGAAGCTTCATCTGGGTTTGTCGAAGAGGTTGCTCATGAAATCTGATGGTGAAGGTGGCTGCTTTCCAAAGGAGGCTGGCAGAGGCTCTGCCTGCCACAATGGATGCTGCTGAAAGGCTTGGGCAAACCAGGGCTGGGTCCAGGTGAGCCTCGGCAGAGAGCTGAGTTTCTCGCAGGTGGAAGGTCAAAAAAGCAAATGATGAGACAGGCTGCTAATGGAAATTGAAATGAAGGTTTGCATAAACCTCCCACCCCTGCTCATTGTAATCACTGAGCTCTCACATTTGCCTATCTTCCCAGACATGCATCGCTTATCTAATGAGGATGGGTGTGTAATGAGTACCAGCACGTGTAGGGGCTGGCCAAGGCAAGAGTGGTGTGTGGAAATCCCTCCAGAGGTGGGGCGAGAGCCCACTGGGATGGGGGCCATGGTGGGGCCCTGGGGTGGGGTGGCCTGCCCGTGACTTGAGTACCCATCTCCCTCCCTCCCTCCCTCTCCTCTAGCCAGCACAGGGCTGCTTCCAGCACGCCATCTCTGCCCTGGGGAGTCACCCTCAACCTAAAGTGCTTCCCAGGACCCCCATTTTGCCCCCTGGGATGCAGCTGGGTGCAGCACACTGCTCAGCTCTAGCCCCATTTTGACACTCCTTGAGCATGGAGTGTTCAGTGTGTGCAACCCTCTGGCTTTAGGGAGGAAGGAAGGGAGGCTGGCAGCGCAACAGTTCGTAAGGCTAGGGCCACTGGTGCCACACAGGCTCCAGCTGGTGCCACAGGGGCCCCAGTGCACGTTTCACTGCACTTTTCCACCAATACTAACATGCAGTCAAATGGATTTTGATAAAGCAGCGAGTGATGTTCTCTCTCCCTTTTCCTGGTGAGATGGGGAGGGGAGGCTGAGCATACCTTTAAATCACTGTCTTTTTTCTTCATAAGGATCCCCCAAATAATTTCAAAATATACAAAGGCTTTATTGTAAAATCGACATTAGTGAGGAAGCAGGCATGCATATTTGTTCATCACAGTGGTGGTTTAGCTGTGGAGGTTATGTAATAAAATGAAATTTTAAACAGCATTTAAAATAATTGCGTAAATTGTTTAACAGGTTGTTTTATTATTATTTTTAACTCAATAGGACCCCTTTTTCATTCATTTAAAAGTTAACCTTGTTTGATAATGTGCTAGGAAGTGGTACAGAAACCTTTATTCTTCCAGAGGGTTGAATTCTTTTGTGAGATATGATAGACAAAGCTGGCATCCCTTGTAGAAGATATGTAAAGCCTGTCTCCAGACATTGTGACATTGCTACAGACAGAGTTTGTCATCCATAAATTTACAGCTTATTTCAGTCTATTCATAAATTGACTAAATTTTTTTTTGAAAGAAAAAAATATATATAGGTGTATAAAATACCTAGTTACAGGTTGTGTTCTATTTAGCCCTTGATTGAAACGTATTGCTCCTCAGTATCTTTTAGCTATGAAAATTATAATATGGAACAGAGATTAGAATGAAATTATCATGGCTAGAAGGCATTTACTCAGTGGTGGCAGCCACATAAACCTGAGCCCTGAGAATGATGATAATGCATTAGGTTCTGCATGCCCGATATTATTGCTGTACATTATGTATGTTTCATTTATACTATTTCGCACACACCAGCAACGCTGACAGATAGGTAATTACTCTCTGCGCCAATGAACACTTATCAGCCCCGCCGCTGTTTATTGCGGGGATGAAGTGCGCTTGTCAGTCAAGGTCACTTGTTTGTGTGTCCTTTTTAATAGTTCTTTCACAGTTGTTGAACTTTGCGGGCGCTTCTTATGGCAAGCTTTTGGCAGGTTGCTTTACTACATTGCCTGCCTGCCTTATTAAAGTAATTTGTATTTATGGCTTTAATTGGTAAACAACCAAGTTGCAGGAAGCAGGACTGGAAGGAGGAAGGAGCATATTTTGCTGGTCAGCTGATCTGCGGGGATGGTGGGTCATGGATGACCACAAAAGCACCGTTTTGCAGAGACCCTCAGACCCTGCTGTGCCACCAGCATAAGCTGGTGAAATCTCTTCTGATAAACATAAACATGAACTTAATGGTAATGGATACCAACACAATCTGCAGACTGCTCTGGGGCTACTGCTTGTGCTTTTTGGTAGAATATTTGCCAGTTCTGAACAGAGCTCTTATTGTTTGTACCCTCAGGACATGCATGTGAAAGACCAAGCCACTTTGTTTGTCTTCAAATCAGGGGTTTCTTTTCGGCAAGAAGCCTCACAGGAACTCTGTATTATTGCCTAAAGTATGCTTTCCAGGCAATGTGTCTGCCTCTAACATTTTTTTTCTCTTCTTCAAACTAATAGTGTGAAAGGTATTATGGCAAGTCCACAATTTCTTTGGTTGTAAAGAAAAAAATCAGAAGCTTTCTTTTTTTTCTCTCCTTCCTTCCTTCCTTCCTTCCTTCCTTCCTTCCTTCCTTCCTTCCTTTTTCCTGCTGAAGCTTTATTAGAAAAAACAGAATAACCTCTAGGATATAATAATTTATCCAGTTGAGATAACTGGAGCTATTTCCTTAAGCCTGTAATCACCCCGAGTTTGTGTGTTGTGAGATTTATACCGCAGTTCCTTATTACCAAAGAAACAGTTAAAAAGGATTTATGTAGTGTGTGCAGTGTGTGTGTGTCTGGAATTTCTGTATGTTCCAACTTCTGCACTCTGGTGCCTCCCTGGTCCTTTTTGTAGAGGACACTATTTTGAAGTGGAGACTGAACGTTCAATTAAATGCAAATTTTATTCAGGCGTTAAAGCAGAATCACATTCATTCATTAAACTCAAATGATGCTTTTATTTAGGAAAATATATCAGCACATGGTAGCACCACATGCTGCTTATAAATAACTATGGTGATCTGGTTGTGCAAAAGTATATAATTTCATTATTAAAGGATTTAAACTCCTTACAAGGTGCATGGTGTCCATGAATGTTTCACTTAATTTGATTACATCCATAGAAAAAGCATTTCACTTACATGGGCAGCAGTGGGTCTCCTGTCTTACAGCACCGTTCTAATGCATTATGATCCCAATCTCACACTTGTAGGTTCTGACTTGGCTGGATGTGTTTAATATTTTGGGTACGTAAATGCAGATTTGAGCAATTCGATTTGTTTCTGAATCTAGCCTACCAAGCTTCCACATTTTCAAGCCACTTCCTTTTCTTAGTTCTTAGTTACCAGAGTGTTACAAAGAAAGGGGTTTGATCTCATGTAGATAGCATAGCATTAATTACCCTGACACTAATTAAACTGCATCAAACAAATACCACCGTGTTCCTCAGGGGGACAACAGAAGGCAGTTTAAAATAATTACTGGAGCTTCATGCATGTGTGAAGTTTTCATTACTCTTAGGACACAAGCAAAAGAGATTTGATATCATTAAAATTCCCCCCTTTAGTGTTTGCAAAAAAAATGACTAAAATTTGCTCGGAGCATATTGATGTCTAAATAGTAGTGATTTCAGTTCTTGAGAATAGTAACTTTTCTTTAAGAATTGTAAGCCTGTGAAGTAGGAACAGGTGTTCCAGTCCACATTCTGGTATGATTATGTATTAGCTTATGTTTGTCAGACCATTTCATTAACCACCCACTGCTATCACATATACATATACTTTGTTCTTTCTGAACCATGAAATGAAATGCATATATCTTCACTAATGCTTGCTATCAATGTAAATGAGAAAAGGAGGCTTATTACCAATCACTGCTGCTGTGAAGCACACACCTCTGTACAGTTACAGGTAATAAACATCTTTTTGTAAGTAGGAAGCAAGATATATTGAGTTCTGCGTACAGTAAGAAGCAGACGTGCCTTCCACTGTACTCCAGTGTTAATAGATCGCAATTCCCAGCCGTGTACGCATTCAACAGGATGTTAAACAGGTCCTAAAGCACCTTACTGAACCAGAAGGTGCTATTCTTCTTCATGCTCATTTAGATCTTGCAAATGTTTTGAAGCAAGTGGAACTTTTCTGGCCAGTGGTTAATGGGCGTCTTCTCCAAGGAAAACCGGAGCATGTTTGTGCCAGTCAGCAAGTGCCAGTTTCTGGATCAGCTGTCAGTCAGCAGCAGCTTTATAGGCCTTTGAAAAAGTGGATGGAAGAATGGTGTCCCTGGCTGGGGTGGGGGCTTGGACCAGACAGCTTTTGAAAGGTCCCTTCTAACCCGTCCCATTCCATATGGTACCACAAGCCAGTGACCAGCTAGCAAAGAGGACACACTTTAGAGACACTAAAGGCGGACGATGCAGAGTTCCAAACTTGCTGCAAGTTCTGTACTTCGCTAATGCTCACTTGATTGTGCGCCACTTTCCGTTTTCCACGTTGATGAGTGTGCGTGCTTCGTATTTCCCAGTGCTCTAAAAGCCACTGAGCCCCTTGTACAGGGTCATTTAGCCTCTTGATTTCTAGAGGTCAATACAGCATTAGTAAACTTCTTTGACTTTAGTACTGATGGCAGGGGCCTATGGTGAAAGGTATGTGAGACAGAAAGCGTTTCTAGATCTGCAGTACTCGTAATATTCTGAGTGTGTGATTCTTTCTCAAAATTTGATTATGTATAATTTGAATATATATAGTCATGTATCATAACCTGCTTATTTTCTGGAGACTTTGAGGAACAATTTAAAGGATTTTTCTGTAATGGAAGGTCTGATTATGGTGATGGTGCTTCTTTTTTTAAATTATTGTCTTGATATTACTAAATCTGCTGCCTGTAATATAACATTGAATTAGGGTTGTGCAATTGACAGACTAAGTAGAGATGATCAAAACTGATTGGAGAGGAAGTACAAAATTAATCCAGTTGTAGGATTCTGTGAACCCAACAAACACGCACAGCAGAATACTTTTATTTCTTTAGAGCCAGATGGTTTGTCCTATTTTAAGCTGATAGATTCTTCATGCATTTCTTTTGGATGTCATTGGTTATAACTGCCAGACAGTATCTACTGTTAGAAGTTTCCTTATTCCTGGATTATTTAAAGAGTATTTTTGGCACATTCAAACGATCATACTGTACACCAAGTTAATTTTTCCTTACACTTAGCTCATACGTGAAAAAAGTGTTTATATAATGAAAAAAACCCTCTAAAATGAACAGTTCTTTTTTTCCTTCTTTTGACATGATGTTGACAGAAGTCGCTTTGATGTAGTTTAGAGTCATGAATTTTCTATCTGTTCTGTTTTTCCTGGGGCTCCATCTATTCAGACATCCTGATCTGTCATTTTGCAACACTTTGTGAAGTGCTTGACAGATAGCGGTTTTGACAAGTGCTGGACATCAGCAGCAATTCAGAATAAGCAGTGTATATTTCTCCAGGTAAAGTGACAAAACGTCTAAAAGCGTAAGAAGAACTGTACAGTCTTCAATCACATTTAATGTTACAAAGCAAGACTTTTTCTGCTTTCTCCATTTATTCTGGTAGCGTGCAGTGTCTCAGACTTAGTATCTGCTGGAATTTTGGATTGATGACTTTCTCTTTTCCTTTTGTATTTCCTAGTACATGACTAATTTCTTCAATCGGATTAAAAAATGGAATGGCTTGCTGAGACAAATCTAGAAAATTGAAGCACAGCTAAGGTTTCATGTAATAATAATTTCCAGAGTCTTCTACTATTTGACAAAACTAGCATGTATGTGGTCAATTATTTCTGCATTTGTTGTTGTTGCTTTGTTGGTTTTTTGGGGTTTTGTTTTGTAATGCCATTTTAATTCGACAAATATAGCATGCATGAAGAACATAATTTTTAAAAAATCACCATTATGGATTAATTATTCTATTTCCTATTCCACATCCCAAACCCTTTCTTGACGGTGGTTTTTATCACCCACAGATTACATATTTACATGATGTAGTATATTGAAAATGTAAAACATTTCATATAATTATTCTGCATCTGTATTCACTCAAGAAACAGCTGTTGAAAGTTGAGGGGGATGCAAAATGGCACAGCCTGAAGATGTTCTTGTTCATTCAGCTAACTCCTTTTTGATGTGATACCTACTGGCAGGGTTGTGTGGTGAATTCAACTTCTTTGACAGCCATCAGCCCCACTGACCAGTAGTTTCAGTTTTTATAGTTAGGGGAAAGATGAGAAAAAATATTTCCATAATTTAGATTTTTTTTTTCAGCTGCTGGATCGAAAGCCCCTGCCAACAGCTATCTAAATCAACACCATGCCAACATGTTCTGTAGTCCGAAGGTCACTCAAACATCTGGCCCCACAGTCTTGTTCTTTAAGGTTTGTCACTGGGCAGCATCTGTTTATAGATTCTTTCTCAACCTCTCTTTGATCACTTTGACAGCAAAAAGAAGCTTCTATCACCCTTGATGTGTTAAGATAAAAATATCAGGAACATCAGACCATTGTAAAATTTTGTGCAATTTCACATAATACTGTATCTGCATTTTCAGTTTCTTAAATTTGATTTTTTTTTTCCTGGCTGAGTTAGAGGGAATTATGTATTACTTTCTGCTGTTGAGATTAAAAAAAATATTGTCAGAGCTGATATGTTCAGTGGGAATGTGAAAATGACTATACTAAGCAGGTCTTGCCCAGCTGAGCTTGGTCAGCATTAAAAAAAAAAGTTTGGAAAGTGAGCAGAGCCGGCATATTTAGCTCTGGTCTATTTTGAGTAACATGTTAGATAACTCCCTTTACTATGTCCTGTGTACTCCTACAAAGAGCTACCTATTTCATAAAGGTTTATATATGCTCTTATGTGTTTAGATACTTCTCCTATAAATAACTATTGAGGATAGGGAAATATCATCACTTCCATGTTTCCTTTTACTAACTTCCAGTTAATTTTTAGGTCTACTGTTTCCAAACAATTTGGAACTTCTTGCTTTTTTTCTAGACGAGAATAAATAAGTTGTTTCTACCCTGGTCTTTTGCTTTAAAAAAAAATGTTTGGCAGTCTTTGACAGTATTCGAATGATCATATTTATGAACACCACTGAAGTCTGGTTTGTACCATAATGGAAAAGATCTTAGGTTACATGTCTTATGGAATCTTATGGTCCTATCCTCAGCAAAGACACTTTGTTTGATGTGTAACCTAGGGACAGATGCAATTGTAATGTAAATGCATAAAGTTATGGATATGTGAAATTAATTTTTGTTTATGCACCTCCAGAGTTTATGGCAAATGATGCAGACAGCCCTAGAGGCCTTTGTTACTCCACAGAACTGCTACAGCTTGGCATCAGCTATTCAGACTTACTCATCTTCAGCAGAGGGAGGTCTCTTCACGAGAACCTCATTGGATGTGCACATAAAGGCCACGAGTAGTGACCTTGGTTCTGTAATGGTGGGTTTTTGGATATATATATATATATATATATATATATATATATATATATGGGTATCTCCA
>VZTI01002113.1:3575-55835 GCA_013397865.1 Struthidea cinerea | reverse complement strand
TATATATATATATGGGTATCTCCATCTGTTAGATAGAAATGATCTGCAAATTCATTTTGTCTTGGCTAATGACAGCCAATAGGTCACTAAAATTTTTGACCATTATCAGCCAAGAAAATAACCATATGTAGAAATCAGCAGCAGACAGATCTTATTTGGGCTCTGTCTAGCTTTATGAAATGATACAGGAATGCGTATATTGAGTGGCCCAAGTGAGGGGGCTATATCCCCACTGTTCTCTGAAGTGTAACCATCCTGGGCCTTGGGCGCATGGAACAGTCTCCTCTCAACTGCTGGTAGTGTAACAAGAAAGGGACATCTGAGCAGTGAGGGGTGGTACTGCTGGCAGATTGGAGCTTTAGTTGTTAGCTGTTTCCCCCAAGAATACAGGAAAGTCATAAAGAATCTTAGGGGAGAAGCTAAGTTTGCACCCGACACAGAGGAGAGAAGAAATCCTAAAAGCAGGTATGGCCTCCTTCCCCACCAGAACACCCCACCTCAGAGGTGCTCAGAATGAAGAAGGTAGAACTTAATCCTTACTAAGCTATGTCCAGTAGCTGTGAGGGGCAAGATGACATGGCCACTTGATGAGATTTCTAGCTGTATGAAAGAAGGGAAAGGTCAGTCTTCAGAGATATTTTTGAGAAGTGACATTTTGTTATAATCTAATATGCAAAGAAGGCCAAGTCTAAGACTGTAGATCTGAAATATACAGAGGGTAGGCGCTTCCATAGTAACTGTGAAAGAGATGTAGGCTTTGAATTTAAATTCCAGCTAGCACATTTAATAGTGTACGAACTGTTTTGGATAGATACTTCAGAGTAATTCTGACCAGGATCTTTCTTTTTGTTAGAGCAGCCTTGTGAAATGGGTCCATTGCACAATCCTACAGTTCTCCTATCTCATACTTCATGTCATGATGCATTGTTTGCAGTTTCTGTGTAATCTTTGAAGTTCATTTGAAAGTATGAGCCATACTCCTTTTCATGAGCCTTACTGCTTTTAACTGTACGTTGCTCAATCCCCATCACCCTTCCTCCTGTAGCTCTCCTTTCCTTTGTAGCAATATGTTATCTGTTCTCGTTGTCTGCTCTAAAAAAAGCTCATTGTTGAAGATCTGAATTAGTGAAAACATGCCTTACAGACAGGATTTGACTCAGGAAATACCTTAGCTGAAGAAGATCACATAAGAAAGCAAAGACTGTTCAGTGGGAATTCTGCCTCATAAACCTTTTTAGAACAGCTGCAGATGGTGTCGCCTGCAAGAATCAGAAGGTTCAACCTGTGCTAACATCAGAGAGATTTAGGCATTTTCTGAGAAAAATAACCCAGGTTTGCACAGGAGAAACCTTGCTGTACCTTCTGAGGTGAGTTGTGGAGAGTCATTCTTGGAGGTGGTGCAGGTTTGAGCAGCGGGAAGGCTACATGTTAGTGCTAATCGGACCAAAAGATGGTGTTAGGTAAAAGAGTCTTTATATAACCCACAATTGCTTAGATTTAAGATGAACAAGTAAATAATTGCACAGAAGCTGTTCAGGAATACAAAAACCCGAAAGAAAGAGGTATATTCAATTCCTTGTGTAAGGCTCAAATAGGGTTAAAACTTCAGTCAAAACTTGAACTGCTGGAGTAAAAAGCTAGATAGGAATGAGTTTATATGAATAATAACATTGTGAGCAGTGCAGTAAGCTCACACACGAAAGCAGCATAGTTTCAGCACCACGGCTGCAAGATGAGACCTCTGCTTCACTGGTTGCAAAAAAGCTTATATTGCCTTGTGCTTTTTTATCTAGTAGTTTTCTTTCACAAGTAGATTTTAAACAATGTATTAATACAGAAGGAGCAATCTTTTGGTCTGGGAGTATATATGAATGAAGACTGTATTCTCGTGTCTGCTTCTGGCTTTCTTCCTCCACTCCCCAAATCAGAAACATGTTTTATTAATATTTCATGTTTGTCATTTTATGTTTAAAGGTATGAATGGTCGAGGTGAGACTGACAGCTCCCATAGCTGGATTTCCTGTTGACTCTAAGGCCAGCAGCAGGTGTGTGGCAGGAGAAGTATGCATAGACACATGCCTTTTGCCTCTTGCAGTTTCTGTGAATTAGAGACTTGGGTTTTCTGGCCTATAAGCAGTATTTTTATAATTTTAAATTTTCCATTGATGGATTTTGCTGCATGGTTAATCCTTCAAATTTAGTTTCTACAGTAGTTTCCACAGGCACCATGCCAGGCTCTAGTTAAAGGACAGCTCTTTAAAAACTATGAGGTCTGGATCTATTTGGTTAAGATACTGCTGCCTTGTTCCCTGGAGTTCAGCATTTTTCTTTCTCTTGTTTTCTGCCTTCCAGGGTCTTTGGATGACTTCTAAATCTATTCCTTTCTTTTTCAGCTTGATGTTCCCCTTTGTTTTGTTCTTGATCCTGTTCTCCCTTCTCCCTCTTCTTTTACCTTCTTACCTCTCCAGGAACTTATCTTGGGTAGCTGAGCCTGGCTGGCTGGCTGGGAATGTCTGCTGTGCTCTCACACAGTGGAGATGGTACTCACTAGCCGAGCACAGGGTGTTGCGGGCTCACTGTGCACAGAGCCACCAAGTGGGTCTCTAATGGACCAAGGATGTTCTGGTCTTTAGAAAACAGGCATTTTAGTGGGATTAGCAGCTCCATTTTTGAGTCAAGAAGTGCTTCTAATTAAGAGTCATGGGCCTTTAATGTGTCAGTTATGTCTTTAAAATGAGATGCTGGCATTGTTCTCTGTTGTCTGGGAGCACAATCGGTTTAAAGCCCCTAGGAAGACATCCCTGACTCGCTGGCTGCAAGGCAGATTTGAACTGATGGCTGATGTTTGTTTTCTGTGGTGAAACTTCCCACAGATAATATTGATGGCTGAAGAGCCTTTCCAAGGCAAACTGGAATATTTTATGTAAATAAGAAAGCAGAATGATTTTGGTGCAAGAAAGCATATTACAGAAGCTATAGGTATTTTGCCACATTTCTCGCACAATGTTTATGCCACCTGTGATCAAAAGTGAGATAATCCCAGAAATTTGAGAAAGTCTTATATGATTAATATCCATTTCCTTGTTGCTTGCTGCAGTGAAAGATAATTAATTGTAAAGACATTTTTAGAAGCAGTGCAATAATCTTCTCTAACCAAAAGCAAATGTTTAAAAAGTGAGAAAATTGATCATGCAATTAATTATGTGGATACAATAATCTAACCTCCTTGGTAGAAATTTGGTGCCTAGGGACAGTATTATCCACACATTAAATTGAAATGAACAATAACATTCTCTTTATCATTGCAGTCTAGGACATGGCAGATGTAACATAACTGCAGCCCTACAGAGTTGCCTAGGCTGAGATTTCAGAGCAGTTCTTGAAAATGCAGATCTGTTCACAGAAGATGTTTCTCTAGATATTCTAAAAGGTTGTTTCAGATAGAGATTTTAAGACTTACCATAAATGTATTCAAAGGCTTTGCATATAAAATGTTTCCAAATTTCACAGGTGGATTTGTATCTAGATGATGGGTTAATGATGTTGTGTCCACCTGTTTTTGAGCTTTAACCTGTGTTTTAAATAGATTAGCTCCACAGGTAAGCATTCATTGAATGTGGATTTTTGTTAATTGTAAACATTATAATTCAAACTTAGCCATATTATTTCCAAAACAAATCTTAATGAAAGAAACAATAAACATAAACACTTATTTTTAAAATGCTAATGTACAAGAAAATAAATCAAATATATTGTTGATAGTGTATATGGAAAATAATACAGAGTTACTGCAAGCTGTTGTGCTGAATGTTTTTTCTGAAGGACTGTAAACTCTTAACCAATTGGGTATATGGTTATAATTTACCTACAGTATTCTCCTAATATTACAGATGGCAGTAGAAGCTCAAGATTAAATTGCTTATCTGGTATTCAATTAGACTTCAACAGGTTGCTTATAATATAACAAGAAAATGAGCATTTAAAGTCGTATGAGTTGCCACAGTAAAATGATAATATACAAGTAGGTAAAATACAGCACTGATAGTAAGGAAAATGTCAGGAATTGAATTAGCTCTGTATAGGTGTGTGTAATAATGTGTTATTTGTAATATGAACATATGCTTTGTTGTTTCTTCATTATAAAGGAGAGAGGTCAACATCAGCTTTATTAGTAAAAATAAAGAAACTTAATATATCTGTGCAAGTAGTGGAAAGAAACTTGAAATCATTAAATATAGAGGGAAGTTTTTGTGTTTGATGTGTTGGTAGTTTCATTTGTATTTATAGATACATAGACATATATTTCTCTAATCTTTGGAAGTCTCTACAGCAAACCATGAAGTGTCTGATGTGTGATTCTCATTTCTATGGAGAATCAATATGCTGTTCAGAGGAGCAGCACAATGTGCCAGGTGGTGCCCTGTTGTTGGGATGCAGAGAAGCAGAGGCTCAGAAGCTGAAGACAATATAAAGGAGTGGAGATTTATTAAATAGTTGCTCTGTAAGAACTTTGCTGTACAAGTTTGAACTTGATACCTGATTTCTGCTGCCTTCCAGCTGACTTTACTTTGGGGCATGCACAGTATCTCCTGGGCTCTGCCTCTACCTAGGAGAAATATGAACTTGCAGGACTTCGTGTGGGTTTCAGCACATATTGCTCAAGGGCACTTGTGATTCTTGTTATAAATGGGGTCCAAACTAAAAAAGGGGTAATTTTTTCCCCAAATTTACTTATTTGGAAATCAGTGGCTTAGGTAAATGACACCAAGCTTGTTCTTAGCTTGTGTTTCTGGTGTGTATGTGGCCTGGCCCTGGGCTTGAGTCAAGATGACTTGAGCTAACAGAGCTGTAGCAAGACTTGGCAGTGTGAGCAGAGTTCGTGTTTCAGACAGTGCTGTCCGTCGGTTCCATCAGGAGGTTGTCACCTGCAGCAGGCAGTTCAGAGGTGGCTACATTTCGTTTAATTTTATTTTTCGTATAAACACAGAGCAAGAACTCTTGAGGCTACGCAAGCATCAAATCGCATGAAAATAAAACTACAACAACTCCCCCCCAATACAAAACCAAACCCCACAAACAAAGAAACAAACCCTCCATCCAAATAGCAAAAATCCATCTTTAGACATGCAGATCCATGATCTGTAAATAGCTACACACTTTGAATTAAGCATTTGCTTGTTATCTGCAGGGTTTGGAGCCCTGTATTGCATAGGTCTTAAATTTGTTGCTGGCTTGGTAAGACCACAGTATTCGAATGTACGTGTCCTGAATTATATAATACTACTGAGCACCCTTTCTAATTTTCTTAATGCTGTGAGTCATTCAGCTTCTGGGCATTAGTTAAGTTGTTACATAGATGATTTCCCTCATAATTATAACGAGTTTTGCTGCCTTGTTTTTCTCTTTTTCTTTGGCAAACAGGATTGTTTCAGTAGTGGTAATAGAGTTGCCTGTTGCTATTGTGAGTTTAGCCAGCTGTGAAGCTGCACTTATGTTTGTTATTACCCTGCACTTCGTTATGAAATGCAGCCTATTAATTAGTTCACTAAAATGTAGCTGCTGGACCTGTGGGACATTCCACATTCTCCTGTTGCTTTACATTTCCATTCATTTTAATGGCAGTTCAGGCAGTTTCTTTACGTTTATATGTAATTGCCCTTGGCTGTCACTGCCTGCTCCTTCTAGATACTTCAGTCAATATTTTCCACTGTTGATGAAATCCATGTTTCTACTCAGGAGCTGTCACTGTAACTCCCAATCCCTTATTTCCTCCTCGATGCTATAGTTGAACTTTGAGGCATACAGGGGTGGAGGTCAGGGGTACAACACTTCTGATTCACTGTAGAGCAGCTTTCCAGAATAATACCCATTTTTAAACACTAAAATGTTTGACCTGTAACCCTTCTTGGTTGCTGCATTTGACTTAATAGCTCCATTTTTTTTTCCCTTTGGCTCTGTTTGGTATTGCGGTGGACTTGTTGGGAAGTTAATAGCTATCACGACAATTTTTATTTTCTAAATGAAACAATGCCCCCTGGTGCTCTAGGATTCGAGAGGTCTGATTTTACAGTCAAAATAAAAATAAAACCAAATAAAATCTTTTCAGACAGATACTTACTGTTCCTAAATCTGCCAGCTACCACTCAAATGCTGTCACTGTCACTCACAGGGGATGGGGAAGAACACTTGTCAGCACTGAGCAACAAAGAGAAGTCACAAGGAGAGTAACAGGGAATAAAAGCAAATTACAAAAGAGACAAGTCCATTAGGCAGGGTAAAAGCAAATTACAGAAGAGAAAAATAAAATGAAAGAGTTAAGACAAGAAATAGTCTAATGAAAGAACAGTTGGAGAAAAGTAAAATTAAAACTGTCTGCTTAATGAAATGTTAAATCTAGATAGTGATAGAGAAGAAGCAATAATATTAAAAAATGGAAGTACTTTTTTAAAAAAAGATTTAATTTAATAAAGGTATTACAGAAGAAAAGGACAAAGAGGGTAAGTGTGAAAAATAGGCAATGAAGAGCATTAAATTAAAATGTCAAATATAAAAAGGAAGAGAATATGGAAGTATATATAAGTGCATGAATGCTACAGGAATTAGTAGAATAAATGTAGTTTGATATTTTCTGTGCCTAACAAAACAGATTATTGATGCAGAAATTTAATCCAAAGTACCATCAGAGTTAAAATGTTTGCAAAGCTGATAAGCAATGAAATGAAACAGTTGATCTCTCTTCTGTTGGGCTTGTCACTAGCATTTGATTCCATAAAAATTAAGATGCTAAATTACAAAATTATTCTTGATGTGCATGGCACGCATGGGAACCACAAGAATGTTGCTTGTCCTGGTTGCAGACAGCGAACTCCAGCACAGCATGCCTTCCCGCAGCCTTGCAGCTGACGGGCGCCTCAGCTTTGGAAGACCAATTAATAGAGCAGAGACTGCCATAAATCACCATCTCAGATGGAGTGCAGGGCTATGAACACTACCAGAGCTATCTATAAAGCCAAAACAGACACAAAAAACCCCCAACAAATAAAGGCAGAAGAAAGGCAGAGGAAACTACCCCTCACTGCAGCTGCAAGATGTGTAAACAACCCGCACTCTGAAGTTTTTTTCAGTCACAGGCAAGGATAAAATAGCACAGCTCAGAAGCAGGGATGACTGAAATGGCTTTAAGGTAGCTTTATGTTCCCACAGTCCTGGAGCAGCAATGAGTCAGTCAAGTCCCTCACTGTAAGTTAGAATAGCCTGAAGGCTGCTCTAAATCATTCTGGCTGCCAGTGACCCTGCAACAGCAGAGAGGGGTTGCTGGGGCATAGCAAAGTCTTGGCTGCACTTCCCTTCCTTTGGCTATGTCCTCTAGCCCATCCAGAGGAGCTGTTGGGAGGGGGGTGAGGGGGTGCCAGGGGAGAAGAGAAGGAAAAGCACGGAAATGGCTGTGATGCCTGTTCTGCTGGAAGACCCCTGCTTCTGCTGTGGCTGGCAGAGGTCCAGTGGCTGGCTGTGGTCAGAACTGATCCCAGCACGGGCAAGAAGAATTCTGTGGTTGGGCCATGGCCAGCTGCAGTGGTAGGGTTTGGTTTTATTAATCTGATTTTCAAAGGCACTTTTTGAGAGTTTTACAGAGTATATAGAGTCCCTTTTCCCTGGGACTCTCATCTGTTAGTGACTGGTTTGTAGGTCCTATACATGTGCAAGTGTTCATATTCTGTGACCACCACGGTCAGTTTTGTATCAGTGTTAATGATATTATCTCTACTCAGTACTACCTGGCCTAGCAATTGCAGTATTTAAGTTAATACTGCCATGTGGATTTATGCCATTGAGTGTAGCTCATGATTTTAATTTCGTTTTTATTTACCTGCTCTTATAAACTAAAAACATTCCCCAATTTGTGAGAAAAACATGAGGCTGTGATTTAATTTGCTTACTTCTTTTTTTTTTTTAAAGAGGAATATTCTAAATAATATTAAAAACAAATAACAACAATCAGTAATCCTAACTCCAGATATTTGCATTTTGTATTGTGATGGTTTGGTGCTGTTGTCAGTCACCTCTGAATGATCCTATGTGTGATGGAAGCTGCAGTTAAGAGTGTAATTTGTTTCCAAACTCTTCTTACTACTTCAGTGTGAGCAAAATGTTTGTGGCTTAAAAGACCATGACCTTCTTAAAAGAAGACCTTCCCAAGCCAAAGGGCATACATTCTGAAACCTTCCCTTTCTCTCACTAAACAGCGAACTGCCCAGCCTTACTAGTGGGTAGTCAGAATTGAAATTTACCAAACTGATTAGTCACTGCAGGTTATTGAGTGGACTGCTAGAGGAGATCCTGCAGCTGAGGAAAAATTATTATCCCTTTTAAAAATTCCTTAAAAGCATTCCCAAAATTTTGTTTTCAGTCCACTGGGCATTTCATGATGTGCAACAGAAGTAGAGTGATGTTTTGAAGTATTGAGCAAAACCATTGGTCTTATAAGTAGTAGACCTCTCCATAAGTGTCTTGGGGTGACTTTATGATGTGTATCCCCTATCGCTACCCTATGCCCACCAATCTTTTCTGTGTCTTTAAACTGAGCCTGAGAAGGACAGAAAACAAAAAAAAACCATTTCAAAGCAGTTGTTTCAAGGACACGGAGATACGCTCCTCTGTTTCTGCGGTACCCTTGGTTTTTTTCCCTCAGCCAATTTTTTTTTTCTCTTTCGGCTCTTTTTCCCAGTGAGAGACGGAAGGTTGAATTTCATTTTCCTAGGATTTTGGGTTTTTTTGTTCTCTTCTTCTCTTCTGGACTGTTTCAACGACATCTGAACACATCAGGAGAATTTTTCCCAGAGGCCCGGGGGGGTGGCCCCTCGCCGACCCAGCTCCGAGGAGGAGAGAGACCACACCTGCAGAAGAACTCTGAAATCTTCCCAGGTTTTCTCGCCACAGAGAAAGATCTCATTATTTAGCATTATTATTCCCCTCCTGTGTGTTTGTTAAATAAATAGCTTTTCATCTCTTTCACTTTCCTTTGAGGACTTTTTTTTTCCTGAACCTGGTGGAGGAGGGGTGGTTGCAACCTGACTTCTGTCAGAGGATATTCTCCTCCAAATTTGTCCAAACTAGGACAATAAGTTATGCAGAGACATATCCTTAACCTGCACATGTACTGTGCAAAGGTTTTAGCTTGTACTTGCAGATCTATTTTAGCAAAAGTGTGAGGTGCTACCTTCCCCGCTGACTAAACCTCCATGAAGGTTGAAGTAGAAGGTCATGTATATTCCATTCACTGCCTGTAGTAACCTGAGACAAAAGGATACGATCCCTTGACGAGCAAGTGGTAGAAAAATGGTAGTTTGTACCCACAGGTGTGGTGTGCATGTGAGGGAGCACAGAAGCTATAATTAAATGTAATGCCGTTGATACAATAGCTTATAATGTCTTGGCTTTTTCTGATAGTTTAGAACAGGAATTTTTAAAGGAAAAAAAGGAAACGTATGTGTTGGTTGGATGTATGTCAACACTGGTTGACACAGTCAGCTGAAGACTAAATCTTCAGGGTGTAAATTCTTTTAGCTCAGTTGATGCCAGGAGAGCTGTGTCAGACTGCAGTACTTTAAGCTCTGTCCTGAGGACACCCAGTACCGTCAGCAGGAACTGCATACATGGAATCAGTAGAGTTGCTTGGAAAGGATTCAGTGCTTTCCTGCCAGGATCTCAGCACCAGTAGTGGTCTTGAAGATCTAGTGCTGCCAGAAGAGACACATAACCTCTTTTTGCTGCCTTTGATCACAACTGAGGGGAGAACTCTTCTGTGTTGCCTTTGAATCTGAAAACTGCTAACATCCCAAAATACTGAAGATCATCTGACTCTGTGGGATTCCCCTGTTGCTCTCTTCTCCCTGGCCTTTTTAGGTAGGACAGATTGCAGCAATTCATGCTGGCGTGTGGGAGATGGTTTCAGAGTTACCTGTGACAATCCAAACACAAAGACCTTCCTACAATGGTGAGCATTTCATCCCGTCCACAGTATTGTCTGAAAAGAGCCTACTGAGTAGGTACCTCTGATTTAGCAGCAGGATGGAGCTGAAATCATGTCCTGACATGCAAGCATTTTGGATTATTTAATAACTTAATTTTTCCTTGAGGATTGATAGCTTAGTCTGTCATTTATTTGTTTGATATTTTATGATCTGATGATTTCTTCTCACATATTTTAGTCAGGCATATTATGTATCACTGTTGCTTTATGTTTTCTATTATTGGGAATTAATTTTTCACAGAGTATCTCCATTTAATTATATAATACAATCACATGTGCTTTTGCATGAATAGGAAGAATCTGTTCTAATTTAGCCATTATACATTATGCTATCTTGGGTTTTCCAGTAAAAATTCCCAAGTTTTTTGTTTTAGCATAACAATAGTCATATTCATTGCTTCTTACATTTTAACAAAAGCACTCAGATGCCAGTTCATAGATTGACATAATCAGCTTTGTCTCTTAATTAGAAAAGAGAATAAAGCTGTTTAAGGGTGTCAATAAAATGACAGATGCATTATTAACAGAAGGCTACATTGGATCAGAATGGTGCAAATAGTTGGAATTGAAATGTTAAAAATTTTTACTGGTAACCTTTTGTTTCTAATTTTCATTTTCTTGGGATTTTTTCATAATTGAAAAATAACAAAGGTACATTATATATATATGGAACAGTTATTGGTGATGGAGAACTCAAGTTTATAATTAGAGTAGAGCTATAGCTAGGAAAACTTACTACTCAGGATTTCTGCCTACCCTCAAAACAGAATTCAGCATGGCCAGTGCACCCTTTGGCCATGCCTTTGATGCGCTCCTCATCACCCCTATGATGTCACCAGTTGTTTATGAGCAATGGGATAGCATGTAGATTACAAAATTCAGGACTGACCCTATGCTTGACTTCCTGGTGCAGCACAGGGTATAAAATCTTTCCAGTGAATATTCAGTTTAATATTGACTTCAGTGAGTCCACATTTCTCCAGCAGTTTATGCTGTTGATACCCACATATCCTTTGGGATAAAGGACGTTTGTGTACTGTACTTGTAAGATACAATAGCTTTCAGTCAGAACAAACAAAAATTGCAGAATCTGGCAAAATTGCAAATATTTAAACACTGGGACAATGGGAACACATATTTTGGGATTCAGGCATACAGATGGAGATAAGATTGCATGCTGCATCTATGATCTGTCAGGGGTGGCTCATCCCAGCAGGATCTTATGTCCAGGGCATCCACAAGACCCAGCATCTCATATCAGCTTTACTGACAACCTGCGCTAGAGGATTTTCAGATTTCCTACCGATCCAACTGTCTTCTGGCAAGCAATATTGAGGTCCTTCCTAGGAAGAAATCGGCGCTGTTTTGTCTATTTGGCACCAGTCATATGATACAATTTGGGGTGCAAATGGTCTGGCTGCTAGGTCACATAGCAAGACACATGAGAGTCCATCTTTGAATGTACTCTAAAACACCCACACCTACAGCCTTCTGTGCTAGATGAGTGCTGTGCAGCCAGTCTTGAAACCTTTTCAGCATGGGGAATGATGAATGGGTGAGTCACCAGTCTGTAGTCCTGAGTTTGTATCCACGGATTAACATCGATGAGGTGTTCTAAATCTTCGTCTCCTTCTCTGTCTGCATCCACATTCTTTTCATTAGAACCTCTAAATCTCATTATCTCTTCAACTGAAATATTTTAAACTTTCAGGATTTCATGAAGTTTTGACACTTCTGTGAATTTTGTGTCCCGTGTATAGACAGCTACCACATCTGCTGTTTGGGAATCAGCATTTAATTATGTGGAGCTCTAAACCAGTTGTAACGGTACCCAGCTGAAGTAGCTGGTTGAAAAATATTCAACACTTCATTAATAAAATTTCTAATTTTCAAATTAGAATTTGAAAATTAGATGGGATGGGCGTGAGCAGGTTGAGGAGCATCAGAGAGTATGATAGACAGACAAACAGACAGACAGACTACTGGAATCTCATCCTGTCTTCCCTGAGACAGGCCCAACAGACAACAGCCCATGCGATATGGAGGATTCCCTGTCCTCTCTGAACACAGGGACTAAACTAAACACAGTGACTTACAGGATAGGGAGCAATGGGGACAAGTTCCTGCCCAGTGCAGCAGGAACATCACCTGTGTGACCGCCCCGCCTCCCCAGGTGCCTGGCGTAACAGGGGTGAGGCTCTGTGAGTGTAACTGGACAGTGGTGAGGACGAGGGTTCATCTAGCATGGAGATGTCGCCAAGGTTAAGTCAGCCTACACCCTCTGTCAAAACCACTTCCAGACAGGAAGAAGACAGGTCATTGTCATAGGAAACCCTCTTCTGATGGGAACAGAAGGCCCAACATGCAGACTGGATGCTCCTATTCGGGAAGTCTGCTGCCTCCTGAGGCCCAGCTTAAACACGTGAAGAGAAACCTTCCCACTCTGTTATGGCCTTCAGATTATCATCCGCTATTGCTTTTTCAGGTGGCAGCCCGAAAGTCTCAACAAGAAGTCTGAGGGCAGTCAAGAGAGACCTCAGGCCTTGGGACGACTGGCTAAGGGATCAGGCACACAAGTAGTGTTCTTCTCTATTTGCAGGGAATGATGGGGGAAAACCAGGAAGAGCCAGCAGATCAATACCTGGTTTCACCCATTTTTTTGTCATGGGTTGGCTGAGTTTTGGGCTCTTGTATTTAGTTTGCAGGAAAGACATGGAGGCACTGGAGCATGTCCAGAGGAGGACAAGGAAGCTGGTGAAGGTTCTGGAGCATAAGTCCTGTGAGGAGAGGCTGAAGGAGCTGAGGTGGTTTAACCTGGAGAAAAGGAGGCTCAGGAATGACCTAATTGCTCCCTACAACTCCCTGAAAGGAGGTTGTAGCCAGGTGGGGGTCAATCTATTCTCCCCAGTAACAATAGGTAGGACAAGAGGAAATGGCCTCAAGTTCCACAAGGGAGGTATAGATTGGATGTCAGGAAAATTTCTTTATCAAAAGGGTAGTCAAGCATTGGAACAGGCTGCCCAGAAAAGTGGTTGAGTCACAGTCTCTGGAAATACTTGTGTAGAAGTGACACTTGGGGGCATGGTTTAGTGGTGGACTTGTCAGTGCTAGGGCAGTAGTTGGACATGATGATCTTAAAAGTATTTTCCAGCCTAAATTACTCCATTATTCTATGAAATTACTCAGTTGGACGGTATCTGGTTTTGAAAAAAGAAAATAAAAAGATAATATATTTTCATAAATCNAAGAGCCAGCAGATCAATACCTGGTTTCACCCATTTTTTTGTCATGGGTTGGCTGAGTTTTGGGCTCTTGTATTTAGTTTGCAGGAAAGACATGGAGGCACTGGAGCATGTCCAGAGGAGGACAAGGAAGCTGGTGAAGGTTCTGGAGCATAAGTCCTGTGAGGAGAGGCTGAAGGAGCTGAGGTGGTTTAACCTGGAGAAAAGGAGGCTCAGGAATGACCTAATTGCTCCCTACAACTCCCTGAAAGGAGGTTGTAGCCAGGTGGGGGTCAATCTATTCTCCCCAGTAACAATAGGTAGGACAAGAGGAAATGGCCTCAAGTTCCACAAGGGAGGTATAGATTGGATGTCAGGAAAATTTCTTTATCAAAAGGGTAGTCAAGCATTGGAACAGGCTGCCCAGAAAAGTGGTTGAGTCACAGTCTCTGGAAATACTTGTGTAGAAGTGACACTTGGGGGCATGGTTTAGTGGTGGACTTGTCAGTGCTAGGGCAGTAGTTGGACATGATGATCTTAAAAGTATTTTCCAGCCTAAATTACTCCATTATTCTATGAAATTACTCAGTTGGACGGTATCTGGTTTTGAAAAAAGAAAATAAAAAGATAATATATTTTCATAAATCGCCAAGTCTTGGATTCTTCAGAAAGATGATCCTTTATAACCTAAATATTATTTTGTGCAGGAAACAACTTAGGAAAAAAATAAAACAAGTATTCATTTGCAATTCTAATGTCTCTGATTACNTGTGGCTGAGGGTGGCTGCAGGCTGCTCTGCAAATCTGCCTGAGGAGGACAGGGCACCACCATCCCTCTTGTTAAGTCCTTCTCAGCATCCTTAGAAAAGCTGTGGGCAAGCTGAGAAGGCTGTGACTGGCTTCATTTTGATATTTGCTAAATAAAATTGAGGAGCAGCTGTTTTGTGGGAAATATATTTAAGGGCACTTTTTTTTGCCTTTTTTTTTTTTAAATTTAAAAATAAAAATGTTTTCAGACACTTCAGAATTCCCTTTGTAATGAGGGATCTAGTTTCAGGCTAGTCCTTCCCAAGATTGCTTAGTAAAAGGCTGCACTTTTCATATCCACTCACTTCAGACCTGAGAGTCCATCAGATTGCTGTTTCATAGTGTGTAGTATGAATTATAGAAAGGTGCTGCTCGTATGTACATTTATGTGAAAAGTATCTGTTGGGGTTTTGCTCGGACCTGGGAAAATAAATTTACAAGTAATCAGATTTGTTGCTCCCTAATTGTGGCAGCTTGTTAAGTCCAATATGGACTATGAGAAAGTCTGATTTGAAAAAGACCCATATGCTTTTGAATGCAGGGGCAGAGCCAGAGAAGACCTCAGGGTGAGAGAAGGAGGGAAAGGCACAAGTGACATAAAAAACAGAGATGAGAAGTTTTGGAAGAAGAGTAAAGAAGCACATCTAGGAAGGGGAAAAAAAGGAGAGACTTGTTGCAGCTAGTGAAAAGCCAAAGATAAAGAGTGCAGCTTGCATCATGCTTTCTGCTGAAATAGATCACCTGCAGTTTCTGCTGAGAGAACTAAAATCAGTTCAGACGGAGAAACTGAGATGTTAATCTAGGCTGGTGGCAGAAGGAGATGAGGCAGGAGAGAATGAATGTTTGTGGGGAATCCCATTACAAGACTGTTTCTCTTAACATGTGCAATAGACTTGTAGCACTGGAAGGAAAAGAGGGAAAAGAAGTATCTGGAAAGCAAATATGAATAACTGAATAATCTTTGAAAGAGAAGAAGACCTACTAATACTGTGTGTTCATCTTACAGACTTCAAAGCTTTTGAAACGTTGACCTAAGTACAGTATTCAAATGCTGTTTTCCTGTGATACATGCCTTACTGACAGGATTAGTTACCTTCTCTCATTATATCAACTTCAAGTTTTATTTGCAAGTAAGTGAACTAAATAAGGTACCTGGGGCATTTTTGTGTTTATCCAACTGTTGAGACTGTACTTTGGAATTTTTCAATACATTTTTGAGCAAAATATGTCCTGACTGTTAATTCTGTAATACAATTTGTGAAATGTCTGACATCTGAAGCTCATGGGGGAGAGGAGGGAAATTGCTAGTAGATCACCATGTGCTTCTGTGCTTCCACTTGGGGAATGTATGGCCATAACTGTGGGAGTCAAGAAATTGTTAATTAAAAATCTTCTTAACGGTATTGCATCTTTTTTTTTTTAAAGATAAAACTCAAAACCTTTTCTTTTTCTAAAGCTATGCACATGGAGATTTTTTAGGAAGAGTAAGTGGCCCCGTTTTTCTAGTTAATTACCTCAATAAATCAGGAGTGGGTTGCTGGTGTTTGAAAATTCTGTGCATGGTATACAGAGTGAGGGAGGCAGCAGTTTTCTGCAGTGTTCTGATACTGGTCTGTAATGGTACATAATGCACTCAGGTCAGAAAGGTGGTACTGGTACTCACAATGCCATCGTGGCTGTAACATCAGAAGCTTACTGGGGAAAAAAAGATATTGCAATTAAAAAACCCCAAAATATTACAATAAAACTGTTTGTGTTACAACATGTAAAGTGTTCGTGTTACTGCTACAAAAAAAAAAAAAATTGCAGCACCACTCAGTTTTTCCTGTGATAAATAGGATTGCATAAATGCATGTGTGTGCATATAGAAGTAAGTATGCTTGTATACACATAATCTGTGTTGATAAATACATGTGTACACACACACAAGCATCCTGAATGAATTGTATTTGCTTCTTGAAAATGGCTAATACTCCCTGAAAGGGGAAGTGGAGAGAGGGAGTGATTTTATCATTACTAGTTGATCTCTCAACTGAGGATGAATTTTGCAGTGAACAATGCAGACATGCACTGTAGAAAGGCTGTTCCTTAGGCAGAGGCCTAGGACAGGAGACAACAGATGGGTGTGGGAAGCCAGGAGAGCACAGTGGGGAGACTGGACAAGACTCACCAACAGCCTTACTCGTTCTCTATGCCAGTGCAGTATGTCTGTGGTTCACTGTGGTGGCTGTGGTGGCCAGGATTCAAGAAGGGGTTTGACTGAGGATGAACTAGAAGTGAAAGCAGGTGGACAATACCTGGACTAAGAACATATTGCAGGAGATGAGAGCAGAAGCTCCCTGGCTCTGAACAGGAGCTTGGTTTGAGAAGAAAGTTGACGGTGGGTGGGCAAAGGGGCTGAATGGTGGTGGCAGGTCCATGGAGGCATCCCGAGAGGGATGGGCAGCCAGGGTGGAAGTATGCAGAGGAATCAGGGTCAGGAGGAAAACATTTTCATCTGGGTGGGCCATACAAACTGACATCAAAAAACAAATGTGAGAAGAGGCAAGACAGTTAGGGGAAATCTAGGGGAGTCATCATCTTGGCTACCTAAGTGAGCAATTCTAATCTATCTGTATCATTAATAAGGACCAATACTTCCAAAAATACTTTCTTTTCTCTCTGGTGATTATAGAGAACTTAAAAGATGTCTTATTAACCAAGATTCCAAACTTCTGGAGGGCTCAGTTATCTTAAATGAAGGGTCTATTTTCATAACTGTTTTTGTTCTAATGATCATCCTGCATTATTTAGCATTTGTGCAGTTCTATAGAAAACAATACTTGATTTTTTGCAATACTTATTTTTTACTTCTGAAATTATATACTGTATTCTCAAAGAAAACACTGTTGCTGCATACAGAATCAGCATCTTTCCATCTAGCAATCTCCTCTCTTTCCTTGTTACCAGGGTTTTTAAAATGTGATAATGTCCCACCACTGTTTCTGAGATTTCCTGAATTTATTTGTTTGCTCTTTATTACGTAAGGAATGATTTCTGCCTGTTTGAATATATTTCTGTGGGGAGTGCTGACATTCTTATCCACACTTCACTTGTCACTTCCAGGCCAGACGGTTAATATGATTTCCTACTACGAGCTACTTACTGTGTACAGTTTTAACATGTGTTGCAGCAAAGAAGTATACTGAAGTGCAGAAATGACTTATGAAAGAGAGGGATATCAGACAAAAGTCATTGGGTTCTCTTTGGTAAAGTCATAAATACGTGCAGCATAAATACCTTCCTAAAAGGAGTAAAAGGAAATGCAGGTGGACCTCATATTCTGATCCCATCCTTCCTACATGAATACGAGGGAAAAAAGTGCTTATGTTTGTGGATAATACCTAAAGAGGAGTGTCTGCGAGCCTGCAAAGGAGGGATTAGCATTCCAAATGGTGAACTGGAAAACACAGAGGACTAATCAACAGCATCTGGATGGGAGCACAATCTTTTCTCTGGGAAAAGGCTGAGGGCTGTAATGGTTCCCAAGCTGGAAATTTATTAACACGGTTGTGATTTTGCACAGAAAGCTGAGGTTGTGCTGAGAGGCAAAGGGTGTCACCCTTGAGATGGAATAGGCAATTGCACTGCTATGCTCAGTGCAGGACACTGCCATAGAGAAAGGTGTGGGTTAGTGTTAGAAAATCAAGAAGTGACACAAGTATGTAGAGGTCTAGAAAACAGTTATGAGGAAATACTGGAAGAAATTGAGGTTGTTTAACCTAAAGAAGACTAAATGAGAACATACTAAGTACCTTTAAATACATTAAGTGTTCCTGCAGAAGTGAAGGGAATCATTTATTCTCTTATCCTTTGCAGGCAGAACGAGAAGTAGTGGGCTTGAGGTATAACAAGAAGATAAAGGCTAGATGTGAGGAGAAAGAGATTGCTTGGGGAGACTGTAGAGACTGTTACTGAATATGTTCAAGAAGGACATAGAAAAATATAAGGAAGATACCAGTGCACAGTACCCTACCTGGGGTACAAGGTATGAAATAAGTAACCTCTTGTCATCTCTTCCTAGCCTGTTGTTCTTTGATTAAAGCTGAATTAAGAAAGGAAAAGTCCTGGGCTGGACAAATAACTTCAAATGTAAAATGTAATAGAATAACCTTGGGCTTGGTCAGGGAAAGTGTTGAGTAGTCGTGGCTGCTCTCAGTGCCCTCACCCAGAGCAGAAGCAAAGTGGGATTGCAAAATGAGGGCTATGAGCACTAAATCTGTATTAAATTTTAATGCTGATGAATTATTGTCGCATTGGCCAGGTCTTGTCTTCGCCATGACTCCTATCCTGGCTGTTATGAAAATTTACATTACATTTGGTAATGTAAAATTTCTCAGAATTTTCAGCCTCTAATAAAGCCTGAGCCACAAGCTTTTTTTTGGTGGATTTCTGTTTTAAAACTGTTCAGATTACTTTCCCACAATGGCATTTACTTGCCTTTTGGCTTTTTAGGCAATGTCCCAACTGTAGAGGTAGAATTTATTGGTATGTCCTTCAACACAGCTTGAAGTGTGAAGAACTGTTATGTACAATGTCAATGTACAATTCTTGAGGTAAGTTAGCCTAAACTGCAAAGGAATAAGATTTCTTAGAGAGTGGTATTTCAGAGTTACTGAAGGAGTTATTGAACCTTGGTATTTTTTGGATATTTGGGGATTACCTAAAGGAAATTACTAGAAGATAGAGAAAAGAAGATGTTCCTGTGGTGAATGGATTACAGCACAAGTTGGAGATCTTAGCAACAAAACCTTGTATGGTTTTAAAGGAGAACAAATGTATTTTTATTATTTTATTATCATTTTTATTATGCTATTTTATTATCACTGATGTTTTTGACATGAAAAACTTTCAACAAAAGGATTGCATTTTTCTGTGGAAAAAAAATCACTAAAAAGTTCACTGTTTGGTTGATTTGCTTTTGTCAGCATTTCTCCCAGTTTGTCTCACATTACCACTAGAGTCTGTTTTGCTGTACTGCTCTTTTTGGGAGCACAGATAAACTCTTCTCTCCCTGCTGTGCTCAAAAGTGTATTCACTACTTTTTCCTGAATCTTTTCTCCTTTTCTTTTGCCAGTGATCTTTATCCTGATGAAAAAGAGATGGTTATCAGTACTGCAGCATGAAACCATTTTACCTAGGCATAAGTATAGGCAGTGGCAGTGTGAGGTTTTTTCTATCCAGGACTCTCACTTTTTCATTGACTCAATCCATGTCTCTCTCAAGATGGTGCATCCATTTACTCCCTACAAGCCTGAAAACAGTGATCAGGTAGGAGCAATGTCTTTACCTCCACAGGAAGTATGTAAGCTGAGAATTCAAGGGTAGAAGACCGTATATTGCTAAAACTCTCTTCTGCAGGGAATGCTTTTTCATACTGCATGCATTTGACCTGGAAAATTTAGAGTTCCAGGAGATCACTGAGTCAGATAATTTAGGTGAGGATTTAAGACACACATAATTTTATAAATGTCAAATATTGCATTGTGGCCAAATATTTGAAAGAAAATTTTATTTTCTCTCCTCATAGGTGTAAAACACCTATAAGCAGGTCTGGGGGAAAACTGCTAAATTTAAAAAAAAAAAAAAAAAGGAAGATAGACTCACTGGCTTTCTCCTGTCCTAAGTTTCCTGTGTTCTCTCTCTCATAATACAAGAAGACATTCCAGACACCACATTTCTGGGGATTACCTTTCTTGGGGTTGAAGCCTTTGGCCTCATTCTTTTCCTCACAGTTAGAGTGTTCCTAAGCCCCTGGAAAGACAGTGTCTGTCATGTCTTGTTGCTTAAATATTGGGATCGAGCCTGTGAATAATCTCTAACTGCTCTGACATGTTCATAATAGCTTTTGTTCTACTCTGTACCTATCCATTTCCATTCCTTAAAGTCCCCTGACGTGGTGTGTTCCATCCAGCTTGGACATGGTATGTGACAGTTTGTCCGGAGATACTATGGAAAAAAATCAGAGCACCACCTTTAGCTTTTGTGGATGGTAACGATGGTTTGGAAAGTGAAAATGACCTCTCTGTGGCAAGTGATATTGTTAGACCTTTTTCTCCTCGGCTTGGGGGGTTTTTTCTGCCTTTGGTGAAAGTTGTTGTGAAAAGCGGTCAGCTGAACCAGCGTTACCCTGCAGAGTGACGTGTTTGTGTCGGGCTTCTTCAGCTGTGCTGTGTGCAGTGAAGGCTGCGTTAACACCAGATGCCAATCATACACCACCAGTGGATTTGCAAGATTATAGGACAGGAAAAAAGATGAAGGTTAAGCATGGGGCACAATAGAGATTACTTATGGTAATGAATTGTATAATTTTTCTAGACAGATCTGGATTAATGTTTATCCCAGGCAAGAGATTACTGTATGTCTGATTCTAGTTGTAAACAGACATTATTAAACAGAAGGTTTATGTTCATGAAATGCGACTATGGGTGTTAAAGCACTTATGATTTATTATGTGCAAAAAGAAAAATTAACCTGTTCATCTGCTATAGTACAAGATGCGCTGTGGGTTTTTGCATAATTTGAAAGGCATCTGCTCCTTTGGAATACAAATAACCAGTGAGATGAGAAAGATTCTCCTCTCATTTACACAGGTCCAATGCCTCACAGTGCAGTGATATCGAAATGGTGTAACCAATAAAAGAATAGTCTTGTGTGCTTTTGTAAAGCAATAATATTTCTTTGAGAGATCATGTTGCCAAAGTCTGTTTGCTTGTGAATCTTTAGGGTATTTTCTTTATAACTGAAAAAAAAAAGTAATTTTCAGAGACCTTTACAAATGACCTTATTGGGGGTTCCAAAATAATTCCCTTTTGCTATGTGAAAACACAGTGTTTAGAGACATTGAATTTAATATTTTTTTAAATTGGATATTTTTCAAAACACTTACATTGAAGCCCATTTTTCTCCTGCTTAGCATAAGTGAGACATAGATACGGCTTCCATATTTTTCAGTATTGCCTTACCTCAGTAGCTAAATAATCACACCTGAGTCAGAGCCTTCTGTGTTTTAGGTGAGCTGAAAAATATTCCCTTAGGGAAACTGTAAACAAACTCCCAAACTTTGCTTTTTTTGGTGAAGTAGATGTTGCAACTCTATTACTTGCTAACAAGGAAGTATCTTTTCTCTGTGAGAGCAAAGAAAAATTACAGTTATCAAAATCTGTTCATTCTATTTATGGGCTGTATTTGTAGCCAGCTGATTTTTGCATAATGCCATTTGAAGTTATCCATTTAACAATGATGGATGATACAACTGTGTTGCTCTCCCTCCACTTTGTAACTGATCCGTCTACTTATAGATTGCATTGGACATGTTGCTGATGCTTTATTTGTAAAATTCACTCACATATGTGAGAAATTTGTTCGTTAAGTCTTACTGGCTTCACAGAGGCTTCTCAGACAAGTAAAGATATTCCTTTGTATAAGCAAAACCAGCCCAATATGTGGAGTGAAAAGACCTGGGAATATTGTGAGGTTTGTTAAGTGAATTAGAATATAAGGAGTTAGACTAAACCTGAATAAAATATAAGACATTCTGAATGCTTCACTTTAAAAAGTTGTAGTCTTAAATTTCCATCAAAACACTTCATAGTGGTCTCTTACGTTTCTTAGCTATATTTTGCATTTGGTACAACAATATATATTTGTCATGAGAAAAATATAACTTTAATGCTTGTAATATCTTGCCTAATTATCAAATTTTACAACTTCTGTGAAGTGTGAGTCCAGAGTTAAAGTTCATGAGCAAATTAATTAAGCAGTAAAAGTTTCTGTGGGCTTTGTTAATGGTTCTGTTTAGCATCCGAAGTTGACGAAGACTTGAGATACCCGGGATGCAGGTAAGAGTCCCTCAGGAAATGGGGCTAGCTGCACTGCTCAGCTCGAAAGTTTGTGCAGAGAAGCACTGGATTTGGGGAGGCACTGAAATACAAGCACCGCTCTTTTCTTCGCCGTGTAGTAGCAGACATCGATAAGTCGTGGAGATGACCTCCATCTTCCAAAGAGACGGAAAGCTAGAAATGAAGACACATTTCTGTTATCAGTCTGCTGTGGGTCGTAAGTTGAACTGGTGTTATATTTTCCTCTGAAAGCCGTGTAGCCTTGACACAGTGTTTAACAGTGTTAGGCTTATTGCTGCTGAGCTGAATGTGTCTGAAGTGAACGATGACCCTCACGTCTTTGCAATAGCAAAATGTCTCCCTGATGTGATCTCGAAGACTTGGAGCATTAAGTTAATTTTCCCCTGGATTTCTGAGCTGCCTTCTTTTTACCCGGCGGAGAGCTTGTGAAGAATACAGCTTCTGACCGAATGACAGAACATGGAGGGTGAAATTAGATGCATTCAATTAGAAGATGACAAAAAGCCTATCTAAATATTTGTCAGGATGCTACTTACAGGATGTAGTGTCCAGCTGGGGAAGTGAAAGGCAGACATTCTCGGGACTTAATAGTCTGGGGGGGAAAAAAATGGATAAATCATCCAGATTCTTTACGGGCTGGGAAGCGATAATTGAGGGTATCAAGTTGGCTACTATGCTTCCAGGGCTAGTGACCCTTCTCATGTTATCTCAGATTAGTTCTTTGCTTTTATTCACTTAATACAGAATTAAACATTAGGAGTTTGCTGGACCACTTGAGTAAATAATATGTTATTGGACCACTAGAGGATGAGTAATGCAGTGGTTTCTGGGAGGTATTGAAGAGAGAGGGGCTCCACCTTCTCCTCAATATAAAAAAACACACCACAAAACAGCCAAACAAAACCCCAAAGCCACAAAACTTTAGGAAATGAAAAAGGCACAGCAAACTGTTGGCTGTGAGACTGTCGGACAAGAAGATTTACTGGTTTTCCAGAGGACAAAAGGATGTTCTTGGAAACTAAAATTTGAAATTAGTAGTCAGTTAAACAGAAAGAGATCAAAATATGCAGCTTGATTTAGCCACATCTGTTTATCTGTAAATTAAATTTGTAACAACTTTTCTAAAGTGAGTGAGCAAATCTCTGGCTTGTGTTTTCCTGCTCAAAAAGTTTTGATTATGAAAGTAAAATAAAAAGTAAATACAGCATACCATGGTAATTTTTTTCCATTTGTATTACAGCAGTTCAAGGGAGAATGGGACTATGATAGGGTTAATCCAGCTACATAAAAATCCATGCTGTGTATGATAGTAGTAAAGCTTGTGATCCCTTGATCTTTGATTAGATCCAAGCTAGTAAATATCTTGTGTTTAATCAGAATGAGTTGTTCTGCGTGTAGTATAAGTCACCTTCACAGATGGGATGTAGCAGCAGAGTTGTTCGCGAATATTTGTTTTAATCCCTTGCAGAAAACAAGCACGCTTTATGTTTCTTTGTTGTAAATCAGATTCAAGCAACCAAAGACCAGCACGAAGGAAAGATATTTACTTGCAGTCAGGAGTAGGACAGTGTGGGAAGCTTTTTTCCTTTTAAAGAAAAATGTAACTTAGTAGATTCTTAAAAGGTATTTCATACTATTCCATAAAGATAACTAACGCACCGTGGCTGCTTTTTTAGACTGGGATGCAAACATCAGTACCTGGAATTTCTTCTTAAACTGTTCATACACATTCCTATCTTAGACTATAAATATGAAGCTACTAAGATTTATTACAATTAATGTTCAGCCTGTATTATTATCCTAAATTTTAAAGAAATTTAGTTAGAATGGCTGTTCTCTTTGCTGGTAAGCTGAAATTACTAAAACGTTGTCTGTAAGGATACTTGTTTTGTGTGGTGTGTCGGCGTCCTATTTACCTAAATCTGTCATAATTGCCTTCCAATACATCTTCCTCTGACATGCCAAATATTGAAAATGAGATAACTCTTTGCTGGGAGATTTTCTACCGAATGTCATTTTTCTGTGTTCATAACTTGATGGTAATAACTGGACGACCTGTAGTTAAATGCGTCTCAATTTCTCTCACTTATTTTTCCTAATCACCACACGGAGCCTTCAGTGCTCAGAGGTGTGATTAGATTTAACCTGCCATCATATCTGAAGAACTTTCTGTACCACATATTATACATTGCAGGAATTATGTATGTAAATGGTGGGTCTAAGTGTAATATATAAATAGATATAAAGATGAGTTGCTCTCATGCCAAAGTTAACTCCTGTTTATTTTTTTTTTCTGTTTTTAACAGAAAGACTGGAGAGCCCCCACTAATAAATGGCTGGATTCCTTACCTTGGGAAAGCTTTGATTTTTAGAAAAGATGCTTACAAATTCTTACTGGATCAGCAAAAGAAATTTGGAGATATTTTCACTGTACATATTGCTGGTGAGAAATATTTTAGTATATATCTTGATTTTTTCCCTCAGTAAGGTTAAATACTAATCCAAATGTTTAGTTTAGAATCTTCCTTACCCAAAACATTTTTCTCTAGCATAGACCCATAAAAATCCCTCAGATTTACATGTACTGTAAGCATAATAATTATCCATAAAATATCACCATCAACGTGTGGATTTATTTACATCTATAAGTATATATGCATTTTGACAGATTTTGTAGGTATGTACTGTATGAACATAGGTTTTGCCAGCACATTTAATTGTGTATTGTTGGGTTTTTTCCTAAAGAAGGGAGAACTAACATCATCTTGACACTGCACAGAAAAATATCAGCTTAAATTTAGAAAACACTTAAGAAAAAAAGTGCAGAATTTGTTCTCACACATTTTACAACTGGTTGACAGGAACACAAGGGAATGAATGACACATTGACTCAGTGATACAATCGGGACTGGAACACAGAAACTTCCCGTTGCCAGCCTCTTACTCTGATCATGCTTGCTGAAAATAACAATATAATAAAGTATGATATAACCTTGCTGCTTCCTGTATTTATAACTGTATTACTAAGCTAGATTGAATGCAAACATTTGAGTGATTTCACATAGACACTTGGCTGTGGAAAAAAAACATAGAATAAAACTAGAATCCTGAATGAAAGTGAAATATATAAATTTACATCTATCTGTCTATCTATCTATCTATCTATCTATCTATCTATCTATCTATCCATAGAGATCTACTTTTTACTAAAGTCAGTATAAAATCCAGTATTTTCTTGTGTTCAGAAAGGCAAGCTCTTATTAATATAGGTGGATGTAATCATCTTCTGCAGCTTTAGATGCTGATATCCTTGTTCAAATGATCAACTTTATCTAATTTTTAGTTGTTCCTATCGTTTTAGGGAGTTTGAAACAAAAATGTTAAGTGTAAAGTATTAAGTTTGCTTTGTAATTCCAGGGCCGTAGAATTAGCTATATATTTCCATATAAGCAATATTTTGCAATGCAAATAATTTTTTTCTTCAAATGTCAATTAATTTAATTGCAAGCCGAGTGTTTAACTAATAAAATTCTTCTTCCTTTTAAAAAATCTCTCCTTTTGTTCCTTTGGAAGAGAATTTTTACTGTATTAAATATGTGGATTTTTAAAATTAATTCAGGATTTTTTTTTTTGGAAACTGGTATGATCAGATTTTTTTGCAACTTGAAAGTGGCACTGCACAACACCAACTTTTGTTGAAATACAGTCTTTTTTATTGTTAATGTGAATTCACACTATTATACAGTTTTGGCTTGTTACAAATACTGATTAATAACTAAAATTCAGATATTATCTTAGTACATTCATAAAACCAGATACCGTCATACTTCAGAATCTTAAAAGTGTTTAATCAAATATTTATTTATTTTGCCTCTTTATTTTTTTTATGCAAGACTCTGTTTAAAAAGTTGTGTGCTTAAGCAATCTATGAGTGTAGTTTCAGAAATTTCTATTTGCATGATAAACCAAATTCCATCTCAGATAATCCCCCTATGTTCAAGTGTTTTGAGCCAAGCTTCCCTTGATAAAGACTGAGGTAAATAGAGTTAGTTCTGGATATCACTTTAGTCTTGTGCAGGGAAATGTTTGATTTTGTGAATTCGTCATAACAGATACACCACTTTAAGTTCTGTTTTTTGGTATAAAATTGCTGACCGTCAGGACTTCATTAAAGAGAAATAGTTTGTCATCTGCAAGTCAGGGAAGAAACCAAAGCTAGTTAGTACCTCCCGTTGTGTCCTGATCCGACGGCATGCAGGATTTCTGTGTGTCTTACTGATTTGACAAAGATGATGTTTCTGTGCTCGGCAAACATAGCGTAGCCAGCTGTATGTGGACTATCATTACTTTACCCCCCTGGTGGATGTCTAAAGGTCCTGTCAAAAAATTCTATCAATATATATTGTTCTAATTATTGGTTCTCAAACTAGTTCATTTGGAAAATGTGGAACGATGCTTGGAGTTTCTGGCATTGCCCCATACTGGTGATGCGATTTTGCTGATTGTACTTTCCCATGTGATGAGCAAATGATTGTCATCCCTAAAAGTCACAAGGGACATGGATGTCATCTTAATAAAGAAATTAAAAAGCACATCTTTCTATGAGAAACAATGTAAATTCCTGACCTGTCGCAGAAAATAGTTCTCTAATTGGTTTTGTGTGGTGGTGCAGCAGAATCGTTTTCCCCAAACGTCATGCCAGCGCAGCACCACTGTACATCATTGTCAGCAGTTCAGCAGAATCTCCCTAATAAGAGGACGATTACATAAATGCGATAGTCTTGGGGAAAAAAAAAAAAGGAACAGAAAAGAAAAGAAAAGAATAAGGAGGGGAAAGAGAGAGAGAGAGTCTGTGGCGTTGAGATGATCATACTTCCCAAGCCTCTCTGCTTGTTAAGGGTCAGCAGCATAGGCAGACAGCTAGGTAAGAATTTAAAGAGCTTGAAACAGTTTTGTCATTGTTTCTTGGGATTAAACTTTGTGTGCTTTTCCTCTCAAGTTGAAATGAGTGATAGTGAACCCTGCAACAATGTCTCTAACTCGCCTTTTAATAAAATAATCTCAGTGGTTTTTACTAAGCACATTTGCCTTTTCGAATACTGCTGCTAAGTCATTCTTTTCTTTAAAGCATGATACACCTACAGTAACATATCACATTTTTCTCTCTTAGGCAAGAGGTAATTTACATTAACTCCTTACCAGGCTGAAGCCTGCTGCAAGCATTACCGAAATAACATCCATCATTAGATGCCATCTGAAAAGCTTGTCTTTCATCATTAGCATTAAAAAGCTCCAGAATGCATTATTAGAGTAATTTCTTAACTATCATACAAATACTGGCTTCTGTGCTCAGATTTACCAAAGTTGACAATTTTCATATTTTCCACATCAATCCTCTATTTCTAGGAGACTGTAGAAACTAAATGGAGATAACCAGGCTATTTGCAGCATGGGTGTAATGCAGACTGAAGGATTGGATAGTGAAGTATGAATTCTCTGTAGCCATTAAAAAAAAAATTCTGTCTTTTTGCGGAAACAAGGATACATCTCTTTGTTTTGACTTGTTTCTACTGTATTAAATAAAACAGCTCAGTGACTTCAACTATTTGGAGCTGGAGTGCGACATTTCTGTATGTACATGTCTACTTAGTTTTTGGTGTTGAAGGGTTTTTTTACAAACTAACAGGGAAAGGCTTAGTCTCTAGTGGTTTCTATATAAATACCTTCAATATTTAAGGCTACTTGATTTGTGGAGATTGTAGTACGACTCCATTTTTGGCTGATTTGGCATTACCTTTTCTAGTACTCTGATGGAAACTCATGAGTATCAAGATTTTGGATTGATTTCAGAAAAGGTTACTTTCCAAAGATAGTTTTGGTATTAGCTGCAGTGGAAGGACATGGGAGTACAGGGGAAAGCTGCATTTTAAAATACCAAATAATAACTGAAAACTTTAGGAAAGGTTTTAATTTACTGGTCTACGACACCACCAAGGACTATCAGTGGGAAGCACCCTCACTGGGGACAACAACAGGATTTAAAAGGCAAAACTAAGGACCATATTGGCACTTAAAAAATTTAAAATCATAACTTGAGGTGAGAAAGTTTGTTCCACTTTGGATGTTTGCTGTTCAGGGTGTAGAGGAGGTGTTGGGGCACGGTTTTGTAATTAGCAATCTGTTCCTGTATGGAGGAGACTGGGGTAAGCAGTGTAGCCATGTAGTGCATCTGTGTGCAGGGATGACTGTAATTGTTAAAGGTTCCCATACCCACTCTCACAACTTCCTAACTGCCATTAATTAGCCCTAGGTTTTAGTACTTTTCTAATTAAGAGATCTAAAATTAGATTCTCAGTGGCATATGTAAACAAGCTGCCTTTGTTATAGGGGGGTTCCACTTTTCCGATTATCTAGGCCTTTACTAAATGCAGCAACAAGAAATATTTTGCTTTATGTGTTCATATATGTTGTTGACTTGCAGTGGTGTGGTGTGGAGCCTGAATTGATTCTACAAAATGAATTACATTTTGGTACATACTTACTTTTTGCTACCAGGAACCTGATGAGAATAATAAAAACAGGATCTGTAATACTCTTTTTCTCAGGGACTTTTTTTTCAAAGTATGTGCTCGTGTTGAGTGAGTTTTGATTTAAAATTATTACTAAAATAGTTTGTTTGTCTGAAAACTCATTTGCTGAAAATCATTTCCTTACTTAAAAATGATAAGAATTGATGTGCGTTTGCTAAGTGTCTGATTAAAGATCACAAAGAAACTCATATTTTGCATCAGAAATAAGCAGATGGTGGACAGATGGTTTAAATTAATATTAATTAAAAATCTTAACTTAAATTGTTTACCCTGTAAATGCAAAGTTAAGAAGCCAGCTTTCATCTTTAGGGTTAATAACACTCCAAATCTATTTATTAAAAATTGCTCCAATGGGCATTCTTTCCAAGCTTTGATCACAAAGATGGTAGCCTCAATAAAGAGCATGAAAGTGGGTGAAAGCTGGAAAGAGAGAGTAATTCTAGGACTCTTAACAAAGATCCTGCAGAGGTCAAGACTAAAAATTCCTGTTAGCCTCTGTAGTCTGGAAGGAAAGAAATGGTCAAAAATGGGCACTGACAGTTCAGGATCTCTCTTTCATGCTGGTTTCTCAATATACTTACTCTTTAAAATTAAATTTACAGCTATGGTTGATTATGATACAGTAAAACAAAATCCATGAGTATCTTAAAAACCTTCACACACTGTTGACAAAAAAGAAAAAAGGGTCAAATTCTGTCTTGATATATCCCTTATGTTTCCTTACTGGTTCTCTGGGGTTGCAGTTGATGTAACTGGGAGGGAAATTATGACAGCTGGTAATTGTAGAGAAAGTCCAGAGTGCAGCCAAATACCATAGAGCACTGTGTGTGTATATAAATCAGAATATGAAATAACTAAGATAATTCAAATATCACTATATGGTAACCATGGATACTTGACATTTTTAGTGGTAGTGACTACTTTATCTCTGGACATCTGTCACAGAGCCAAATTTGGTCCTCATGTAGTGTTAAGCATGTAGTGTTCCCATTAAAATCAAAGGAGATTTGTCCCTTTACTGAGACAGAATGAGACTGTAAGTGCTGGAAGCTTTGCTCTTTCCTTGAGTTTGTAACTGGGATATTTCACAGAGGAAGTGTACATTTTAATAGGTACCCTTTTTCCCTAATGCACCTCTTCATTCAAGGTAAGAATCAGGAACTCTAAATTTAGAATCCTCTATAAAGAGCTAAGATTTAATTGAGCTTTGGGAGTGCAAGCATTTTGATTCATGGTAGTTCCTCCAAATGCTTTTCTTCAGCAGTTGACTTGAAGTTTAGGGAGAAATTGCAGGATTTCTCTGGCAGGCACAATTTGAAAAGGCATCTAACTTGATGCAATCCTCTCCCTCTGTACAAGGAGCTGAAGGTATCCCTGTGTCACCTCATTAAGTACCCTGGGAAGGGTAGGAGGTTGGCAGTACGCTCTGACACAGTGGATGCTGGCACTGGGACAGTGCTTACCCCAAAGTAGAACCCGTGCTAAAAATGGTGCCTGCTACAGTGTAAGCTATGACTTCGCACTCATAAACTAAGGTAGTCGTGTTACGGATACTAAGCACATTCTTAACAAAGAGTCAGCAAAGCTTCAGGGAAAAAGAACCAGATGTGAGAGAAGCTTTAAATGCTGGGGGTTTGCAGCATGCAGTTAAAGCCGTGACTGACAGATCATGAGTTCCTGTGTCATCAGCTTGGAAAAAAGCTGCCTAGGTGGCATGTTTTCCACTCCAGCCCGTGCCATTCACTTTCCTCTCTGCAGGTGAAATGTGTGTGTTTCTCTCTTTCTGCTGGTGAAAACCTACAGTTTCCAAATGTTGCTACGACTCCACATTGTATTTTCATGAATTAGACCAGAGTAGTAAATGATTTATTTCAGACCACCACATTTGCAGAGATCGCACACAACTCTAGACACAAACAGTAGATACGTCTACATGGAAATGGCTTCATGCAGATTTTAGAAGAACCTGCAAAATGTACACAGGTGGAATCTGCATACTGACAAAATCTAAATAAAATTTGTTTAATCTTTTTTTTTTCTTCTTTGCAGATTTATTCACGTATCTTTGCTTTGGGGTTTTTTTCTGCATGCTTTTTTCTCAACTTGGGTTTATTTTCAGTTATCGCTTCTGGAAGCGTCACCAGATTATAAAAGTGCACGTGTCTCTTATTATTTTCTTTTCTTCTATTCAGGTAGATATATTACCTTTATCATGGACCCATTTCAATACGTCTATGTCATCCGAAATAGCAAACAACTTGAATTTCATGAATTCGCTAATAAAATGGCATCCAAAACTTTTGACTACCCAGCCTTGTCAAAAGGAAAATTCCCTGAACTCAAGGAAAACCTGCACAGAATCTACCAGTATCTACAAGGCAAGCCTTTGGATATCATTTCTGACCACATGATGAAAAATCTCCAGGATATATTTGAATGGAAATGCTCACAAGCAACAGATTGGGAAACAGAAAAAATGTACAAATTCTGCTGCTCTGTAATGTTTGAAGCCAGTTTTGTAACACTATATGGAAGAGTTCCTGCTGCAGATGGCCACAAAGTTATTAGTGAAATCAGAGACAAATTTATCAAGTTTGATGCCAGCTTTCCCTATTTAGCTGCAAACATACCAATTGAGTTGCTAGGAGCTACCAAGAAGGTTCGGAAGGAGCTTATACATCATTTTTTACTTCAGAACATGACAAAATGGCTGGGAGGGTCAAAAGTGGTCCAAGCCAGACAAGATATATTTGAGAAATATGAGCTGCTTGGAGATTATGACAAAGCAGGTAGGAAACTTATGAATGATTGCTTGTCTAAAATAAAATAATTTACTATAGACCTTTGAAATAAAAAGGCAAAATGGCGACCTTGAAATTTTTTTATGTTCTTTCTAATTGGCTAATGATAAAATGTTTTACTCTGAAACAACCCTCTATGATAATTGATTTTTTTTTTGTGCTGAGGTGGTAAAACAAGATACTTAATGGTGATAATGAGAAAGATTATAACTGAGCTGCATTTCCTCCCCTTATTCCCCCCACCCCCCCGACATTACATTTCAAACTATTCTCATTAAGCAGAAAATTAGACTTCAGAAGCCTATTGGTCCTCATTAGCATTCACTGATCCTTGGCTGGGTCTGTGTCCTAACATCTTTTAATTAGCACACTGCAAATCTAATCAGTGTAATAAACGCTATTAATCTTCCTTTTCACTTATTTTCTCCCAGCACATCATTTTGCCTTCCTGTGGGCCTCTGTGGGAAACACGATTCCAGCTACATTCTGGGCCATGTATTATCTTCTGCGGCACCCAGAAGCTCTTGCAGCGGTGCGTGACGAGATTGACCATTTGCTGCAGTCAACAGGTCAAAAGAGAGGGCCCACATATAACATCCACCTCACCAGAGAACAATTGGACAACCTGGTCTACCTAGGTAATTTATTTTTATCTGTTAGGAAGAGAAGAGGGGCTCTCCCGGCAAACTCGGTTTATCACTCATTTCTGTTTACTGAGAAGGTGGAGGACACAGCTGCCTAATTGACATAATAACACCCATTTACATCAATTATAAATTATGTAGTTTATAGCTGTAGATACTCTCATTGCATGTAAACATTAAAGCCTAGGTAATTAACTATGCAAGGTATGCAAAAGGCTAAATCGGAGCTTTGCAATTATTTGAAAAAAAGTTGATGCCTATTAAGTTGTTTGATTCTGAGCATCTGCCGAAGTGTTAATGCATTTCAAATACTTCTGTATGGTACTGCCAAGAAAGACCCTTTTCTGAAATTAAAGTGGGATAGTGTATTTAAACCGCAAATGTATTTTTTCTGCAAGCAATTTCTTTCTCTCTTCAACAAAACAAAAAAGGCTTCTAAAGCAGGCTTCTGTTGGGCAATGCCTCCAAATAAAATATAAGAAGATAAAAATTTGCAGAGTAGAAATGGTGTTTTCAGTACTTTATTCAAAAGAGGCAGCTATAAGGGAGCTACACGTCTTCCAGTTCTGGATCAGGGGTTCAGAGGGAGACCCTTGCCTGTGGTCATTGGAAATCGTTTGAATCAGGAGCTGTATAGGCCTTCAGAGCATTAGCTCTTGGTTTCACTTCATTTGGTAGTGCACAGACACTGGCAAGAGAAATGGTGAAAATAGCCCAAGGGAGGAAAGAGTGTATAGCAGGTAGGTACCTAGCCTTTAAGCATCTGAAAGTCTCCACAAGTAGTGTTACAAGGTTAGACAACAGCTGAATAAAAGATTAAAGGTTCAATAATCCTCTGTTGTTAAATATCAAAACCAATCCCGTGTTCAAAACAAGCTCATGTCTATAGGTCTTGGTAGCTCATGACCTGAACTGATGCTCCACTCTTGAACAAAGCTGTGTCAAGAGATGGTGGTGGAGCAGTGCATTCTGTGCCTGGTTTCGATCCTTGTAATAGTTGCCATTCTCCAGGATCATCCAATGTGGCATGTCTCAAGAATCTGTGTGCAAACTTGATTTGATTAGTACAAATATAAAAGTGAGGGTGATCCATTTCCTTTGTGTTAGAGCATTAATATTAATCTTATATATCGTTAATCTACTAATTTGGTTACATCTGGAGTCTTGGCTGTTTTGATGCAGATTTACCTCTAACAAATGGAGAGAGCTTTTAAAATAGAGGAGATAATGGATGACAATTCTGATGAGTAACATGACTTTCTAAACATTTAATGGACTTTTAAGGAACACAAGTAAAACTACTTCACATCAGAGCTAGCATACACCAATAAATAAGTTACCAAGCATCAAGAAGATCAAAAGAGAATTTAGTTTGTATTTATAGACTTAGATGGGAATGGCAATGAAAAAGAGGGAAAAAAAAGGCTCCCCAAAAGTGTAGGACTAAGGAAAATAAAAGCATGTAGTTCGCTAAAACCATCTGGTGCAAAACAGTATGAATAGTTTAAAAACATTAACTGTGTCATTCCTCTGCTTCTTGAAATCTTGAAGTACCTTGGTAGTATTTGATTTATGTGTTAAGAGGGAAGTGCCACATCCTACTTTGTAGTATTCTTGTAACACTTTTGTTAAATTTTATAATCATGTTAAACATAATGTCATATGAACAGAAGCTAGATTTCAATTCTTCTGGCACTTTAAGTCATAAAGGGCTGGATACTGTCCCATAAAATAATAATATAGAAAGAAAAATCTGTACCATAGGAGAATTAGAGTCATGCTTCAGTGGAAAGGGGAAGGGGATGTTTTGTTAATAAATGTGTAGGAGGGATGAAGGTCCCAGATTGCATTGCTTGTACACCAAAAACTCCCCTGTTACAGAACGGACACTGACCCCATACCTCCAAGAGCTTTTCCTCTTTCCGTTCCCTCTGTGCCAACCCGGAGCGTAGGAAACTGGGATTGTGTCCCTGCTCTCGAGTGAGGCAGACCAGGTGGGATGCTTGCATGTTCATCACCTTGTCATCTCATTCTCCTGTTTTAAGCGCTCTGATTCTCCGTCCTCTTTTTGGCCTACTATAACAAGAGACTTTTTTTGATTCTTCATGCTATGGAGAAGAAGCACAATTGGTAAAAGTCTTTCTCAGGAAGTGGCATTGTTACTATGGTCAGATTCTTTGGGTCTAGGGAACAACATGGTCTGATTTACTTCTAAATTCTAAGCACAGGTATGTGATTATTTTATTTTAAAAAACCCCAAAACAAACCAAAAACCAAAACACATTCAACCCAAAATAAAGCTAGCAAATGTTGGCCCTGATTATCATTTTCTGATGGCATTTCTGGGGAAGCATTCTTTGTCTTGTCTACAGAAAACAATGCAATCCCAAAATCCAACCGTGTGTATTTGTGTGCACGGAGTAACATACATTATTAGACATTGTAGCTCACAACAGAACTCTAATATGGTAAAGGACACATGAAAATGGTCTGTCAGTTAAACTGGTTATAATGGAAATGCCAAGGGTAAAGCAGAGATGTACTTAGTGCATGTTTAATGCTAGGCATGTTTAGTCAGTTCGTTTGTTCAATATTAGTCCATTCATTTATATGGTGAAGTATTCTTGCCCCAGGTCATTGCTGAATCCCAGATATTCCTGCAAAAAGAGCACAGCTTGAAAAACTGTTTCGTGCACAAGAAAGGGTAGGGACCCAAAAGGAGCTAATGCAGAGTATGTAGTCATAACACAAATGCTAAGCATTAAAATCATTGGTTGAATTGAAAGAAATAAATATATTTTTCTGGAATGGGCTGGGCAGTACCATTTAGTTCTTAGTAAGATGCAAATGTACTTGTTTCAGATTATCGTTTGTGTTGGCACACCGTGATGCCCGTGGGTAAATGACCCCCCCAAATATTTGCATACTCAATAGCTATTTTCCTACAATACACTCTAATAATTATTGTACCCTATTACCTGCTCTGTGTTAGTGTAAAATTAACAATCCATTATTACACAATAAGTTTTATAAAACATTTACAGATAGAGATCATGTTTAATTAAAATTAACTTGCCTAGTAAAGCCAAATGCACTTATGATTCGCAATGACCTTTTATTACCTGCAGTCCCTTGTTTTGGCTGGATGATTGACAGCTTGCTGTTTGGCTACCATGTTGTATTTCAGCTGACAAGACTTTTCATTTTAACTCAATTTGCCTGCCTATCACAAGCTGGTGGCAGGCCAGGCTCAAGTCACCCAGCTTTGCCTCAGCAGCTTGCTCTATTTCTCATTAGTACGCATTTATTCAGTGGAAATTGGAAGACAAATGCTTGAAGGCATGTGAACTAAGTATAGCAAATTAGGGTTTAAAGACTGAATATTTATAAGTATATTGAAACAGTTTTTTAAAAAAAAAAAGTCTAGAATGAATTGGAAGCTGAGTGCTAGCTTTAGTATAAGAGAAATGAAGAGAGAAGTGGGAGGATTCTAAGAATAACAATACTATGAGAGATATCTCTCTCTTCCCCCCTCCTTCTCTCTCTCTAGAAAATATGTAAAATCTCTCTGACAACACCTTATCAAACAACAGCCTGGCTTCTTTATGTAGCGCTTGCACAGTGAAGTTTAGCATCTCATGTGTGTAAGAAGGGGGGAAAAAAATGAGGGTCATGTTCATTTGCTGCTTGGTTATCCCTTGGTATGCTTTAAATTGCCTTGTTTGTTCGGCACAAGCACAGAAACAGATGTTGCTCTACCGTGCTGGATAATTTACTGTACCTCACGGTGCAGAATGGAAGGCCTCCCAAGCTACCCAGCTGGTCTGTCAGTGGCGATGGCTGGTGTCTGCTGAACTATGACAACTGCAAGTAAAGGCTGCAGTTTTATTGTGCAGTTGTCATTCCTCTCAATGTATAGCTCTGGCATTTGTGGAAAGCTGACTGTCTATTTTTTTAATGTGAGCCTGCAAAGCCATATAAGCTCCATTCTCCTTTGTTGATCATAATGTGACTCATTACTTTTGTCATCTAATGATTATCGGCATGATCGCTCAGAGCGAGAGCCAAGCTCGCCTTCCACACATAACTGGTACTGGAAGGTAAAACAGATTTGTCATTTACGATCTGACCGCTAAGCCACACTTTGTGCTCCATTATTGTGATTAACTTCTGCATAAGATATGCTGCCCAATTGTCATTTGAGATCCAGCAGCAGGCAGGGACTGCTGCGCTTTCTGGGAGGATGTCCACCGATAGGATGTGACCGCATTGCTTGGGTGGTTAAACGTAAACCTGCTATTTTGCCATGGCACTTTAATAATTATTTCTCTTTTTTTTTTCCCTCCTTCCCTCTTCCTCATTTGATTTCTGCTGGCTCTACATATGTCACCACCATTTCCAAATGGTGGACTGGTATGAAGATACCAGCTTCATTTTCCGCAGGTTGAAGGCAGTCTGGAGCGGAGGCTGGACCCTTCCTTTGTACCGTGTAAAGTTTTGTTGCCAGAGCACTGCCAGTTGAAATCTATCGTGTCAGGTGCCTTGTGGCTATCCGCAGTAGAGGCCATCTTCTGGAACCAGGGTTCTTTTCTGGCTTCGTCACCAACAAGCCGATTTGACTCTGCCTGATTATAGTAACGAAGGCAGTCCAAAAGAATATGCACAGACTCACTGTACGTCACATTGAATCACGGCGCTGGCCACACAAAGCTGACCGCAGCCTCATTTCTTTAGACAAATGCATGCTTAAGGAAAAACCTCCTGCAAGAAAGCATCCAGGGCCACTTTATTTGCTATGCATGCTGCACCAGATTTAATTTTTAGTGAAAGAAGGTTTGTTATTATTTTTTTCAGAGGCATCTGCACTGGGTAGCTACTGTCTCTAATAAACTAACCTTTTGGGTGTAGCAATTGCAGTGCCTTGGTGAACACTTAGAGAAGGCTTATTTGATATCACAAACATAAATGAAGACACAAATGGATTATTACATGCAAATGAAACCCTATTTTAGGCTATTTTTCACACTAATGATTAGAAGGAATCAAGTCACATATAACAGTGCCCATACACGCTGGTGGAAAAATAGTCAGTTTTGATTACAAAGTGAGAGATGCAGCCCTAGACAGGAGCTACATGCTGATATACATGCTATCAGAATGATTTATGCAAATTATGCATATTATTCCCAAAGGAATTCCTCCTCAAACTGCCAGGATAAATTGCCGGAAATTAGCCATAAAATCTGTCGTGCTAGGAGCAAAAGGTGAAGGCCACTGGGAAAGCAAGGACATTCAGCTTCTGGAGCCTTCCAGGATGTGATGGTGGAGACAGAAAGCTTGCTCTCCCCAAACCTGAAAGGACTATGTTTTGTTTCCTCTAGGCCAATTAGAAGTGTCTTTCTCTCTTAAAATTACCAGGCAAATAATGAATTGCTTTCATCGACTCTGACCACAACAGACACTATCATTTGGCAGCATAGTGCATTGAAAAGAAAATACATTTAAAAATTCTCAGAATGACTACAGAATTAACAAGCTGAATGATTTCTATTGTATAGTCCTGCCATTACATCCAACAGCTTTCAAAAGGCAAGCTAAACAGCTCCATGGATGCTCTCGCTGGTATTTGTTTGCAACCACCAAAATATATGTAAATGCATAAAGCTTTCATGTCTTTTGAATGCGTTGTTTTCAACGTGATGCCTGAATAATGACTTTCTACCCAAAACTTAGTGCTGCTTACAACCGACAGGATTTCTCATCACCGTCAGTGAGAATCATATCGGGAGGTTCAGCATCCTGACTGCCCCACCCCAACCCTGCGGGGTTGTTTATTGCCTCCTCCTGGTCTCTGCTTTATGTTTGGCTTTGTGTGGTTTTTTCCCCGTTTTTTTTCCTTTAGCCTGCCCTACTAAACTCCTGGAGAATCAGCAGCTGTAGCCATGTATAACTTCCAGTCATCTCCCATATTTCTGATGCCTCCCCCCCTCCCCCGTTTTGTTTAATCGCAGAGAGTGCCTTAAACGAGAGTTTAAGAATGTGCTCATCCTCCATGAACATCCGCATCAGCCAAGAGGATTTTGTTCTCAAGCTTGAAGGGAATCAAGAAGTCGTCTTGAGGAAAGGAGACTGGATAGCCCTTTACCCGCAGATTTTGCACATGGACCCTGAGGTCTATGAAGATCCTAAGGTAAACATTCAGCTGGTGCTACTCTTCCTACTCCAGGCACATCGAAGCAGCCAAGCCTTTTGTGATCTGTGGGTTTTTGGTTTTGTTTTTGTTTTTTTTTTTACTGCTGTTCCTTCTTGTGGAACAAATCTTCCTAGTTTCAGATGTATTTTCTAGGGCCCTGCAGGTCAAAGGATTCATGGCCTGAAGAGAGAAATATGGTGATGAGACTGACTTCGACTGCTTTCAAAGGAATTGACAATTGCACACTGACTACCATAAACTTTAGGCTAAATGTGGGCTTTGTTTGGCAGTGGATCATTTGATACCCAAGGAGGGCTGAATAATAGAAGGTGGTTTAAATAGCAAATAATGTGGGCCATTTAGCTAAGTGCCCGCAAAGCATCATTGACTCTCTGAAGCCCTATAATAGCAGTGTCTTACTTGAGCCTTATGCTTTTTCACCTCCCTTCGTAGGGATTCACCCCTTCTTGATCAATTAGAGTGTTGTGAACTTGAGACTGTAAAGCTGTTGCTCTGCAGCGAAGCTCGGAGGGTAATTGTGTCATCTCCTTGTATTTTTCTCTGACGCTCAAGTTAATGAATATCAAAGACTCGAAATTAATCCACCCTGCCTCAGCCATAATACAGCTTCAGAAGTTCACCACCTGCATGCAAATTGAATAGTCCTCCTCTCGGCTAGGTTGCTCCCCAGATTGCTGTCCCCAGCCCAGGGTGCCACAGAGGAAGAGCAAGAAAGAGTAAGGGTGCACGCTGAGGCTATTAAATGGCTCGTCTGCCTGAGAGGCAAGAGCTTTTTATCTCATCCATTCCTCACCCCTATTTTCCTAAGCAAATGGCTGTCTCCCAGCCATGCTGATTTCCATCCTTGGCATTTGAGCCAAAGAAGAAAGGAACTGGATTTTTTTTTACATGTTTAAAGCCCGTGTTAGAGACATTGCTCCCTGAAGCTCTCCCTTTCAGGAACTTAAAGATGAGAGGTTGCAAAGAAAAGATGAGATTCAAGTGTCTCGTTGGTGCAGGACAGCATTTTGTTGTGTAGGAGCTCTGCCAGCCTCAGTGAGAGGAGGTGTGGAGCATGTTGGAGTCAGCAGGAGTAAGGTATAGTCACTGGGATGAACATTGGAGCCGTGGGAATGAAAATTACATTCAGGGGAGCTCTGCTGGCTGTCCCCACCCAAAATGAAGATAAAGCCTGCATAGAAAATTAGGGTTTTAAAAATAATTCATCTACTGGCAAATAGTTGATTAATATTTTTATCCTTATAAAGGATAGATAACAGCTAACAAATAAGCTCTTTTTTTTTCATTTTATCCTTAACACTTTATTTTGGAGAACGTTATTGATTTGTCAAAAGTCCATCTGTTTGTTTAGGTCCTAGACCAAAAGCATCAGTGTGGAAACTGATCTCCTCCCTTATCCAATAATTGCCGGAATATATTACCATATTTCCATTGCTTGGATATATCTGCTTAGTATCAGCTCTGCTCAGCTTTCACAGTACAGCTTTAGTTCATATATTTTATCTTTTTGATAGTGAATGAGCAATCCACACATTGCAGTACATTGATTTCAGCACATGGGCCCTCTCGAAAAGTGGGGAAATCACTGTTCTGTTTGGTTCTTAAAATATGCAGTGTGCTTTCAACAATAACTACTGAGGATCAGATAGAGATGGAGAATGAATTTTTTGAAAGGTGCAGTCTTGAGCTTGTCATGTATTTAGGGAAAACTTTTCCTGGGAAAACAGGCAGCTTGACGAGATAATTTTGTAGCAATGCTTTTTCTCCTGGATACATAAATTTAAGTTCAAGCTATCTTCTGCTTTGGCACCATATTGTGTAAGTGTAAGCATATATTTCTGACCTCTTTCTCCACCCATTAAGGCCTAAATAAATTAGTCAGTTTTCTATAAAGTGTGTAAGTGAACTCCTAAATTCTAACTAAGCTAGTTATAGAGCTCAGTAAATGAATTCTGAAAAACCCATAGAGTAAATATCAGGAAACCCTGCAGGAAACCCTCTATGGTGACGTCCCAAACAAAGCTAAATACAGTATGTGACAGAAAGGGACTTATATCAATCACAGGAGATTGCTCGGTTTTCATAATACTTGTAGCAGCCTGTCCGCACAGAACTTCATTACCTGTTTTAGCTCAGTATCTTGACCTTTTCCTTGCTGTCAGCCACCATGTCTCTTTCAGGAGACTTTGCTCATGGCTGAAAGTTCCTTCATTTTTGAAAATTAGTCTTTATTTAGCCAGTAAACTAGCTTTTAAGGAAACACTACTCAACCCAAGGGGCTTCAGCAGCACAAGCGTGAGTTTGATGTCACTGTCATTGGCTACATTCCTGTCTCGCACTTGTTTTCTGTTTTCCCTATTCCTTAGACAGCAATTTATTTTTTGTTAAAACCAATTACAAGTCTCAGAAAGCTCTTAATATGACAAAGAAAGCATAAGGTTTGACCCAGTGTGTCTGTGTGTTCAATAACACAGTTCTTAATTGCTCCAGACACCAGAAGTGCACCGTGTGAAAATGTTTGAGCAAAGTGAAGAGCTCTGGGTTGGGTTTTTAAGCTATTGCAGTTCATATTTAGCAATGCTTTTTTAGACCAGCGGGATTTAGAATTCAGGAAGTAAATCTTATGGTATTCTGGGCTTTCATTTGTTACTGTGCTGCTTCAAATGAAGCAATCACTTCCTGGCGGAAAAAAAATAAAGGCATGCTTCCTTTTGGCTGGAGTGTTCAAAGAGACTGAAAATAATTACTTGTCAGTGGAAGCAGACATAGAATCACCTTTTTATTCGTGGAAAATGCAGGCCTCTGCCATTTAGTGAAACAAGCTCCTGTTCTTCAGCACCCAAAGTTACATCCCACTGCACCTAGTACTCATTCCCTTTCTCACTGACCACCTCCCCTGACACTTGCTTCTCAACAGCAAGACCTGGAGTGCATGATTTTCAGAGCCTTTTATCTAACGGGTAGATCACTATCAGTGTATTTTTAATGGTGGTGTGGGGTTTTTAATCAGTTGGGTCGGTTTCTGTCTGACTGACTTGTTCCCAGGCAGCTCCAAATGGCTGCTGCTATAGCAGATGTATGCAAAGCAGGACAAATGCTAATGAGTGACCATAAGCAAGAAGTGCTTGTCATTTTTATTCAAAGCATGCAGGAGGGCTTTGTAAGTGGTTAATTTGCCATTGACTGAGTGAGGATGCCAGATCTCCTTCATTCAAAAACACGAATTATCTCTAAACAGGGATCCTGCTACTCAAAAATAGTTAGAAATATGTTCAATTTATGGAATGTAGGTTACAAGTGTGACCTCAAGCCTTACTTGAAAGCACCCTCTTTATAATGGTCAGTCACTGGCAGTTGTCCTGCTATGCTCACAGCTTCTAGAGCAAAATGTTTGAAGGTAAGATGTGGCAAATTAAGCAGCAACCATCTCCAACTGAAAGGAAAATTGACTGCAAAGCACTGGAATTTTTGAATAATCTGCACCATTCGGTGCAAGAGAAGGGTGGATTTTGCTCTAGCTTGCAGGAGCAAAATTGGTGCAATGCATTAATTTATTCAGAGGCATTTGCAGAATTTAGCAGATTATCCTTATTCATGATGTGTGTACCACACTGTGTGCGTATGATGCTTTACAAGAAAATTGTCCTTCCACTAAGGTTCATTGTCCCTGCTACAAAGCGGTCAAAATCTAATTACAATCAATATAGGCCAGACACTCGCTGGATGAGATGTGGAAGTTGAAGGAGCTTGATGTAAAAGGACTAAGCTAAATAAGTGGATTTAAAGAGTGTTCTTTGCAGGGAAGATAATGTGAGTTAATGAAACTTGAGGGAACCAACTAAAAAGAAGAAGCTGTCAGCTCCTTGTCTTCGTCTTTATCTTATTTTCTGGGTTTCAGGCGTGTTACCATTGTGCAAAGAAAGCAGCTCATGTAACTGCCTTGTTAGATATCACGCTGTCTCTCTCTTTCTCTTTCATTTTCAGGAGTATAAGTTCGATCGATACATAGAGAATGGCAAGAAGAAAACCACATTCTACAAGGCAGGAAGAAAACTGAAGTATTTCCTAATGCCCTTTGGCTCTGGGATCAGCATGTGTCCAGGGAGGTTCCTCGCAATGAATGAGATGAAGATGTTCCTTTTCATACTATTGTCTCATTTTGATGTAGAACTAGCAGAAAACAAATCTGTCAGACTTGATAACAGTCGCATGGGCCTTGGTATCCTCCTGCCAGACGTTGATATTGCCTTTCGTTACAAGCTAAGGTCCTTAAGAAATTGAGCAGCTGCTTATATGCCTTCCACTAATCTCCATGTTTGCTCTGTTTCATCACTCAGCTTTATATTTTTGGAAACACTTGCTTTTCCCTCTCTGCTTTTACCTCCTTCCTCTTTGTTTCTAAGGAGAAAAGCCATTGGGCTGGAGGTAGAGACCAGATGCGGGGATGTGCAACCTCAATTTGTCCTGCCTGAGTTGTGAGAAGTGAGGTGACATGACAAGAGTCTGGCCAAGTAAATAGCCCAGCATCTTTACAAGGTGCATCCCCATGCTCTTGGTGGTGAGATGAGCAGGATTTAGAGGAAGGATGAATCCAGGCCGCTTATATGACAAAATGGGCTCTGCAGTCCTCTGTCACAGGGTTAGACTGGGAGGTCCCATACACCCATCATCTAGAGGAATATCAGCATCTGCTCATAGAAGCATAATAACGAGAAAGAGGGAGCTTATTTCTAGAGGATGAAAGAATTTCTAATTATAATTATCCTAACTTTATATTTACTTTATTTCTTTCATGGTCTTGAGAGTCTTAGCCCTTTATTTGGGAGAGGTGATGGAAGTTTTGTGGGTGGTGGAGGATTATTTGCAAGAATGTCTTACTGACAACACATTTCTAACTTCAGGTTTATGTACTGAGGGTGAATGCTTTGCTTTTTTGCTCCTTTTTTTTTTTTTTTCTTGTGCAGTGCAAAAGAATTAAAATATGTGATTTCTTTCCTGCGATAATCTAAAGCCAGAAGGGGAGTTCTGTTGATTTTAATAGGCTCTCAATCAAGCCTAAATTATCTATTTTGGCTTTTGAGCCCCCCACAAAGAAGCATATTCCTCAGGGAAAAAATATACAAGCCTGTTTGAAATTATTCTATCACCTCGAAAATTAGCTTCTCTTTCTCTCACTGTTTCTTAGTAATGTTCGAGCATTTATTTTGACCATTTCTTAATATTTGTTCATTTCTCCAAAAACACAAAAGAGGAAGAGGGTTTCAAGGGCAAGTGTAGTATCTAAAACTGCTTTTTAATATTGTTTTACTTTGCCTACGTTATGCATAGGCAGAGTAGTGTGACCTGTGTTTGGAAACAGAATTGTCCATCTGCAAACTGGAAAACAGGCTCTTCCCTGGGGCCAAAATTTGAGCAAGTGAACACCCTGGGCAGCCACAGAAGTTTATACTGGCTGCCCAACCTGCTTCACTGGGTGCACAGCTCTTGTTCAGAAAATAATTTCCTAGTGCACAAGATCTGAGATTTTAGACCCTGTCTCTCTTCCCAGCCGTCACTTCAGAGACTGATGAGGATTCCCGTGCCTGTCCAGTCTCAATTTGCCAAGATGATAATTGTGATGGGAGAGCAGCCACATCTGTGGGCCTTGCCTTGTGTTCCTAAAAAACATCTTTCTTTGAGATGTGCCAGAGTAAGTCTTTCAAAATCAGAAATTCTGCACATCTGTAGAGCACTTGATGGCCTATGGATGAAAACTACTACCTACATATTAAGAATTATTTACTCAGTTCATTTATTTGTGTGAAGCATATACCCTAAATAAGCATCAGCATCAGTAGAAAGGCTTTCAGAGAAAGCACAGCCACATTCCAAATCCTCCAAGAAGAAAATTGTGGTTTTGTGGGATATATTGGATAAACATTTTCTCTTCATATATAGTATTGATAACGTCTACAAATTTGGAGTACACTTACATTAAATGGGCTTTGCAGTTGATTAAATGTTTTAATTTTACTTCAACATTTAATCAACAGAAAAAGCTGATTATTGCTTAGTGCCACAGAATAAAATTGTTTTTTACGGAGACATTCTTGTAGTGAGGTTACTTACTCCTGTAGTTACTCTGTAGAAGCTATTCTGTACTCAGCTGTAGCTCACAATCCAGTTTGGATATTAGAGCCTGGTTTATTGAGAGAGGGAATGTTGGTATCATTACACTGTTGGTTGTATTCCATTATTGCTTAAATGTAAGCTGTAAAATGTCTCATACAACAATTATGATGAATCCTTCTTTGGCATCCAACTTTAAAACAAACCTGAAGCAACTGCGAAAATAACAGTGGGTATTTGTTTTAGACAGAAGCCTCTTTTTATAATTGTATTCTATTTTTAGGGTTTTGAATTAGAGTATCACTGGCTGCTGCAAAATTTGATAGGGCATAACAGGACTGTGCCAAAAGTACATGCAAATCATTAGTAGTTTCAGATTAATTGCTGATCAATTTGTATAGTATCTATTCTGAAATTAACAGAAGAAGCAGATTGTCTCCAAAGTAGCAAATTAAATCTGTAGGGTATGCTTCATTAAAAAAAAAAAGAGAAAAGGGTCAGAATCTTTCCCAGGAGCTGCAGGAAACCTCTATGGAGGCGCTTGAAGGCCTTGCCATCAGAGTTAGAGAGCACCATGCAAGAGGCCAGCATTCTGCTAGGATGAAAGCTGCTTGCTCTTTTTGCTCAGGAACCAAAATAATCAAATGCAAAGCAGGCTCTGTCCAGCCTGGCCTGGAATTGTGTCCCTGGTAACCCAGACTCCTGGTAAAATAGTTTTGCTGGTGTGCAATGCAGCACTACCTTGGCATACCTGGGCTGCAGAGGAAGTAAACCTCACCCCCATGTAAAGTCATGAGAGCTGGAGCAGGACAGAGGAGAGGTTAAGCCCTTCTCAGCAGCTGAGGAGGTGACATATTGAGAGCCAGCGGCTGGTCTGAGCAGGAGTGACTCAGTCTCCTGAAGCAGAATTGAAAGGCCCATAGTGTTGGTATTCCTGGTCAATAAGCTGAGACAGCACAACAGGGTAAGGGTGCAGCATCCCCAGAGGTCCCAGCTGGAGCCAAGCTGGCTGCAGGGTGCTGTGCCAAGAAGAGCATGTTTCATTACATAGGGCAGAATGTTTTTTATGATCTCCTCTGCTGCAGGACCCAGGAGTGAGCAGCTCTGAGTGTCTGTCACTGGAGCACCAAGAGACAAAACCATCTAAGCAGAAACAGCAGTGCTGTTCGCAAGCGTTCAGGTGCCAGCGGGGCTGCAGGGCAGGGCGGGGGGAGGCAGTCAGACCTGTGCTTCCCTCTCCCACCTCTCCACTTCAGCAGAGGGGTCTGCCCTGCCAGCCCAGCAGTGTCTGCTGGGGGCATCCACAGGCCTGGCCAGCTGCAAGATCAGGCAGGAGGAGTACATAGGTACCCCCTGAATTTCTCTGCTGTTCCTCGATGAAATGGTGCACTCACCTGTCAGTTTGAGATGTGACTTGACTGGTCACTACCAGCCTCTGACTGTAAGTTGTTGATGTCTATGGCTGTATCAATAGCATCTTCTGCTATTAAAAAAAATATATATATAAGCACCTTTTTTCTCATAAAAAAATAGGTTTAAGTCAGTATGGCCCTTTATAGTACCCAAGAAGAAAGTTAATTTATCATGAACTAATGTGAATGCTAAAATGTAATTTTTTAATTACTATTCTTATTTTAATTTACAGATTGTATGTTCTCCATTTTCATGCTGACACTTAGTACTGCTAGATGCTATTGTAAACTTTTTTAAATGTTCCATTATTTAGGAAATCATCTAGTATATGTGTACCTGTTTGCAAATTAGATTTTCATGTCTTTGTCAATATGTCCTAATGTAATAATATAACCATGTAAGAGTTGTTCTTTAGTTTATGCTTTGAAGCTAGCTGCATGTCACTACTTTTGTGGCACTGCTATTTTTATGTATAATTACTGGTCTGTGAATTTCTCTTGTAGTATTATACATGATCTTTTATTTTGTCATTATTGAACTTTCTGTCATTCAAGAGATTGTGAAGTGCTCTTCATTGTGCAAACTGACAATTTGTATATAGATGAACAACAGCTAGGTTCTGCTTTAACAGTTAATATCCATTGTTCAGGCTCCTAGATCAACTAAGGTACTTCTGAGCAAGAAAACTGAAATTTCATTATTTTAGTAATCTAACATCTTAAGGGAATTTTGTATTTCAAGGACACAATAAAAAGGAATATATCTATTTTAATATTGAATGATTGTCCATGGTATTTTTTCCAGCTTATGCTTATACTTTTCTCACAGATTCGTAACTATTTATTGTTTTATTTTTTTAATTATTATTTCAACGTACTGCATTTTTCTGTTACTTGATCTTGACAGATATTTCTGTAAGGAAAAAAAAAAGCCTTTAATTCAGCAGTGGAATGCAGAAATGCCTCTGAATATTGGAAAGGATCATGTCTTTTTTATCACAACCCCCCCCCCCCCCACCATGAACTATAAGCCAGTTCTCATCAGATGAGGTAAAGAAAGTGGTGCTTCTGACATTCTTTGGACATTATTCAGAATTAGTATAAAGATCTGCAGTCCACTGGTGATTCCTAAGTACAACTCCTAAGCTTTTGCTTTTGCAAACCTCCATGTAGTACAAGATGTAGTACCTAGTGTAAAATATTCTGTCTTCACAGATCATTCATTTTAAAGGGGGATATGAATGAAATTGTTACGATACACAGCACTGCACCAGCAAAGCACAACTTGGCTTTTCTAGGTATCGCTGTAGCTGCTGAGTTCTACAAGTAGGTATTTAATATGAAGGTTGTACCCTAAAGACATCGGTGTTTCTCCATTCCTTCATGCAGAAATGCTTGTCAGGTGTGTCTGCGAGGGTTATTGAAGATACTTCCTAGAGAAGACAGACCTGCAGCATTTTCGGGGTTTGATAAGTACGTGTGTAGCTGTGCAATTATTTTAACTCCAGGCTATATTAAAAGTTACTGATATTTATAAATTAAAAAGTGGCATTGTTTGAGATTTCTTGAAGGACACATTTCTGAGTGAGCTTTTCATAATGATCTGAAAGACAGCCTGAAAGGAAGGAATAAGTAAGACCCCCTAACACTGTATTTTATCTAGTATTTGATTTGATACTAGGTACTCTCTTGATCCTACTTGTATAGCACTGTATTTTAAAAGTGTTCAAGGTATCAATTTATGCATATGCTTAACTCATATGAATAGAGCTATTCTAACTGCCAGACCACAGAAAGTGAAGTATTTTCCTGTCTACTATCTAAACCAGCCTATGTTCCCTGGCTAGTCGTGTCCCCATACCCACAACATATCAGAGAAATGATCTCACTACAAACACACCCCTTAAAGCTATGCTTATGAAAGTATTGTGATCTTTAAGTTATTGTCCATGTTTATAATTAGTAATAAATATGAAGAAATGGTTGCTGCACATATATAAAAGTGTATTTTAAAAAGTAGACAATGTTCCATTTTAAATTGAAAGCAAGGAAGCTGCAGTGGGATCTTGGTCCTCATATAAACCAGTACTGTGTTTATTCTATGCATCAGGCTTTCCTGGGATCTCGTGTACTGAGGCTGCATGAGTACATCATTCGTAATAGTAGAAACGTGCTTGTCTTCAAAACTATTCACACCAAAATAAATAATCAAAAGAAGTCTAAGCTTCAGCTGTTCTTACTAGAAGCCTTGCAGGATTCTATCTTCAGAGATTTGTTAAACCGATTTTGACACTAATGTGTTGGTTTATTTTCCTTTTCCTCAAAACCAGAAGCTATGAGTACAGAAAAGTTGAATAAAAGTCTAAGTTCTGGTTACAGGGAGAGTAAAAGTCAGTAAGCAAACACCCTGTGATGACTTTTGACAGCGACTTCTTCCCCATCAGCTCATCTTTCCAACTACCTCTTTCCTCCAAACAGTTTAGTCGCTCGCTATCCTCCTACAGGCAGCAAGTCTTTCCCTATCTAATTTCCATCTTGTGAGCAAGTGAATCGCCTCTCTTCAGAACGTATCTTTCGGTTGCCTTTTAAAAATGAATTCTTTACAGCAGCCTCTTGCAAAACCGGCTTCGCAGGTGGCTGCAGCTGGGAGAAGTGCCGCCTCGCTAAAGCTTTGAACCTGAAAAGCGGATGCGCATTAGTTGAGCTCATGCCGAAGCACCGGGGGATGCTGCCGCTCCGGGATGGCTCCGCTCCGGGATGCCCCCGGCCCGCGGCGGCGGCAGGGACCCGCACCCTCGCCCGCCCGCTGCCCGCCGGGCTCCCGGCGCCGGCTTGCGCTCCCTGCGCTCCCACCTTGCCCGGCCCGCGACAAAAATCAGGGGAGAGGGGGGTGAGGAAAGACTCCTGCAGCCCCTTCCTAAAAGCATCACGAGCTTCCAGGGATGCTGCAGGGACAAGGGGATGGGACCCCCGAGGAGGTTCCTAGGGAAACGGTCTGGGTGTTCGGTGAGTTTGGAGGGCTTCGGCTGGTGGAGAGGAGGTTTACTCTGGAAAGGCGATTGTTTTTCCCTAATCCTCAATTATGAAGATTTAAAAATAGTATTAAAGGGGCAATCTGTTCTGCAACTTCTCGGAAGAAATAATTGTTGATTTAGATAAGCACTGATCCCTTCAGTGTTTGATGAAGACGTTAATTTATGGCTGTCTAGCAGTTTATGGCTGTCATTAGATTTTCAGCTTTGTCTCTCTTCGAAATGTATCTTTATTTTTTTATTTTAATCCGAGACAATTATGTAAGAAAACGGTTATGTTTGATCTAAAATACATCATTTTCCTATAGCATTTCAAATTATTCACAGATCATAGTTCTTATATGTGCATATATGAATTTAAAAATACAGCAGTAAAGTGCTTGAAACAGACCATAAATTTGCTTCCTCTTTTATTACACGTCTCTGAATCAGGTTGAGAGGACAAGGGCAACTAGGGGCTTGGGGAAGGATTTAACCCTTCCCGAGGCTGGAGAACCAGCCGAACCAGACCAAATTCCCCTCCGGAGCGCTTCAGGGGCGGGTGTGGGCGGGCTGGGTGACACCGAGCTGATGAGTGACCACGGGGAAATGGGGCTGGCTGCAGCTCTGTGCTCATTTAGCAGATGTCCCTTCTGCGACGTGGTCGGCTGCTAGGAGCCCCCGAGTGGGGCTGGGGGCCGGGGCAGCCATGCCAGCTCCCGCTCCCGGCAGCGGCTCCCGCCTTCGCCCCTGCCCCGGCGGGATGGCAGAGTAGGAGCGGGCACAATCGGCTTAACCCCTGCGGCGCCTGCCTAAGCCATGCGCAACACTTGAGTGAGAACTTGCCCTACGCCCTTCATGGGCTCCGCTAGTGCCGGAGCCTTCCCAGGCGGGGGCCGGGCCCCGAAGGGCAGCAGCGACCCCGCGGAGCGGGCGGGCGGCGGGGGCCGGGGCCGGCGCGGAGCCCAGAGCTACTTCCCCAAACTTTTGTCCCGCTCCGACAAGGAGCTTTTCCGCCGTTTGCTTAGAGCCTCAGGATCCCTCCGGCCTGTGGGCAAGGGCCATTCGATCACAGTTACAAATGATCCTGGAGAGAGTCGCGGAGTCCCGGCTCGTCTATTTTACCCCCCAAGAGCCTCCCTCCGCCACCGCCACCACCACCAAGAAAAAAATAGGTGTTAATTGCTGTGAAGTTTCGGAGCACGTGGATAATTTACTTTGACTGCTGCGGTTTAATTAAAAGCAAACTTATTTATGTTTCTGATGTTTATATTACGCGATTTAATTACGGTTACAGGCACCGTCGCACTTTTTTTCCCCCCTTCCACCCTAAATCACATTTTCATTAAAGGTTTTAATAAGAAAACTCACTTGACCACTATTCATTATCTAGTCCCCTCCATGCACACAAGTTCACTTACCCATTCATTTATTCACTTACTCATTCCAGCAGATCCGCTGCAACTGCTGCTAGCAGGGATGTGAACACTCATAATTATTTGTCAAAGTCTGGAAAGTGTATTATCCCTTCTTCTAGTGGTAATTAGTTACCATAGCATCTAATACGTAAATGTGCCCAGAGCACACCATTAACAGTTAAGCGGAGGATTCAATTTAACACATGATTATATCTTTCATAAGTCATTACATTAGGAAAGCCAATGTCACTCATGCTGGGACAATCTCAGGCTCCGAGCCGGAGTAAGGGGCCGGGGAAGGGAGCCGGGCTGGGCGGCGGGGGCAAAGGGAGCTCCTGATGAGTCTGAGGGAGATCCCGGTTCGGTGGGGCAGTTGTGAACGGGAAAGAAGCTCTTTTGAAAGGGTACATGTTCATCTCTGGCTAAGTGATCAGTCAAGCTTTACGGGGGGCGGGGGAGCCTCTCTCCTCCCCCCAGGCCGGCACACATTACGCTTGCATTGGCAAGACCTGCTCAGGGACTGGCCCAGTGGCTTCGCGCCGCTTCCCAGGGAGGATGCTCGGTGCAGCGCGACGGGAGAGTGGGGCCAGCAGTGGTAGCACCTCTACCCGGCACGGACCCCTCGCCCCCCTACGAAGCAAGAGAGCCCTAAGTCGGGCGGCAGCGGTAGCCAGGGGTGACAAAGATTTTCATTCCGCTGTCCCGTCGCTCCGAAGCAGAGGCAGGCGAGAGAGCGGTGAACGGAGAAACCGCTCCATGTGCCATAGACGGCAGCGGCCGCCCTCGCTCCCCAGAGCTGGCGGGGTGCGTTCCAGACCCGGCCCGCACACTTCGGACCCTGCCCAGGGGAGAAGGGTGGCAGTGCGTGGGCCTCCTCCAGCCCCTTGCCTTCCGCCACTTTAGGTCCCAGCCGCTCCAGGAGTTTGCTGGGACATGGCTTGTCTTCCCCCACCCCACGGCCGGGTAAAGCCGAGCAGCGCCCGCGCCTTCCAAGGGAACCTCTCCGGGAAGGAAGCCCGCTCGGTAGCCAGAGACATTAAGCGGTAAATATTGCAGCCAATGTGCCCTGCGATGTTATATGCACGAACACACACTCACATGGACACACACGCACACACACACAGGCACGCACCACGCCAAGCTGGTGGCGGTGGTTAATTCCTAATCAGAATGATGGACAGCAGAGACAGAACAATACAAACTAATGGCTGTGTTGCTGATCACTTTACCCCTTGATTAAAGACACCCAATTATGGCGCAGAACAGTGTCGTAATTATGTTCCTTAATCACATCCAGGAGGTTTAATTGCCTTAACGATGTGTTTCATTAAATGAATTTAGGTATTATAGTCGACAGTTTTCATACACAGTTGTTTTCAAATTAACATAATATTAGACATCGTCATGGAAATTGTTTTAATAATCATAATTAGACGCACCCAGCCTTTGTCTAGTAAATGCTGAGAGACGCTTCTCCTTGCGCCTGGGGGCTGATCTGCCCACCCTCTCTGGGCTGCCTTCCCACAGCTCCGTGGCACTTTACAGTTATGTTTCCTGAAAAGTTACAGGTTCTGATTAATCTTTTTTGATGGGAAGTGGAGCAGAAAATATTTATCCCCTTCCCCCGCCCGTGGTGCTGCCGTTGGGAGAGGCGGCTCCGCGGACACCGGGCGCCGGCCCGGGCCGCTCGAGGGGAGGGGGGAGCCGCAGGGCCGGGACTCCCGGCTCGGGCTTAGCGCCGGGCAGGCAGCTTGGGGGGGCTGCCTGTCCCCCTGCCCTCGGGTTTTGGGCAGGGCGGAGGGCCCACGATGGGAGGGGCGGCTCCAGCACTCGGTGGGTAGGGAGGAGGCGGTGGAGGCGGTCCTGCAGCGTACCCCGGGGTGCATGCAGCCCCGCGGCCCGGGGCGGGCGTGGAGCCGCGGGACGGGCGGGCAGGGCCCGGCGCTGCCCCACGGCTGCTCCGCAGCGCCGGGGGCCGCCTGCCAGGGGAGCGGGAGAAACGCAGCGCGGGAGGAACTTCTCGCCTTCCTGCCTGGGACACCCGGAGCCGGGAGTGGGGTGACGGGGAGGGTACTGGGGCGCACTCAGAGCAAGGCAAAGGAA
>VZTI01002112.1:315152-343517 GCA_013397865.1 Struthidea cinerea | reverse complement strand
AGGGGAGGGGAGGGGAGGGGAGGGCCTCCTTCAACAGTCACAACACCAAACATAGTTGCTTCTGACTTCTCTGAATTATTTACACATCTGAACCTCTCTTTTTGCCCTCTTGCCTCCTTGTTTTAGTTTCTGTATTTCTCATCCTATAGAGTTTCTTAAGTTTACAGACTCTTCTGTGCTTATCAATATATTTATATAAAACAAAGGCAAAAAATAATTGTGAATCTGAATGTACTATGTTGATCCATCCTCATTTCTTTGATTTTCATGGAACTCCAGAGCATGTAAGAAAAAAGCAAGACTATAACTTCAGCCTGTATTGTCTGTCAGGTCAAACAGAACAATCTAAATTCTTCAAGGATGCATTAGGGTGACATGTACCTGCTGCTCTGGAAACACGGTAACCCTGACAAAAGTATCTGTTCGAAATACATTCTTGTCCCAGGAGTAACAAATGGTGTAATCATATTAGTGCAGTGAGGTTCTGTCTCTTGAATGGCTGTTAATATGTTTACTTTATATGCAAGTAATAATGAATTAACTGTCAGTGTAAAGATAGGATCTTTCACATAGCTGAAATTTATTCCTTTCTGTCCTAAAAAACAAATCTGATTTTAAAAAATGCTTTTTCAACTATATGTACTGCAAAAAAACAGGTTTATGTCAAGAAAAGGAACAGGATTTAATATTGAGGCCTTCTTTCCATCTTACTTTACATTTGACAGTTTTAAATGGATAATATTTGCTGTCTTCTGCGGAAATATCAGTTGAAAAATTCTTTCTTAAGGGTAAAATTTCTATGTGGTATGCATCATTGTCTTTATGGCTTCATAATAAGAAATGGAAAGCAAAAATTAAAAATCAAGACTATTTCAATGTTACCTTTGCTATCTTCAGAAGTCAAATATAGGTATTCCACTTAATATAGTGTTGAATAAAATGTGAATGTTGCATAAAGCTAGCTTCAAAAGAACCATTAGGAAACAAGAGTGCTATTGCATTTTTCAAGCCTGAAGCCATTAGATAATTTACTAGCATTTTCATCAATTCTTTGCCCACATAAATTGGTTTGAGACAGCTTACTCTCCTCTCCTCTCCTTGAACAAAGCAGCATCACAAAAATGTGGTTAAGAAATTTTATCCATATGTTTCTTTAGACTGGGCTTTTTTGTTTGCTCTTTTTTTTTTTTTTTTTTTTTTCTGTTAACTAAAGGAAGCAAACCAAATATTAAAATATTGGAATAATTTTTACAGATTTGTCACAAAAAAAAGGAAAATGTCTTGTCATTCACTGTGACGGTAATCTGTAACGTGACACTTCTTAGTTTGTTAAGTTTTGGATCAAGCTTATATATTGTAATATTGTATACTGAAGTGTTGAAATGATAGATTGTAAGAAAGAAAAAAAAGATGAAATGTGGAAACATATTTCTTATTGAAGTTTTCAACTTTGAATGGAAATTTTATTTGGAATTCAAATTTCATTTGCCGTATCAAATGGAAAGGCTACTGTCTCCAAAAGGAAATTCTTGCACCGATCTATAATATCTGAATGCAAATTATAGACTATCCACACATTAAATTTATTCAAAAGGTAATTGAAGGTTTAGTTTTTCAAATCATTGCAGGAATGCAAAACATCTCCTTGCATTCAGGAACTTCACCTTCAAATCTACCACATAGTAAAGTAAAAGGAAGCATGTGATGGCAGAAATTCCATGCTATTCCACATAATTCCTCCTGTAAGATGTGGAGCTATTTACACATCTGTTTTCTTTTCTTCAGCTCATTGAGATAAGTAATTCTCCTTTCTTCAAGGGCAGGATGAGAATGAAAGGGTACATGCATATGCTGCTACAGGCCTTCTTCCTCTAGTGAGTTTACAAATCTTGATTCAGAAATCAACTGGATATGAAAGGTTGATTGAATGACTTCTCTAGCTGCCAGGTGATAATGCTTTTACAAACCATATTTTGCTTTTAAAGATGAGCTATTATGAATTTTTTCTTGTTCAAGTACAATTTTTGCATACTATTTTCTAGCTGTGCATTTTGTCATGCTGCCCTAGGCCCACTGTTATGTGTTTTGAATTCCAACCTGGATTTAGATTTTCACATTTTCTAACCATAGAAATTAGGCTTAATGTCTTGTGATGTACAGTACTATAATACTTTAAAAAAACAGCCATCTTCCTGCAGATTTTCACTGCTGGATTAGAAGCTCAAGTACCTTTTAAAGTACCTCAAGTAAAAGAACTGTGTTTATAAGAGATGATGTAACCCACTGATATGACTGAACAGAAGGGTTTGTAAACAGTATGTAATGAGACGTGTGTTTGAGCCAAACTAGATCTCTTGAAGTTATGCTATTTGGTGATAGTAGGAATACAATCCTTACATCCTCTTTTTGCTTTTGGATCAGAAAAGGATAACTTTGCTATGGCATCCGAGATCAGCATGTTGTCTTTAGCATCTTCCAGATCCTCAGAGAGCTCATTCCCACAGGCCCATGTTTCCAGCTGGTTGCTAGAAACCTTCAGACAAGAAGTGAAAGTGCATGAGGATAAAATGTCAAACACAGTTATCACCCAGATAGCCTTTAGTCTGAAGGCACTCTCGTCAGAGCACTCTTATCAGACAAGGAAAATATGAGTGAAAAGACAGATTCCAATAATTATTGTGCTGGTTTAAAACCCAATGGGAAAATTAAACCCACTCAAGCTGCCCCCTTTTCCCTGCTCCCTTCTGATCATGAAGGAAACACTAAGGAGAGATTATAAAATGGAATCATAATTTACTGAAAAATCCCAATAAACACAATAATATTAATAAAAGAGTATACAAAAGCAAGAGTGTTTTACCCACAAAAGGATATTCACCACTGAACAAACAAAAATGCTTCCTGAAGACAGCACCCAGTGTGGTTTCCCAGACAAAGGCAAAATGGCAACTGGCCCTGCACTGGCCATGTGGTATACAGGAAAAGAAGGCAGTGTATGTCAGAGAGGCTCACAGCTTAGCTTCCCCCCGCAGCCGAAAAACAATGGCAAAACAAGGACAAGATAAAACCAGGTGGGATCTGACAGGGTTCTGAAACAGGTTAGGGGAACCTTTTTGTGGGCCTGACTTTGCAGGAGCGGGACTGGAGCGCTCGGTGGTGCTGGTAGTGGCAGTGGTGTATTCCTGCTCCACATGGTTCGGCTGGGCTTGCTCTGCGCCACCACTGCTCTCTCCCTTTTCTTTTCCACAGAGCAACATCCTAGGCCTGCCAGCACTGTCTTTCAGCACCTACCTGCAAAAACTGCAGCTCAGAGGAATGGGTAAAGGAACTGCTGGTAGCAGAAAGGGTCTTGGCTCTCCTGCACGCACCCTGCCTCAAGACAGAAAAAAGATGGAGACTCTTCCACTTCTGGCCTCAGATTCCTTCTGCTGAAACCATACCATGGCCATGCTGTGGGTGGTATGGAATTAAACAGTGCTAGTAACTCCAGCCCTTTCCTCTGTAACCATGACAGTACATAAAAATTGTATAAAATAATATTCTATATAAATGAATGTAATCAGCATCATCATTGACAAAGCTATGGTATTTCTTATACTATATTTTAAAACCATAATTTATCTTGTTAGCCTTTTTAGCATCTGACAAGAAGTAGGGATGAAGTAAACTGTGTTTCCTTAATTCCTCTGTACTGAGGGAGAAATAGTATTCAAACGTTATTTTTATATATATGTAACCCTCAGATATGTCCGAGCTTCCCGGTGCAGCAATGTATAGTACAGTACCACACGGAAACACCAGCTGAGCCCTTAGAAGCTATCAAATTAAAACAGCAGGGCTGTAGCATTTAACAGAGCTAATGTCTCTGCGTGGTGCGAGGTGGTGGAACAGATGAAGTATGTCTGACAGCGCTGCGAAGTGCAGCTACGTCTCCTGTAATGTGATACTGGTTCCAATGAGTGTCATCAATTAGGCAGCTGCTAATTTCAAACTCTAGTCCCTGTAACTGCCACTTTGGTCACCTGGCTTGAAATTTTTCTTTCATCAAGAAATAAAATAACAATATCAACTTGCAATCTAAAATGAATTTTGTGGAACTATAGTGTTGTTTTGACATATTTTTTCAAAGAAGAAATCTGGAAATTGTTTGTTTGTTTGTTTTTTACCTGAATTTAAAACTTATAGAATTCTCAATATTGCAAATCAAATACCTCAACTTAAACTTTGGGAGATATTTCTCCAGAAAATTTAGCTCTGAAAATGGAATTAGACTTTGCAGCCCTTCTCTAAAATTCTGACTTTCATGTTGGACACATTATTATCTCTAATAATTTGCAGTCATCTTCCTGCCTTAGGAATAAAACATCAAAAGTCTATAAAAATATGGAAACTGAAATTTGGCTTTTTCCTCCAAGAAAGAGAAATTTGTGTTGGGGACAGATTTAATAATTGAATATTTTTCATAGTTTGGAGCTTCACTTTATTTGCATAAAGAAGAAAATAACTCATCTTAGGTTTTGCTACTGAGCTTTTTGGATATATTTAATAGAATGTATGAGGGCAATAGGCCTTCTATGGTTCTTATTTCTGCATGGCAGTTTACAACATTTGGTTGGCCTTAAATACTAGGAGAATTTGTGAAAGCTTTACACTGATACTTATTCACAAGCACACCAACTCCTTGTCTCCACTAGTAAGAAAATTTAAGCTGATTTCTTTATAAAACTAGAATATGAGAATTCTTTTAAAATTGAATCAGTGCTTAATTTTATTTTTGTTTTGTATGGATCCTTTGTGAGTTCTTGATCAAACTCAGTTCAAGAGACCTTCTAATGACTAATATTAAGACAAAGAGAATCTTTAGAGGTAAAATGGGCTTAATGCTTTCTGCTAGTAGTTTAATTCATGAAGCCAAGAAAACGTCATAACATAGTTAATCATATATAGGGAGATAAAATTGTATATTTAGAATTCACATTTATATTTTTGAAGAATATTTGGGGGTATCTGATCCAGTTATTAAACTACATTTAAGTTTGTCAACAAAGCCTGTGCATATTAGCACTCATCTTATGAACTATTTCCAGCCTGAAGGCTTGGTGCTTATCTTATTTAGGCCTATCTAGTCAGAAATATCTAATCCATTTAATGATCATACAAAGAGAAAAAAAATAAGTAGCTGACTTTTGAAGGTCATCTGGTCCAATGTCCTCTTCCAAGAATGGTTACTCTCAGTATTAGACAGTTCCTCAAGTTTTGGGTACTGCCACAGATGGAGAATCTCTGAACAGTCTTTTCTGATATTTATTAACTCTAAAAATTTTGTTGGTTTCTTTTTTTCTCCTTATTACTCTCTCTTGACTTTCTGCTGGGCTCCTTTTAGGAGGAGACCCAAGGAGTAGCAAGATGCAGGTGCTCCACCATGGGATCAGGGAACTGGGACCCGAGGGCCACCCTGGGGTACTTAAAAAAGGAAATGTCTGTGAAAGTTTTTGAAAGAAGTCTTTTATGATAGTCATGTAAAAATAATGGCCTCCCAGTCAAATTTCTGTCTTGTTTTTAAGGATATTTTTATAAGTAAAGTAAGTCACAGTGGTTATGTATGGTCCTAAGAAAAATAGTGGGAATTTTGTCATTGCTTCCAGCTGCACTAGAAGTTTCCCCTCATTGGGAGTCTCTCATTAAAAAAAAAAAAAAAAAGTAAAAAAAATTACATAGAACCCAGAAGAATAAAATGTTGTTTAATGACTTTATGAGTACTCTAAGTGCCATATATTCTTCAGAGGTTGCTTTGCTCCACATAGAAAATGCTTTCCCCAGTTTCTATTTGTGTCCATGGAACTGCTGCTCTGATCTTTTTCGTTAGGTCCATGGGAAATTTACTTCTCCTCAATGTCTCACAATGGAGAAGTTAAGAATAGATTTTAGCTTCTCTATATCACTCGTATTTTATATATTATAAAAAGAATATTCACAATCTTGAAATGTCCAAAGAGGATGAGCATGTGATCAATCAAATGTAACCCTTACTCAACCCCTCCAAATTGTTTGTCATCACTTGAAATGCCTCTTCTAAAATTTATATTATAAGCTTTTTCAGACAGGGATCTTGATTTATGTCTTCTGCGGAGTCTCTATTGCCCTTTGTGTGCTTGCTATAATAATAGGGTGATAAATGATTTACATTGTTTTCTGTGTCTCTACATTCTGATTCATAAATCATTAGATGTACTTTAATCACCCTCATGCTTTTTGTTTATTTTGATTGAAATCTCTTGGATTTCCTTCAGCAGTTTTTGCCTGGCATCTTCATAAGTATCTGAACTAAGATTTTCCACAAACATTGAACACATGGCAACAGCAATCAAATATGTATTGGGAGCTTAATCCAGAACACACTGCAGGAGTTTTGCCTTAAGTATGATCAGTGATAGCACATTCTGAAAGGAGCTGGGGTGTGTGCCTGTAAAACATTTAATCTTTCAAACAGCAGGGTCCAATGGCAAAACCTATGCTCTACTGCAGCTATGAAAGCTGCAGCTGACAGCTTGTCCTGTTGTCATTTGCAAGATACATTAGCTTTCTGCTGTAAAATATTAACACATTTATCAATTTTATGATCAATAAGCCATACATTTGTAGTACTTAGATGTTTCAAAAAACATTTCATTAAATGATGAATTGTTGCTTTAAATACAGCAAGTGTATAATAACCTTAAATTCCATACCTTCTCATTCATGTATTGGTACATTCTTTTATTCAAACAGCTACAATGCAGCAAGACAATCAACAAAAAATGAGCTCTTTCCCAGTAAAACAGAAAAAGGGGTTTAAAATTAAAACTTTGCAAACTGTCAGTTTTGCTAACAGACTGAAATGCATATGTTACTATCTATTTGGAACATTTAAATATCATGTAGCTCTTTCAGTTGTCCTCTGCAAAAAGCATAGTTTTCACCCATAAATGTAAGGTTTTTCCTGTCCTGCTACTATTGATAAAACTGATATTGACCTGGGAAAGCCATGGGGTTTAATCCATTCCCTGTGAATTATAAAAAGCACTTGTGGTAAATGCAATTTTCCAGTGCAACTTTTCTCCCTGATGTATATTTTTAAAGCACAAGTATTTTGGCCACTTACAACCTCTTCTCAGCATGTCTTGACCCCTATTTCCATCTTGACTGCCACAGATGTTCTAATGAGAGCTGTAGGATAAACATGGCCTCAAATCCATCCCTTTCCAGTGTTTCTAGCCGTTCTTAGCACTACTAGTAGAAGTGCAAATTCATCAACATTAACTTTACTGATGGTAACATAGTTGTAGGAGTTAATCTGAATCCAGAATTTTAATGATTCGTATCCTCCTAATGTGTTTTGGGGTTTCAAATACTTTCAACAATTCATTATTCATCAATTGGGAAATTTGTTATGTGCAGAGATTCACAGTAATGTTAACCAAGCTAAAAAGACCTCTTAAATCTTCTGTGTGCTAGCAAGCCATGTGCTTTGACACAGAATAAAACCATGCTTTTTGAACATGACTTTTTAACAATGCAGGAAAGTCAAAGTGATTACCATTTATTGTAGGCAACTGTTAAAACTTCTTGAAAAAAGGGATATGAAATTTTGAAACTCAATTCACTTTCGGGGATAAAGATTTCAGTTCCGATAAGGGTAAAATCGTCCTGCAACACCGAGAGTTACCTTTCTCTGTAAATGAGTGCCACCTCCTCATGTTGTCTGCTACCTTTCTCTGATCAGCCGTTATTCTATCAGATGACAGCTCTAACAGTATTTGCTTTGCTTCCCAAAAACATTTTTTTTGCACGTGCCGGACAATTTTCATTAAATGAAAGTGAATATATAGTCTTTCATGCACTTATCTGAAAAGATCCTTGAAAAGTACAGTGTGTTGCTTGCTTCTCAATAGGTAGTATAGGGTAATATGTTTTGGATTGATGTTCAAATAAATTGATATTTTTGTTATTGCTGAGGAATTCTTACACAGAGTAAGAATATTTTTCTACTTCTCACCCCACCAGTGAGAAGACTGAGGATGCACGAGATGTTGGGAAAGGACACATCCTGAACAGCTGATCCCAAATGACCCAAGGGACAATCCGTACCATATGGCATCACGCTCAGCATATAAAGCTGGGGGAAGATGTGAGAGGGGAGGACATTCAGAGTGGAGGTCGTCTTGCCAAGTCACCATTACACATGATGGAGCACTCCTTTCCTGGGGATAGATGAACACCTGCCTGCCCATGGGTTGTGCGGAATTAATTCCTTGTTTTTCTTTATTTGTGTGTGTGGATTTTGCTTTACCTATTAAACTCTTTTTGTCTCAACTCATGAGTTTTCTCCCATTGATCCTTTCAATTCTCTTCCCACTGGGTGAAGTGAGTGAGCAGCTGCGTGGGGCTGAGTTTCTGGCTGGGGTTAAACAACAGCAACTTAGAGTCACAGAAAAATGTTATTGATGTAACACTTTTGAGATATATGCATACACCTGCAGTATTTCCAAATGGTGCAACTCACTAAACCATAGCTTTTGTGTCTGCTGTCCCAAAGATATCCACAGTAAATTCACTAAAATTATACTTTTTAAGGATTTCACTCTGAATTTAAAGATTTTCACTCTGGATGGAAGCAGAGAGTGCAGATAAAAGTCCTATCACCTTCATGGCACTAACATTTACAAGAACAAGGAACAAGACCAGAGACCACATCCAGCTGAAAACCTTTTCTTTCTCTTTTACAGGATCAATTCTCAACATTAACATTTCTTCTGTCTGTCTCGCAGTGCAAATAGGAGTAGTAAAGGTGAACTGGGAGAACACAGCCGGAGCAACTAGAAAAGTGAGATTGCCACTTCTGCTTGTGGTGGAGTAAGACCACGACAGAAACATCTCCTGGATTTCTTTATTTTTGTCGTATTACTGACCATTGAGACCTGCAGATTTGCATCTCGGCAATAATGAGAATTATTAATCCGTAATGAGGTCCTAAATGAAATGCTGCTGTGATGAGGTGAAATATATACTTATTTGAATGATTTAATAATGTGTAATAGCACGTGTAGAACTGAAAATTATTGCTTGTGATATCTCTTTTTTCACAGAAGACTTCTAGAAGTATTCTGCATCAAATATTCCTTAATTCCCACTTACACAGTAGTGGATCTCAGCCAGAATTCACAATGATTAGCGTTTTTTTGTTTCATGTCTAAGTTTATTACTCCCAGTCTAAACAAGCTTGTTGCTACATAAAGATTTCAGTTGGAACAGTCTGATTTCCAAGCAGAAGCTGGACAAACATTAGATATCTTCAAGTTAATCATGCAATTCAAAACACATGCTTAGGCTTCCTCTATAATATTCTATAAATTCCTTTACAATTCCATTATAAATTCTACTGCTGTATAAAGAAGAGTAGTAACAGAAACCCATGCAGCCAACCATGCAAAGTGTTCTGACAGGAGCAGAGCTGTTCAAGGCTGACAGTAAAGCTATCATAATGTGACCCATTACATTGCAAACCAGGAAGAAGAAAAAGGTGAGTAAAAGTACCAAAAGCACTAATATGGATAATGGTGGCCATAATCTTTAATCAGAACCAGAAGAAAGAAGAGATCAGCCTTAAGGAAAGCAGACTGAATTTTCTGTGAAAAGCATTTTTTTCTTTGAAAAACAGGAAGCTTTCAGTTTCCTGGCTTTAACTGTGTTATATCAACAAAATAATCGAAGGGCCCATGAAATTTACCTTAAGTGATTCTTAATCACTTCTAAAGGAGTAAAATAACAGTAATTCCAAAAGTAGATCTTACCAAGTAAATAACTCTACTTGTTGTCCATTGAAATCATGCATACAAGAACTCTTTTAATCAAATGGTCTCAGAACATTCTATAAATATTGCCATCAAACTTTTCAATGTAAGGGGTACGTTTCAATTCATTGCATTGATACCAGTCTTCTTATACATACAGATCAGTAGAGCATAGAAGTTATACTGGACAAAAAGCCACCTTACTAACAGATTGAGCAATCAAAAATCTTCGGGAAGCCCAAACTCTTTAATCCTAGGCCTAGGCATTATAATTTATAATTTCCTTATTATTTAATACTATTCTACCCCTACACAGTATCATTCCCTGTGTTTTTTCTTTAGGTCTTGAAATTAGTATTTTACAATGCATTGAAAATAATGAGTCTAGGTGGGAAAAATGATTAACCAACAAATTTAATGATCTCTTCCTCTTCTGTTTTATTCTTTTGTTTCTTTAGTTTAAAAAAAATCAAAAAATTAAATAAATGATAAAACAGAAAACAGCGTTTTGAAAACAGAAAACAATTAGCAGCCTCAGACACGCGTATTTATTGAAGCTTTAGAGCTCTGATTCTATCAGTTAAGGACCCATTTTTATGGAGGCAAAACACCCACAGAGATCAGTGACAGCCTTTTGTGTTCCATCAGTTCATTGTTTCCTGTGCTCACTCGGTTGGGCCGTGATCCGGCAATTGGATCAGTGGTGTCCACATGGGCTAAGCGGCCGGATCAAAGCCCAGGCATTTTATCCCTGTTTTGTGTGAGTTTATACAGCAACAGCAAAAAGAGAGGTGTTCTTTCAGAAAAGAAAAAAAAGTCTGGATTCTAGGTCAGGCTGGGAGCTGTAAATTTTGCTTAATTTGTCTTTCAAAATTTGTTATATTTCAGACATGTATTTTAGTTATTATGTCATAGAAGAATGAAGTTGATGAATCACACATTTCTTAAAAATTGATCAATGCAAACAAAAACTTTTAATTGTTGTTGCAGACAGAATCATACATAAAAACTCTAAAAACAGTAGAAGGAAAATAAATAGAAACATTTGAAACAACTTGGCAGATAAGATATTCAGGATAAGCAGCTATAAGACTCAGTCCTTGGCTGTTCCTGAAGAAGGCAACTTGGAGAGAAACTAGTAAAGGTTTCTTTACTTCAGTAATAGCGAAATAATTCAGTCATACTTTAATGCAAAACCCTAATGGGCAAAGTCACCATGCTTTCTGAGTTAACTATATTACTATAAAGATTAATACTAATAAAGAACACTATTTGTCCCTGTACAAATCATGGTCTTCTTTATTCTTTTAATATTAGTATATGAGTCTATGTGAAAGAAACCCCTAGGTGAGCACATTTCAATGATTTGCTTAAATGAGACAGAAATTAAACTGGGCTGTCATCAACACTTCCTCTGAAATCACAGTCTTTGAACTACTTGAAGAAAAGCTCAAAAACACTCCAAATCTCCAACAGAGGATAGAGTCATCGGAAATAGTGTAAGTGGAGTAGTTTATCATCTCTAAAATGCTGGTAAGAACCTGGCAAATGAAAATATAAATCTTTTGCATCTTGGGTCTCCCTCTCATACTGCCCATGAGGTGTGCACTTTTCAATTCCATCTAAGACATCACCAGTCAACACCCCAACTTTTTCTTTTGCTTTGCCACCAAGTTGCCATCATTTCGCATAATGATGTTATTTTATGAGACAGTACTTTTTCCACAGCTTCTTTTTTCCCAAAAATTGCCATTGTTTCTGGCTTAGTCTCACCTAAAAGCATGTTATCTATACTTTGGGTAAACACCCCTGGGTGTTGATACAAAAGAGCTATTTAAATGATTAATGGATGTGTTGAATTTTACAGATTACAAAAATTCATCATATGATCAAAGCATGAAGTTTTTTTCATCAAGAGAGTATGCAGTCATCATTCAAAAGTGCAGGTGATTTAGGAAGATGCAGTAGCTACCTGAAGTAATATATTAAATCTTAACTGAATTCCCAGTATTTAATCAGATCTTTCTGAAACTGCCAAGTAAATCTGTAAAAGAGTTATCTGTAGACATTAGTTAGACAAAGAAGTTGTGCAGCTGACAATGCTAAAACATGCTGTAGAAAGACTGACTCTTCATTGGTTTCCTGTATCTTAGAGAATCAGTTATTTTGTAAAAAATCAGTGTAAAATGGAATCAGTCAGACACTATCTGCTTACAGAGGGCTTGTGTTATTGCCCAAAACCCCTCTCATTACTGGCAGTGAATCCTTGATCAGATCTTCACATTACTACCAGTACCTTATACCGTCTTTGCCAAGATTTAAATTATTGTACAAGATAGTAGAGAGCTGGGGTGAGTAAGGCAAAATCCTCAGCTGAGCAATCAAAGTCTCATTGACATAGACAGTAGTGCTAGAGGAAAAGAGAGAAATAACTACATCCTCAGGTCGAATATTTACCAAAAATCCAGTCTATGTGTCTAAAAATATAGTAAATTTTATTGCTCACGGTTTCAGCTGTCTTTGTAAGACTTCCTAAAGAGACTACTCCAAAAATATTTTTCATATTTTTTTTTCTTAAAATATACACTTGATTTTCAGTTATGCAACAATATGCAAAATAACTCTACCATTATCATCCAAGATTAATTTACCCAGTAAATATTTTATTCAAAACTGGAATAACAGCTGCTCATGATAAATTTGTGTGGGATACCTTTCATCAAACTTAAGTTCTTAAAATATTAAAAATTCTGTGCTGACTTTGAGGTCTCTGGAGAGAAAGGTAGCTCCAAAGGCTGAATAACATATGGTAGAAACCTTTCACAGCAAAGGATGAATTGCACTTTTCAAGGTGTTCGTTTCTCTGCATTGACTGCAGAAGGAGCCTAGTTGAGTAGCTTGGACCATGTACAGCTTAGGCTGTGTTTTATACTGGCTAGATTGAGACAACTGATGTTGAATGATACTATTTTCCATCCTTATACATAGTCTATTTTAAAGTGCACCATGCTCAGCAATTCTCAGCGAAACCAATTACTGCACATTAGTTTTTGATTACCCAGCTTTAGATTTAGGAGCCTGTGGCAAGGGCCTGGCTTTGCAGTCATGCCTGATGCTCATATTGCTGTTGCTTTCCCTCCCCTCCGCCCCAAAGCAATTTGTTGCTTTTTTTAGTCACAGGTTGCCATCTCTTCGCCTCTGCCAGCAAAAGAGCATGTGTGTGCCCTTCCTAATCCTTGGCAGGCAGGCAGGCAGGTTGCACAGAGCACAAAGGTGTCTGGCCTGCAGCCGGCTGACTTTATCTGATATAGACTGATACTGTTCCTCCATCCTGCAAAGTGGCAGGGGAATTACTCTGAGAGCTGAGAGACAAACTGGAAGCAAAAAATACCTGCAGACAGTGCATCCACAGCCACCAATGCACATCCCACTTCAGAGGATTTTTAAGGTCCTTAGCATTTTTCTTTTATTTTAAAGAGGGAATAAAACTATTTTTAAACTATATCCCAGGATCTGAAGAAATTTACAGTAACAATTTAAAATATCTTATTTGACATTTTGAAATATTGAGATTGTACACCATTTTTACAATACAGAAAAAAATGTAGGAATAAATAAATGTCTTAACTATTTTTAGCGATGAACTGGAGTAAAAATGGGGGGAAAGTGTCTTTTGCACTCGAAGGATAACAGCATTACTCTTTTTAAGTAGTTCTTTGTCCTTCATCAATATTCTACTGAAAAAATAAAGGAACTTATTAAGAGATCTATGTTGCATTGCTACGTGTAGTTTAGCAGCTGCAGCCATCCCCGGGAGCGCAGCGGGGCTTCCTAGGGCAGGACAGCCTTTCTGTCCTCCCGCAGTCCCTTCCGGACAGCCCCGCACTCTCGCTCCCGTTAGCTGTCAGCTCTGCAACCCCGTGATTAGCAAAGGAGGCGAGAAGGGTCTCTCCCCATGAGGGTTTCAGAGGATCTTTAATGGTCACATCTTAACCCGGCGACCCCCAGAGGCAGAGCCCCGTGGCCCCAGTGCAGGGGGGCTCTGTCAGGTTGCAGGGGCGGTACATGGGCAGAGTTGGGGTACAGGACCCAATAGGGAGAGCCCGAGGGAGTGGCCAGGGCTGGGGCAAGAGGAAAAGGTGGGGGAGCAATGTAAACAGAACCTCCCAGAAATAATTGTCACAAACCTCGCAAAGCATTGAAAAGCAGATGATAGACTTTCTCATCATGAATGGTTATAACAATTACCCTTCGAGGCAGGATTTGAATGAGTCATATAGAAATTACTGCATCAACTTACACACACTGAAGCCTTTTCTTATATATTTTGACCTAATTTAAAATTAGAATTTCAATTGTGTCACAACCAGATACTAGAACATTTTGTTCTATCTTTCATGAATATATGCAGTCATGAATACATATTCAGTAAAACATTACTATGGAAGAAGTAATTTTATTTCAAAACTACTGCATTTATTATGAAAAACTTATATGAAAGGTTGTACTATTTCACATGAATAATCTGTCTTTGAAAAAAGAGAAAGGAAGGTTTTCAGCAGCTCAGTGATGCTACAGTTTTCAAAGCTTGCAATATATTTAATATGACACTTCCCTTTCTGAAAAGTTTTTCATGTTAGCGAGGATGTTCATAAGCAAATGTATTTGGAGAAGTGGGTTATAAATGTCATAGTGAGCTTTCAACTTAAGCCATCTTGCATAATATTAATTAAGCATGAACATTAATAGTATTATGTCACAAAAATATCATGGCAAAGAAAACAGTCAGCAGACTTCCTTTTTGGCATCTGCAGTCCCATTTCTAAAGCCTATGAATTATTTTATTAGATGCTTATAACACTTTTTATTTTTATTTCATTGTAATTTTTCAATTTTGCTAAAAATTACAGTATTGGAACATGAAGGATTTATATTTGTATGAGTATCTGAATTTGAATACTTTGAAAAAGAAGGGTCAGCAATCTGATTCTATTTTTAGACTCCCAAGACTATTGTTTTTGAATTCGTTAGTTATTTAATGACAATAGAGAATAAGATGCTGAATCTTACAAAGAGTGTATTTTGCTCCCAGACGATCTGTCTGTGCAACTTTTTCTCTGAAATGAAGTATAGAGTTTTCACACATTCTCTCTCTGATATCCCCTGACTCGTTTCATGCACATTTTCTCAGAGAAGATCTCAGTACCTGTGTCCACAGTCTCCAGTTACCAAGAGAAGCTGTGTCACCACCAGCAGGCAGTCATCTTTTATGCTATATCGAGCCTAGGGTAAGCAATTATTTTAAACCCATTATCTGTTCACTTCACACTTTATGTCTGTCTTTGCAAAACCATGAAGCTTAAGATCACAGGAGAACTGGTTAAAAAACAGGAGAACACCTGCACAGGTCAAAGAGATTTGTCTAGGACTTTTTTAGCATTTAACACAGAAAATTTAAATACAATGAAAAATTAAATCGTTTTTATTCTAGATACTTGACTTTGAGAAGCAGTTGAAAACCTGCAAGTCTGTCCCCTCTAAAACTTACTATACACACAGAAAATAGGGAACTGTGATGAGATTAATCAGTTTTCAAGAGCAGATACAATGGACTCTTGGGATGTATCAAGCATATTTTTGTTGCTGTACTGTAGGTGTTATTTCAAAAAGCTGTAAAATGGCAGAAAAGAAAAAAATATGCAGCGACATCCCAAGGGCTGGTTAGCAGCTGGAGATTAGCCCACAAACATAGTAAGAGAACTTAGAGGGTGCAGTTTCCTTCCAGCTGTGGTGTGTACCCTGCTCTGGTGTGCCGTGTTGCAGGGCTGCTGCTGACATGTACACCCTCCATACCTAAGGAGGAATGAGGGAAAGGAGACTCCCAGAGAACCAGGGTCTGTAGAGGTTTGGTGGGAGTGGTTGTTGCTGTAAGAGCCTCTCTTCCTTGTGCGGAGATGGAAAGGGATTTGTTGTTTATTAAACTTTAGTGAAAGAAAACAGGGGCAAATGCAGAGTGGGCTTATGCAAAAGATAAACAGAAAGATCAGCAGTTTTGAAATAGGGTTAGTCAGAAACTAGTAGGGGAAAACAACTTTATGCTGAAGAAAGTTAAAACTGACCAAATTTTCTTTATATTCCTATGATGCAGTGACTTATATAGTTCCATCAGTAGAATTTGGACTATGCATAATAGCTACCTAAAATTACAGTTACAGTTTAATCAATTTAAATGAAACTTCAAAATGTTATTACAGTACATTGGGCTTTCATTTTTATCCCAAGTGGCCTTTGTAGAATTCAGATTGCATTTCTGGATCCACTTTGAATATAATAACATTTTTGCTTCTTAGTGTGAGCTGCAATTTTCTGTCCTTGCTCATTCCTATTCTACTCAGCTCAGGCTAATTCCTGATTGCACTGTAGGGTTAGACACTTCTATGAAGAATTCTGTGCAAGGAGGAAAGTTAAAACTAGGGTCCAAACATGAAAATACAGTTTTGGATTGCTTTCAAAAATAAAAGTGATGTTTAGTAAGGTGCAGTTTATCTTGAGCCTCAGACCTGTTAAGCTTTAGTGTCTTTTTCCTTATACTCTTGGGGAGTGCAGGTACTTGCAGAGAGATGCAGAGGGTGGGTTTTTACATCTCCAATTGTAACTTCTTCTATGTTTTCCAAAAGTATGGCATGAGGTTTTCAAAAGCTTCTCTTATTTAAAAAAAAAAAAAAAAAATATTCCTTGCAGTATCTGCAACAACATTAGTGAAAAAGACAAAATATGCAAAAAGACTACTTAATAGTAGACACCTACATTGTAAACATTCACATATATAGATACTCCAGATTCCTCTTCAATTAAATACAGAGAAATTGCCATTTTTAGGGCAAGAATGACTGAGGATCTATTTTAAATGTCAACTCTAAGATAAGATTAAATGTGATGCAAAAGTATCTGCCATCTTTTCTCTTTCTTTCTTTCTTCTTTCTTTTTCTTTCTTTCTTTCTTTCTTTCTTTCTTTCTTTCTTTCTTTCTTTCTTTCTTTCTTTCTTTCTTTCTTTCTTTCTTTCTTTTTCTTTCTTTCTTTCTCTCTCTCTCTCTCTTCCTCTCTCTCTCCTTCCCTCTCTCTCTTTCTTTCTCTCTTCCTTTCTTTCTCTTCCTTTCTTTCTCTCTCTCGCTCTTTCTCTTCACTGACTGTAAAGCAGAATACATTTCTGATTCAGCTACTGTTTAACAGCCAGCAACATTTAGTCAAATGAGCCCCATTAATCTTTGTTTCAGTGTTGTGAGGTTATGAAGACTGGTAGTGTCTACAGCAAAGCCAAAAGGAGTATCTGATAGACAATATGTACCTCAGCAGTGCTTTTCTACTAAGATCACCAGTCTATTGTTACTACAGCTCCTACTACACTTTTCTGCTATTAAAATTTTCCCTGGAAATATGTAAACATTATGAAAACCAACAAACAAACAAACCAAAAACCCACCAAACCTTGTTCCATAGGACAATTGATATAGTCCAATCTTATAATAAGCACAGGGAAAGCATTCAGATTTCTTATTTCAGACTGCTTCATAGCAAGTCCTTTGGTGGACCCACAGCTACCCAGGATACAAGGATTGTGATATTCAGGCTGCAGGTGACATGCCTGGGACAAGAGACTGAAAGATATCCTTTACAACAGCTAGGGATCTTCAGTTCTCTGGGTTTTTTTACTGCTTCATTATGTGGAATAAAATTTCAGTATCCTCCCATGGGACATTTGAAAGTTCAATTCCTCATATTTTCCCAAACTTTTAAAAGTTTCTAAACAGTAGTCTGGTCACAAATTAACTTGTAAGATTCAGTTGCTGGATAGTTTTTCAAGGCAAGGGCCTTAAATGTGCTTGGGAATTAATACTGGGTTGTTTTGCAAGAAACTATAAACCTGAAGAAGATTTATAGAATGTCAGTGTTGTTACCTGAAAATTCATAATGCTATTTCCTGGAAGTTTAGAAAGGAACTCGTTCTGCGAAGTAAAATTAATTTTCTTGGCTTAAATTTTGAAAATTCCAATTATTTTATGCAGAATCTCCTGCATATGGTAGATATATTGTGGTGCTATTGTGAAATTGCTAAACTCAGTGTTGAAATTCCAAGGATTATTACAGTTCTGAAATACAATTCAATTAGAAAAGATGATGGTTTTGGATGTCATTTGTAAAATTAGATTTTCCTGGGCTACCAGTAAGTGGTTTCATGAAATCATGCATCATGATTCTTCCTTATCAGCTGCAGTGTTAGTGCCCAGTAGCCTTCACAGTTTTTCTTTCGCCATCAACAGCTTTAGGGATAAGGTGGACTCACAATATCCTTCTTTTCTTCCAGTTTTCAGAGATATTGCGTGTGGTTTATTTGCAGTTTCAAATGCTCTGAATGCAGTTAAGATTTTTATTCTCCTAGACCATTGAATAGATCTACTGCTACCCAATTCTGCTAAAAACTGAGGGACTAATCCATGTTCATGATCAGTTTATCTTCCATAAAGAACCTCACTTTATTGTTTGATTAGGTTTGGAAGTTTGTAGTCATTCCAAAGTTTTTCTAAAAGATAAAAGTAAATGAATTTCAGGAATATTCTTTCAGTTATAGTGTCTACCTTAAAAAGAGGGTACATGATATGCATGAATAGCTTGGATATTACAGTGTTCCTTATACATAAATAGGGCCTAGTTCTCACCTAATTGTGACCAAATTAAAGCATTCATTATATACTGAGTTTATTAGTTCAGAAGAAAATAGATGATATGGAAACTGTGATGCAAACATTCTGACCTTGGTCCTGGGTTTAAAGAAAGAAATGGCAAAGTTCCTACTGACTCTAATGGTTTGTGATCTGAGACTATGGAAGAAGGTTGGTTGCAGAAAGATTTTTATTTACTGTGTAAGACTTTGACACAGACTGACAGGCTTAAACTTGTGTAAATGTATTTTCATTCCAGGCACTACCTTATGAATGTTTCATATTCTCATCACTGTAGTCCCCGCTATGTTTCTCACTGTCATTGTTACAGTATGGCACCTCTTCATGTAACAAACCTATACAGAATAGAAAAGTAGATTGTAAAAAACCAATGGGAAAGCAGTGACATTTTCCCAGACACTACTGAGGTCAAAGATCAATGTCTCTTCCCTTTCATGTAACTTCGATAGCATATTCAACATCTGTTATGAATTCTGCATCATCTGTCCTACAGGAAGTAGACTATAAAACCATGTATATTTTAGAGACTTGCACTTCTTTAATTGTTAACTGCAAATGCTTTGCTGTGGCTTCACAGTAGTACAGCTTGTAATTGCTTGTAAACTACAGCCAGGGCCAAAGTCTTACAACTGGCACCCATGCTGTCATTCAGAGGCAAAGACAAGAATGATTTCTGTCCAATTAACATGGAAACGTATACCTCTTTAAGCTGCAAAAATTCAGATATGCTTGGATGGGAAGGAACTTCTATTTCTATGACTGTGTTGATGGGAAGCAACAGCTGAATTCCAGCCTAGCAGCAGGAAGACCTTATCAACCTACTGTCTGAGGCTGATGAATTTTTCAATTCCATTCTTCTAGTCTGCTAATAATAGACACTAGAGCTTTAATCTCATTTATTTATTTGATCTTGCCTGCTTTAGCTAGATAATTGTTGATTGCTAACTTTATTTGGCTTTTTCAATTAGCTTAATTTTTAGAAAATGTTCAGGCACCGGGCTGGATTTTGTCTATTACTGTTCTATAAAATGGGGGTGATTCAACAGAAATCAATACTGCTCACTGCGCTGTCCTTTAAGGACTGGATTCTGCTCCCATGAGGTTTTATAGGAATTGGTTTAGGCTCATACTTACAGATTAAAAAATATACAAAGAAGATAAAAATTCACCTGAAAAAAATATTAATTCTGGTAAGCTTTATACTACAGTGGAGACATATTTGACAATTCTCAACATTAATAAATTAAAGGGAAAAAAAGGAAACTGGAACTTCAACTATTTTGCCAAATAAAAGGAGAGGGGAAAAAGGAAAAGAAAAAGAGAGAAAGTGAAGTGGGAGGGAGAGAAAGAGAAAGAGAAAGATATTCTGGTTGTCCTTGGCTTCTTAAATGAGGAACTTTGTACTTGGCTGGACTGGAAGTCATTTTTGCTGGTAATGTTTTTTTTTTCTGGCTGGGAAATGGGTTAAGAATCTCTCTCCCTGGCAACTTCTTTCTTTTTTGGGGTAGCTAGCTTAAAGAAACACCCTTGTTTATTTTGGCTGTCTGAATATGCCTGTTGTAGACAGAAGAATCAGACAGAGGGATGTAACAGCACATCTGCAAGTGGATGATCAATCACAGTCACATACTGCAAACAGAAACAATGTTTAAAAGTGTTAGCAATGATCTGGTGATATTGTAGATCTATTTTTCTTTCGGAATATACACGTCCAATACATCATTGTTGTGAAACTTTACTTTCTTAGCCAATGTAAAATTATTTCAGTGCATCAGCTCTGATAAACTTTCATTTGTAGATGTCTATTTTATCTTCAAAAGAAGGGAACAAACATCTTTCATTACTTTCCTCACCATCCTCCCTCCCCCAAACCTTGGACTGTGTATTGATGTCCTTGACAGCACAAAATTCTGCATTAAACTGGGAGGAACAACCCAGAATAATTAAAAGAAAGCTGTATCCTTTCATTTCCACACAGCCTCTGGAAAACTCATGCTGCAAGAAGAATTTCTAACCATAGAGGACTGTGAATTGCACATGAAAAATAACTGTGTAATCTTCTCCAACTCCTCCCTTAGAGGGGTTGAAAGGAGGAAAAAAATCCAATCTTTTGGTCCATATATTGACAGGAGGAGGGAGGGATGAAGTAACGTCGTTTTATCTATCCCTTTAGTGCCATGAAAGGCACTGAATGCAAGTTGCCTGCAAAGAGATCTCTTTATGTTTTGAGAGAGTGCAATTATTCAGGGAGAGGGCATTGCGAGAATGAAGCAATATTCCTCCTCACTAAAAGCCACAGGCATTTTCTGTACGTAGTTGCTGTTGATATTGGCAGAAATGCTTTGCAAAATTCCCACTCTGCACCTGTAAATTCCCCCAAGGCACATTTGAAACCTTAGGGGATGGACAGCCAGGGACACCACATGGGCATGGTCAGGGCCTATGTGCGTGTGAGATGGTTTTTCAAGCATACCTCAAGGTCGAAGAATCCACGGGAAAACCATCCCACAGAGTCCCTGTGGGTTCACAGGACTGCGATCCCTGCTGACTCTGTGGGTGTCCGGACCCAACCCCCCAACATTCCTCAGCACATGATGCAGTGGAAACTGTGGCTCGAGCCTGCAGATCATTCTGCCTGATTTTTGGCCATCCCATGACTTTTTTCCGTGGGAGGATGTTAACTGAGCCAAAGTGTTTAACTGAATCTGGCAATTCTCAGCCACTTGCTGGCAGCCACCAATTTGGTGAACCGACATAATTTGTGACACTCTCAGTGTGGGAAACTAGATGGAGACATTTTTGTTTTAAAACGAATTAATTCAGCTCCTGTGAAGAAAAAAAAATGAAGGAAAAAAAAAAAAGTGTTCCAGGGCTAATTATTTATTGTGCCTGAAATGATGACACGGACAGCATAAAACTGTGGGACGAAGTGGAAAACCACTGCTCCTAAAAAAGACAAACCAAGACTGCCCATGCCCATTAAAAATTCTAGGAAATGGGGACAAACTCCACAGTTTAAACTGTAACCTTAGCAGTGTGCTGTGCTGTCAATAAGAGATAGTACACAATTACCCAGGGAAAGAACAATTTCTTCCAGTCTTTCCTGCACTTCTTTTCATTGAGAAAGGAAATATTACTTTTTGCTTGCTTTGCCCTCCCTTCTTCAGCTGTTTTCTAGAGTGATTTCTTCTTTGACATGCTCACATGAATGTTGCACATCATAGTGTCCACTCTAGCTGCCGGGCTAGACATGGAGCTGGAACTACCATCATTTGGATTGTCTCCAAATTTAATGGCTTCCCCTTATGAGCCTGCTTTTGATTCCTCCTGTTCTTGTGGAAAAGAGCCCTTGCTCAGTAAAAACTGCCATCATTAAACCTAATAATGAAACACTCGTCTTGAAAGGGTGCAACACTCAGGGAAGGCAAACCATGGTGGAGTAAAAATCACAAAATTTTTACTCACAAAAAAAAGAGTTTACTCTCTACAGAAATGCTCTTCTGGCATCATACTTCTGCTGGCAGTAGCCAGCAAAGTGTTCCCAGAATTCTGGGGCTTGTATTTCCACCTCCCTCCCTCCTTGCCATAGCTCTGAGCAGATTTAACAGAACTTTACCGGATCAGCCTCAATCACTTCAACTGATTTTGAGCCCTTAATTTTTTTTGTCTCTGTGAAATTAATTTCACCAAGTTAAAAAGTATTAGGTGTTCATCTTTTGTAAGAAATTAAAATAGCTTGTGGTCTGGGATGTTATTTTTTCCTTTCCATTTAAACAAGAGAATCATGTGAAAAATGCAACCAGAGAATTTAAACAAAGGAAAGTGAGCCTTTGTGCTTTTTGTTTATCTGAGTGTTACAGTTGAATGTTTGGTATAAAGGCAGTGTATTATATCAAAAAGAAAAGGCTATTGGCAAAATCTGCTGCCATTTATATACCATAGCAACTCATCAAAATCTTGAATAAAATTATACACCCTCAACAACTAAAAGTAACACCACTGAAATGAAAACATATTTCTTCACATGGACACTGATGTAAAATGGAAGATTTGACACAAAATAAATATATACAGAGCTTACTTAGAAAACTATTGTTATTTGACCATGTTTAGTCTTCCCACCATGTCAGCTTCCTAATAAATACTAAATCAAAACTTAGAATACAAGTGAAATACAAAATCTAAATATGTCAGTAACAATGGTGTTCAAGACCAGGTTGGGTGGAGCTCCACATCTTATCTAGTGAAAGGTGTCTCTGCCCATGGCAGAGGGGTTGGAACTAAATGATCTTTAAGGTCACTTCCAACCAAGCCATTCTATGATAATTCTCTGTCTGTTTTCTTCCTCTTATTCTTCTCTTTTTTGCTGTGTACTCTTACAGGTTTACCAATCTTTTTTCCTTTTTCAGTGATTTGACTTTTCGACCACTAAAAATGTTTAATCAGGTAAATTTTCATCTCAGAAAAGATATTAAGAGAGAGAAATGACAACATTATATTTAACAATTACTTATTTTTTCCCAAAGATAAAAACTATTTTAATAACCATCTAGGGTGTCAAATGGATTTATAGATCCATGCCATGTGAATATCAACAACAAAGTAATCACTGAAATTTTATATTTTGCTTTCTTTTGATTGAAAAATATTTATTAATATAGTATGCTCTCAAGATTTGGTAATTTGAATTGCCTCTTACATCATATAGGCTGCTGGCTGCCAGAGTGATTTGAGTACTCATCTTCTTGTTTATTAAGCTAAAGCTACACTGTAAAAAACTAGATTCATATTATTTCTTGCACATTTCTGAATAAATAATTGATGAGTTCTAATTTTCACCATGTCCTTATTTTCTGGAGCTATTTCTCTGAGAGATTATTTTTCTTCATTCTTAATGAGAAACTGTCCAGTACTTTAGTGGTCACTAAAAAATGAAAAATAAATCTGGAGTCAAGTGTGATTGTTTTGCTAGAGAGAATAAGGGGAATCTTATGCAACAATCTCTACTGCTTGTTTTCAGACACTATCTAAGTCTCTCTTCACTTAGTTATGTCCATAAAATCCATAACATCTCCTTGTCACCTCAATTTCTCCAGGATTCTTCTCTATGTATAAACGTGAATTGTGTGAAGTGAAACTATATCTTAAGTAAATTTTTTTTTCAGTATACTACAGATTGAGGTGATTGATCCTATTTTCTACATCAAAGCACAATCCCCTCTCCAAATCCTGTTCACAGTCTATCCTATTAGTAAGACTGCTTTGCAGAAAAGTTCTGAAATATATATGTAGATGGATCATATTTTTTTTGTCCATTATTTAACCAATATTTCTATGGAAGTTAATTTTACGATTAAGAAAACTTGCTTAGTGTGTTGAAGGACATAATTACTTATTTGGATATCTTACTATTAGGAGACAGTGACCCAGTTAAACTTCAGATTTTAAAATAAGACTGAAGTATGTCTATGTTTTCACAATTTTATAAATGCAATCATAATTTTAATTAGACTTGACATCCTCTGTGTTTATGAAATTCACTCTGCTTCTGGATCTAAAAACAGTTTAAGGTTTCTCATCATTACAGATGAACCTCAGAAGCAAGGAACCTATTCTAGGATTTGGATGTGTGATTTCTGCTGCAGGTGAAAAAAAGGTGTGAAGTTGCCTGGAAGATCATGGAAGTCTTTCTCTTCTTCTTGACATCCAGAGGCTGGGAAACATTGTAAGTCACAAGCAGTGTTGCTGCTGGGAAAGATAACTCTGCGAAATATTAGCCAATAACTCACAATTCCTCGTTTAGTTGCAGCAGTATTACTTAACATGATGCCTCAGAGCATTTAGCAGGTGAAGTAGGCAGTCTGACCAGAGCAACTTCACTGTCACTAGCACGTTTTGTTTTCTGCCTGGAATTGACCCTGACCAAAGTAATTGTCATAATGTCAGTCATTTATTCACTATTTAGAAGTTAATCGTTGTTTAACTAATACATATCTACATGTACTTTCAAATAGATAGATTGATCTGACCTTTCTTGTTTTTCCCCAGACATAATATTCAAAGGTAACAGTTTATGTTAAGGACCCAGCAGAGATAATTTTATTTATTTATCTCTAGAGAACAGTTGAGTTTACTTAGTAACAAACCCATAGATTCAGATAATCCAGGCATATATAGGTCAAAATACTCACCAAGAAACAATAAAAGCACGTTGCTTCTGTTAGCTGGTCTTTTAAAAGCTGTCTTGTTGTCATTTCAGGCCTGGATCTTCTGGTTTTCAATGGAATTATTCCATTTTATCTGAGATGTAAAATTCTTTGAAATGGAAATCCTAAGTCATTACCTCTTGACAGCTTCAAAGGATTGATAGCCCACTTTGAATCTCTTTGAAGTACTTACTTCAAATTAAAAAACAAGTTACCCTGAAAGAAGACAATTCTACCTTGAGCAATAGACATTCTTTCTAAAAGGTTGCCTGGTCCATGAGCATCTTTGAAGTATATATTGTTCACCAGTTGTACCTCAGAGTTTAAGCAGTAATAAACACTCCCTTGTAATACAGAGATGCAGTTTGACACTTTAATAGTCAAAGAGGAATTACAATTAATTTTAGTCACTATGTACAACGTTGTTCCAAATAACCAAATTAATTTTAGGAAATCAGATATTACAGGAATAGCAAGAAAAAGATGTCTTCTAACTCTCAACTTCATCTCAGACTACAAATTGCAGGATTAATTCAGCAAAATAAAGTACAGTGCTTCCTTGCCCCCTTCTTTTCCTGAGAAAATTAGCTGCTCATTTTGACTCTTTATTAACCTAATCAATAAATAATCCCTGAAATTCAAGACTTGTAAGTCTATGTTGGTTAAATTCAGGGGAAGATGTGCTGTTTTCAAAATTTATACATTAAAACCAGAGTAACAAAATCTCTGAGTTGAATTTCTACATTCTTGACTTTTTTTGAAGAAAATGATACATATGAAAAATTATGATCATCATAGATTTGTGTGTTGTTTTGTCCTACTTTTCTCCTTTATGTCTTGATTATTTTTTTATCCCATTTTTAGTCATAAAACTAAAGAGTAGGGCTGAAATAAAGAAAAATATAAAACGAAGATTTTGAATCTAATTGATAACCTCTAAATAAATCAATAGCCCTTCTTTTTTAGAACCTTAACTTGATTATAATTTTTACAGATTTTCATGATCCAGGCATATAGGGGAGATTAATTATGTATCTAAGATGCAAACAGGGGTAAAGTGGTGTTTCCTCCTTTTTCCCACAGTACCTGTGGAAATCCCAAATACAGCGAGTGGTCTGTTCAGTGAAATCCCTGGTCATTCTTGACTGACATCTATTTTCAAAGTTTACTTGCCACACAAAATTTTCAGTGTGTTTAGAAGAGTCAGCAGACTCGGGTGGACTGAAGGACCGATAACAAAGAAGAACAGGCACAGTGTCATCTTTCCCATGCAAACCATATGCTTGTTTCAAAGCACAGTTAATTACATCTGATTTTCAAGTGTGTACAATTGGCAGGTTAGACTTATGATTTTCATGGCTGGCAAAAAATCCAAGGGAACGGACACTATATCAGGAGAATTCATGCCTCCTTAAGAGGAGGTAAGCAGCTGGCAAACATCAAATATACTATGATCTGGGCTTTACTCAAGAAACATTATCTTGACAGCATATAAACTATCTTTACAACCCTCTCTCTAGCATTCCCTTTCAAGGGAAGTTCCTAGAGAGGATGACTAAATAAAAGCTGTTCAAGGAGGTGTTTCATACTTCATCCTCCAAGAGGAATAAAAGGCAAAAGAAAATCTCACTAGTCTGATTCTTGATCCCACATACTTTGATATAATTAAGTGCAACAGCATTGAAATTACTCAAATTATGCCACTACGGACCCTTCAGATCAGGATCAAAATGAGATTCATTGTATCAGTCCATTTGTACTTGTGTTGATAATGTTGATCCACTTATTCAGATCCCTCCTGGTTTTTTTAATTGGAAACTGATTTACTGAAACAAAACACAATTTCTCTAGCTGTTAAAATAGTACTGTCTAGATAGAACATGTGAAATATAAAACAATATACTTTTTATTATGCATGATAAGAGAAATACTTAACAATTGAGCTGATGTTCAAATAATGATGTCCAAATGCTGATCTTGTTATTCTTTCCACTAGTCACAATAATGAGTAAGACAAAATGTCAGCTTAAAATGAATAGAATGAAGGTCAAAGCAAAGTAGTTCCACAGCATCACAAAAACGTCACTTAGAGAGCGCTGACTAAAACTGAACAAGAGGCAGGGAATGACATGAAGAAGTGCCTTCATCTTTCATTGTTTCTCCTCTTCCATACATAAAAACAAGCCCAACTATGCAAATTCAAACTTTGGATTGAATAAAATTGGCAAGATCACTAAGCATGTGAGCGTGCTCTTTTTTTTACCCTAATAGAACACCAGTTCTCCTCTGAGTCCTACAGACAGAAGTAACAAATCCCTAGGTGGCATAAAAATACTTCTGAAAATCAAATATATCTTTACAGTATAATCCAGAGTATGGGGAGATGTCAGGAGTTATAACAGCAAAAAATTCAAGTCACTGGGCCAAAAGTCTCTGCTTATGTGTATGCAAGGGTCACTGACCTCAATGGAGTTAAACCATGGTGAGCTGGTGAGGGTCTGCCCTGTGTTATGTGTCCAGACTGATTTGCAAAAAGGCACACCTATGGCTTCAGGTTTTCTCTCATTAGAGTGTGAGTGGGGTCTTCTTTGTTTTCAAGCCAAAATTTGGAAGACACATTAGTCTAACAACACAGATGATAAATAATAGCTTTTTGGGTTACCAGAAAACTCTTATCACTTGGAGGAATTGCAAGGTGTGAAAATTTCTAGTGTGAGATATGGGTGGCTCTTGTAGTAATTCTTTATTGCTGGAGGTTGTTCTTCTCATTCTACTTCCTTTTACATAGTTCATAGTTTTCAGCAGCTCTGTCTAGATGCTGCTGAAACATGATCAAGTATTGTCTGAAGGCCCCAAATTGTCGCTTTGCTCTAATCACCTCCTTAAATATCTGAATTGCAGGTAAAGTAAATAAAATAAGGACAAATATGTTTAAAAGAACAGTTTTGAAGCATTTTTGCATCTCTAACTCTGCCCAAAAACAGCCTTACCCATGAGTCACAGCCTCCCTTTTTCCTCATTGCTTCCTTCTGGTTTAGCTCAGTTCTATCTCAAATATATAAAAAACATGTCCAGATGTCTTCCTAATATGCCACCAATCCTACAAGCACACAGATTGCAAATATTTCAGAAAATCACAGTAAGTAGATAATAGAGAGAACAAAGCTAACTCATTTTAGCTAATGTAGGAGAGTTTTCCATGACATATATTTAGTTCTTGATGTCTGTCTCATATAAAATAGCTCCTGAAATAGTTATCTCATTTTCTACAGGAGACACATTCCTAAACCAATACATATTACACTGTTGAAAGTTTTCCTACTATCCAACCTATACGTGTTTAATTAATTTGATCCTATTGCTATTAGATATATATATATATATCCCTCCACACTATACCTTCTCTTTTTGTACACATTTGGCAAATATCTAGGTTGCTTAGACCAAGTCCTCACTGAAGCCATGCTGATTTATACCAGATGAGTATTTGGCTCTTTACGTCTACTAAATAAATTACTTTAAATCTTTCCTCACAGTTTAGTCTCTATAGATCTCTGTCCTCTTGCAGCTATTTCCATGACTGTTTCAAT
>VZTI01002112.1:294449-315054 GCA_013397865.1 Struthidea cinerea | reverse complement strand
TTTTTTTTTTTTTTAGTTAAGCACCAGAGCAGAATTACAGTAATAGTGCAGATATGGTCAGTCTTGGGTAATATGGAATGCAGCTTTCCTCACTCTGTTCCATAGATTTGATGCTTCTGTTAATAAAATAAACCCTATAGTTATTTTAGTTGCCATTTGCATATCCTGACCTCCTCCCTTGTTAGAACTTGAAGGGGTATTTTTAAGTATTCTTTCCTTCTGAATTTCTACTTCCCTTGAATAGCTGTGGTTTGGAAAACTTATGCCTCCTAGGTGTAATGCAATAAAACATGATTTGTTTCTGTTCTCTCCTGCAATTTTTTCTAAGGCAGGGAATATGTCAATTCACAAACCAAATTAAAATTTACCCAAGAATTGGTGTATGCATGGTATAAAGTACCCATGCTGAAACAGTAACAGAGTTATGACTTTTGATGAATGAGGTCTAAATTTGGTATGATTTAAAACGCTTTCTTTGTTTGTGCTAAACACTTTGGGTGCACAGGTTGCTCAGTTGTATTCAGTTGCTACAGTGGAATTATGTCCAGATATGGGGCTATGTACTCTGCTTCTCCCTGTGTACAGAATAAGTAGTTACCAAGTCCTGTGACTGCTAGCCCCAAATTTTAATCATTTCTTCTGTTTAAATTTTGCTGTGTTTTTGTTTCATCCCATTAAGCACTAAGCCGTTGATTTTTAACAGACTTCATGACTCATTTTATGTAATGTTATCCATTTGTTTTCTTTTAAAGCAACATACAGTGTTCCTCATGCATAGTACATAGAGTACATCTGACAATTTTTTTTGACAGTCCAGTTTAGCCTCATTCTACGTCTAGGATTTCTGGCCCTGTTCAGCTGACTCTTGTGGCCTTGAGATATCTGGCAAAGACCTCAGGTACAACCTGACTCACTTAAGGCATAACATGATCTTAGCCAAAGCAGCCCTGACTGGCAAGGTCATGACAATAACTATTAGTGTAATCAGTCCTAAAAGACACTCATGAATCAAAATCTTGTTGTGTAATACCTGCCGGTTTTAACTGTGGGTCTATCTCCTGGGGGAAAAGAATGATGAATGCTGGATCCCTGAAGTTAAAAATAACTTCCAGGTAACATCCCTGAGGTACAGATATGTTTTGATAAATCTCTCTGAATCTTCCAGGACTTTGCAAGCTGCTCCAGGATGACAGTTCTCAGCTTCTCAGAAATACAGACAAAATTGAATTTTGTGGAAATAATAGGGTTCTGAGGATTAACACATAAATTTGGAGCCTTGATAAAAAGCTGGGAGGAGTCATTTTGGCTTCTGAAAAGGTGAGAGAAAACTAGGAAACAGCAAAAGGAGTTTCAAGGAAAAGGTAGACATAGAATTTTGTAGCACTTTAAGGATCTGCAAAAAAAAAATTCAAAGGTATTCAAATTATTGGGAACTGTCAGTCTTCCCCACTTTAGTATTGCCTCCTCCACTGCCCCTGTTTCATTTGGGAACAGGATTTTAACTTACACAGAGTTTTCTTTCCAAGACCCACTATTTCCCTTGGAAATAGCCCTTTATTAATCATCCCTCCACTTTCTGCCTGACACAAGGAGACCAGATGTAGAAAGCAGGAGTAGGATCTTCTCTAACTGAGCAGAAGAGAAAGAGATGAAGAAAGCAGCAGAAGTGGCAAATTCTGCTCCTGATACTGCAAGGCCTGAAGAAAGAGGCTGAAGGTAGCTGCTGCAGCCTCCATATAGAGTTGCATCATCAAAAAAACAGCCATGATTTCATGGCTTCTCACATGCACAACATGAGTAGCTCTTACAGAACAAGAAATTGGCTTTTTGGATCAGATTACTTCAGTAGCCAATGGAAAGAAACTACTGCCTATTCTCTCATTGTCATGGTCTCTTTTCCTGCCACAAAGGAATTGAAATTCAAATGTAAAATTTTATAGTACCTTATTTTTTCCTATCTACTGTGAAAATTGTCAAGTATTATAAACTAGACCCTAGTATCATGACATGAAAACTATTTGACTCATAACCTTAAGAAATGGTGTATAAATAATGCAAGGATAAGTAGCCACAAAATAAATCACTGATCAGCAGAGAGTTGATTTGGAGCTCTTTGGAGTTAATCTGAGGGCATTTGCTTTTACAATACCAGGTAACATTTTTCTTGTAGTTCAGAAACGTGCTGTGCTAACCATGTTTAAAGATGTAAATTCTCAAAACCAACTTGAAAATAGAGATTATGTACTGACAGTGTTTAGCTTTCCTGCCTTTAATGTGTCTCGGATTATGTTTACCCAGGTTTGCCAACTCTATTATGTTGTACTCATTGCTGGCCCAACACTGTTTAATTTCTAGTTATAGTCACACTTTTTGCTATTATATTCTTCCGGTATAATTGATGTCATTGTTGCAGTGTGTATGGAAATAATCATATAGCTTTGTTTATGTTTCACAGCTTGGTAGTCATAGTTATTTTAACTGCAGCGTAGGAACAATTCTCAGAAAGACTATCTTTTTTTTTCTTTTTTTTTTTTTAGGAAACCTTACTGCATTTCTAACTCTTTAACTCTTACTCACATTTGCAAGATGTTGTAATTGAGAAGTGACCAGCACAGTGACTGATGTAACAGCTGAAGATAATCCAGGGCACGAAAACCACAGGATTCAAAAGGTGTTCCACTGTTGGCAAGTAACAGGACAATGCTGACAAAAAGTAACAGGAAATTCCTCCTGAAAATGAGGAAGAACTGTTCAGGTGACTCTGCACTGAATCCAGCCCTGCTCCTGCAAGAAACTGCTCTAAGTCTTCCCTTCTCTTTTGCGTTCTACCAGAGTGTCCATTCACAGTTTGCTTAGGTAATCTCCCTCTTCGTTATTACATTTCCTCACTGTTTATGATTTGAAATAGCCTGGTGATATTTTTGGTTAAAAGACCAGTACAAATAGTATTTCTGCTTAACCATTACAAGTTTAACCAAACAACATTTATCAAAGAATACACTAAATTAATACAGAAAACAGGCTTTTAGTCTTAAAATGTGTTTCAACTGAAACTAACTAAAGTATTAAAAAATTAAAAAAAGCTGCAAAATATTAGTGATTCAAACCTTTTTCTTGATTTTATCTCACAAAAATGTTAATAATTAATCAATTTTAATATTCACCTTAATGAAGGACAATGTAACTGTTTCTAAATCATGAAAAGATATTAGACAAGGAATGCACATGATAGGTTTCACGTGATTTCAATAAAACCTAGAGACTAAGCTTACAATTACATGTTGAAGGTATAAATAATTTATTAATTCTGATCACATCCTGTACATTTAATAATTTTTGCTCCTTTAAGCAGTGCAAACATTCTTCAGGTAAAAGTTGAAGGAGAATAAAACTATTCCTTCAAAAAAACTTTAGGCTTGCCCTTACTGTGAGGGGTGTATTGCTTCTTTTGACTGTCATGTTCCTTTTGTGACAAAGATTCTGCCTTCTTTTCCTTTGCTGATTTTTCTGTGGGTGCCTCTGCTATTGCTGTTCTCTGGGGCCATGAAGTGTGTGGCAGTCAAAGCCTTTTTCTCAAGGGGAATAAACAACCCGATTTCAGTGTTAAGGAGAGAGTGGAAGTCTGTTGGAAAAGGTCGCTAAATATTTCCAAATGCTACCAGTTAATGTATTTGGTGGATTGTGCTGAGGAATATGGAATATAGAAGCAAATCCCATTTTAGTTCAATACTGCAGGCTCAGTGGTCACTCGAAGTGGCTTGTATAATGCCAAGCCAACAATAATTTGGAGATTGTGAAGTCTGTTTTCTTTTTCAGCTCAAAACTAACACGACATTTGTCCCGAATGTCAGCTCCCTGATGTATTCAGTCTAAGCACTGTTACTATGTTTCTCTTTTTAATCCATTCCCATTATAGCCTTCATCCTTATTACCAGAATCTTTATTTTTATATATACATGAAATTCAGAATTATAAGCTGTATTTGATACTTCCTGCAATAATTGCATCTCATCAGAGGTTAAAGATTGAGTGTCATCTAAATAAGACATTGCTGAGGATGATGTTACAGTATGTTCATCTGAATCATCTGTTTTCTTCACTGGAAACTTTTCATGAATATTTTGAAACTCTGTGGCAAACCTGACTGGTTGTAATGCATTTCCTATAATAGCACTGAATTTAACCTCTAGAATTTTGCTTTTCTCTCTGCTTCTGTGGTAGTTAAGGTATCCATCAGGTTTTCAATGATCAGAACCATAGGTTAAAGTGTAAATGTTAGGGTTTGAGGATTTATGGTTTGTTCTGTAAGCCCAAAACCTTTTGAACTTGGTGTGCGAACCTGTCAGTAAGCCAGTTTGTGATGTTATTTCATTCTGCCTTTTCCCATAACAAATTTATTCACCTCTTGGTCTTCCATGTTGCCTGCGTAACATCTGAATGGAGAATTGCAGGGACCCATGTTTGTTGATTAGAAAATAAATTATTAAAATAATCTTTTTTAGAAGAATGGACAAGCTTTGGATCTCTGTTTTCAGTCTGGTTGAACTGCCATTTGGAAGGATCCTATCAACCATAAATCTAAATCCTCCCATGTACTGTAAAACCATGAAATGTCTGGGCTTTATCAGTGCTTTTTCTCATCCTTAAGTCAATGGAAATGCCAAACTGTAGAAATGAAGGAATTCAGCCTTGTCTGAAAAGGACAACATAGCAAAAGAAAGAACTGTTATGCAGTTTAAATTAACGGCTAAAACATTCTTTTACTTACACTGTACAAACTACATCTTGATAAAAAAGCTTGATGAAGTTAAATATTTTTACTGGCATCCTGCAACATTTCAGGCAGTATGAAACTTCAAGAAAATGAGACTGCTTTCAGTCTGGCATCTAGGCACACTAACGGTCTAACCACAGTCACATTTTTTGTAGGCATCACGGAACAGGAGAATTTTAAGCGAAGATTTGGAGGCGAATAATGAAGTGGCATTGTGGGAACATTTCCTACTCATCGAGAGGTAGCAAGAAGCAAAGTACAATATCTTTTGTTTGGAAAAAAAGGGGCTCTTGTCCAGTGAAGAAATGTCACAGTGAAAGGGGGGCCTGATTCTCTGCAATAAGAGGGATGATATGCAATGTGGGGCAGGAAAAGAAAGATCTCAAAAGTGAACACAAATTACTTAAGCAAGGTATGACAGACAACAGACAGACAACAGAGAAATGGTGTGAAGAAGAATTTAAGGTTTTACAGGAGGAATATTTTGACAGAAGGAGAAGTAAACAGACCTCAGAAGTCCCAGAACCCTCTGGGACCAGTTTCAATTTCTTGCAATACCATATAAAATCTAGGTATTTTCCTAGGTCCTAGTGTGAGACCAAAAAACCCAAAAATTAATTAAAGTATGAGTTTTATCAATCCTTGATTTTCAAGCCTAAACTGGAAAAAGTCTAGATCCTTCTCCAACTTCCTAGTCCTTCTTTGGACAAGATATTTAACATTGATAACATCATGAAATCAGGCAGAATTACCCTAGGGATAAAGAGAGGGTTGAGGTAGTCATGTTTCTTCCCAGGAGTCAGCCAGGAAGCATATGTACCTCACTGAGGTACTTATGGATGTCCCTTTCAAACCATGCCTTTAAGATCTGAAAGATAAAAATTGGAAATGTTACTGCCTTCAGCAGAATCTCAGTCTGTAATTTATCAAGAATTTTTCAAAAAAATCTTAGTAAACTTCAGTGATCACCAGTGGACCATTCTACTTTTTTCATAGTGAGAATGAATTAATGTTGTCTGGAAGGTAGATTTATTGCTTGTGAATGTTGTAGATCATAGACGAAAAAAGCCATCAAGCAATAGATAAATTTTGCAGATTAATTAACTATGGTCCTTAAGGCTATCAAAAACATATTTGTCACATTTTTTATTCTAGAATATTAACAGTTTAATGACAAGAATTCTCCATTTCCACAAACTTTTAAGTCAATGAGTTCAAAGTTAATTCCAAATTGGTGGGTTTGGTATAGAGAAGGACTAGGCAAGAAAAACAGAACACAGCTTTTGTTACTTCACTCAGGGACTGGAAAATAGAAATGGCTACTATTTACCAGTAATAGTTTATAACCTGCTGTCAGGTATTGCCCAATATAAACATTGGTATGACATAACCTGCCCTTACTCCAAATAGTTAAATTTATATTGTTAAAGTGAAAGCAGTGTCTCATACAGTGGTTAAGCTTAAAACCAGCCAGGAAATGATCACCAAAGTGCAGTGCATATCCATCAGGAACAACTGCAATATCTATGGCAGCTGTGTGACACACAGAAACAAATTGCTGGAGTGGTGGGATGTAATCAGTGAAACTTACTTTCTTTCAGATATAAATTCTTACTCTCTTGATCCTATTACCAGAGCAGCTCTCACTCTACACATTATCTTCCTTCCATCAGTCTACTAGCCTATTTCTATATGCTAATTTGCCAGTTGCATATTTGGTGGCTGAATTCTGACTACTTTTACCTCAGTGGTTTCAGTTGAGTGCAACTCCTTGGCCCCTCCTCTCATTTTCATAGCATTTAAAGCATATGTCATTTTAGACTCTACCTGTCTTCAAAGTGACTAAAAGGGATCAGATGGATCAAAACCTGTTAGGAGAACAGAGGGACTGGTACACAGACTGAAAGACATACAGACCTAAGACTGCGTTGCTGGGCATTAGCCCAAGATAAGAGACAAGATGCACCAGGTCGCCAGCACTTCAAGGAGCTTCTAAGAGAACAAAATTACACAGTCATACAGTTCTGTAGCATTCTTTTTAGCACTATATTCTAGTTCTATCACAGCATTTCTCGTGCTGCTTTTTGGCAAGAACATCCTCTCTAGGGAAAATATGGTGTGAAGTTATCATACCATCACAAGTTTTAAAGCATTCACCAGGTACACTAATAGATTTGTGCATGAATGTTCATACTCTCTGCATCTGCAGACCAAATGCCAGCCAAGTTATTTCCACCCACATCACAAGTTCTATGAGTAGGAAGGAAAAACTAATACTGTTTATTCCCTGAAGAGGAGAGTAAAAGTGGATTGTTGTTGCCCTAATAACGTCAGTCTAGGTGATGCTTAGGGATAGCTTAGAAGCCAAATGAGTTACACTAATAGAATGTAATTCTTCCACTAACTGACACATCCTATCACTGAAAGCATAAACCATTATATTGATTTTGATTATGTGAATTTTGAGGGAAAATAAGAAAGCATAAGCAAAGATATTCTCTTGCTTCTCATAATATCAAAATAATCATTAACTAACGTGTTCCAATCATTTACTTGCTATGATGAAGATGGAAGATCAACAGGACATAGAAATAGTGCTAAAAGTTATAGGAATTGTCTCTGCCACTTTTTCAGAAATTATCCCTAGGAATAAGATTTAGATTTAGACTTTATGTGTTTATGTTTTGTAAGTAGAAGTTTTAATAGCTTTTTATATTGATGTTGACAGCTTTCTTTATAGAAATGGGGATTTTTCAATATAATGCTTCTCATCACAAAATTCCAAACCAGTGGGGAAACCATAGCAAACAAAAACATCCTTTTTTTTTAAGTCTCCTAGTTTCAATTAGGCTTTCACACAGAAAGAAATTTCAGACCAGGTTAGATTTTAAAAACAAAAGGAGGCAGAACACACTTTGGGCTCCTAGAATAATGAAGAGTTTTACAGTTAGGTCACTCCCATAGGAAAAAGGAGATTAATATTTTAAATTATTGTTCTGTGGCAGTCACTTCAAGGGTTTGAATCTGTTTGTTCTTTGTAGGTGAATGCCCTGGTCACTCAGCTATTAGCTGTGTTCTCTCTGTCCCTTATTCATGGAGATGTCCTTCTATGTGCATATAATTAAAGATGCATGGAGAAAATGTTTCTATACATTCATTTGTGTAAATTCAATTTTAAAACCCCTAAATCTAAATATTCTCAGCTGGCTCTGCTTTGATGACTATCAATTCAGCAATTTTGCCTATTTAAATAATTTTTTATTATTACCAACTTCACTGAAGGCTCTATTATGCAGTACTGCCAGGTCATATTGCCAGCAGAGATAAATGAGTTCCAGCAGTGAGGAAATCCTCATGAGGATGCCTAAAAAGAAATATATAGCCCTGCTTTTGAAAGCAATGCCAATATTCTGTATAACTTTGCTTAGGGGGATATACAAAGTGTATTGTCGTCTGCTTCGTGCTGAAAGGATTCACTGTGAGACTATAGTCACCTAAAAATCAAGCTTCCAGGTACTGGCTTACTTCGGGTGCAAAAATGTATGCAAAAAAAATCATTGGAAAGTACTGATATACTAAATTGATACATGAAATCAGTTAGAAGTAACTAATTTAGTATTCTTCGACTAGATAATGGTTGATAATTTCAAAGAAATCCCAAGAAATACTACTATCCATAAATACAGATACAGTCATTGTAAGATAAATTTTATCACTGGTTAAGAGTTGCTTTGTGTCTTGAAACAGGAGAGTTTTCTTTTACAATTAAAGATAAAGCAGGTAAAGGTAAGTTTAAATTCAGCAGTCAAAACATTTCATTCCATCTAAAATGTCAAAATCTTTACTTCATAAGCACTTTTACAACTTTTATCCACAGGAAGCCTTTAAAATTCCAAAAGCCTTCTCACTCCAGACAAAATGAAACCAAATATTGTAATATTGGGCCTGCTGAAACCACAGGAACTCACCTTTTGAGGCAGATCTATCTATAAGATGCTGCTTTTATTGTCTCTATTAGAGTGATTGTTTCCTTGATTCCTAGAAGAGATTAGCTAGCCATGAGCACATTGTGGAGGCAGAGATAATGCATATGTATTTAGAATATTTGCATTTCATAAATGAGAATCTAAAGAACATTTTGAAGCACCTTAAAAAATATTGATTACATTCTGAATAGTGCCAGTCATGCAGAAATCTGAAGAATTTTGGGGATCCTATAATTTCACCCAAGTGTTTGCAGAAGTATATATCCAATACAGTAGATTTCTTTTAATTTATATGCCTTTACTTTGTATAATATTTTGCTATCACCTTATACCCTGGTATGATTCCCATTGTAATAAACTATTTTTTAAACCAGTTAAGTATAGCATAATTATATCCTATTTTGGATGCTGTTTAAATGTTCCATTATTTTTCCAAGATGTCTCTGTTAATTCCATTAATTTGTCAATTTGTACTGTTGACATTAAAGAAACTAGATGCTGTTCAATTCAAAGCTTTTGCTTTTGGCTCTAAAATTCCACTTCCCTCATTTGCAACAGATTTCTTCTTCTCTTTTGCAATTTACTTGTTATAATTATTTGTGTAAAGGTCAAATTTTTAACCTCCTGTTTGCATGCAATGTGGCAATGCTGAGCTTGACATTATTGTTTGCAACTGTAGAAAATCTTTTGGAAAATATGCATCTCATCAATAGACCAGCATGTGACCATTTTCAGTGGAAACAATTCTTATTAAGCCAGTAAAGTAAATTTTGGGCTCGAGTTTTTGCTGATTACTTTTTTCCAGCCTCCTCTTCCCCACCCCCAGCTTTTTTTTACATTCTGCCATTTACTTGGAAATTAGTGTGCCATATTTTAATTAAAAAGGTAATGGAAATGTTTTAAGTTTGCCTCTGAAAATGTGACTCATTTTAAATGATAAGTGTTGTCACACGTATTCTTTGTCAATAGATTTCGTATGGATTATTGTCACTTTGATACTCAGCTTCACAGTAATGTCCAAAAAATCTGTAATATTATTAGAAAAACATTTAAAACAACTCTACAAAATAAATCTCTGATCTGGAGTGTGTTTATTGGAAAAAAGGTAAAAATTAGGAGACTATATTATTGCTTCACTTTCTGTTAATCCAGCACCTAGAGACACCAGTTAGAATTCAGGCACTGCTGTGCTAAGCCCTGAACAGAGACATCGCTTACATGTTGTTCACTGTAGCCGGAATCAGTAGTGTATTTCCATATGAAGAGTGTATGAAAAGTGCAGTAGGAGTCCACTATGCTGACCAACAGATAAGTACAAAATAAGCATATGGACACAATAAGATTTTGACTGGGAGTTGTTTTTCTTCACAGCCGCTTGTATGGTATTATGTTTTGGATGTGTGACCAAAACAGTGTTGAAAGCACACCAGAGATTTAGTTATTGCTGATCAGTGCCTACACACTACCAAGGCCTCCTCAGTTTCTCTCACTGCCCCAGCGGTGACTGAAGGGACATGCCACAGCTTGGCATTTTCTTCAGCAATAAAACTGATGTAAAGAAGGAGGAAGGGAGAATTTTGGAGTGATGGTGTTTGTCTTCCCAAGCAACTTTTAAGCATAACGAAGCCCTGCTTGCCTAGAGATGGTTAAACATCTGACTGCCAGTGGTGAGTAGTAAATTAATTCCTTATTTTGCCTTGCTTGTGTGCAGAGCTTTGCTTTACCTATTACACTGTCTTTATTTCAACAAATGAATTTTCTCACTTTCACACCTTCACTTCTCTCCCCCATTCCCACTGGAGAGAGGGAGTAAGTGAGGCTGAACTTCTTAGTAGGGTTAACCCACAACACGCTTATTCTCACAAACAAGGAAGAACTCATTGCTAATGAGAAGGTTGAAGGCAGCCTTGGCTGCAGCAATTGGAAGAGTCAGGGGTTCAGCATCCTGTGATGAGGCAGCAGAGCAAAACCACAGGATCACAGTAGTGGGCTGCAGGAGATCAGGCTTTGGTCACTTTAAGATCTGCTTGAAGAAGGCCCATGGAAAAAGGCTGTGTAGGGAAGAGGGACTCAAGAAGACTGTTTAATATTCAAGGATCATCCCCAAGCTCAAAAGCAGTCCACCCCATCAGCTAGGAAGTCAGGTAAAAAATGACAAATGGTCTTCATGGGAGAACAAGGAGTTCCTGGACAAACTGAAACCCCAAAAGGAAGTATACAGAAGGTAAAACTGGGAACAAGTATCCTGGAAAGAATACAGAGATGCTGCCTGCACATGAACGGATGACATTTTCAAAGAAAAAGTCAAATGGAATTGCATCTGTCCAGTAAAAGTGAAAGGCAAGAAAGTATGCCACAACTGTATACATGATAAAAAGAAGTCTAGGGAAAATGTGGGCCCACAGGTAGGGGACCTGGTGACACAGGACTTGGAGAAGGCTGAGGTTCTGAATCCATTCTTTACCTCAATCTTTACTAGCAAGCCCCAGAGACCATGTGAAATTTCTGGAGCAAGAAGGACTGGCCCATGGTGGAAGAGGATCAGGACAGGGACTACTTAAGAAAACTGGACTTATATAAGTCCCTGGATCCTGGTGGAACACACCACAAGTTCAGAGGGATCTGATCACACCCACAAGTTCTGAGGGCTCTGATTCATATAATGTATTGAGACCATTCTCAATAATCTTTGAATGACTATGATGACTGGGAGAGCTGTCTGAGGACTGGAGGAAAGCAAATGTCACACCTACCAATGAGAAGGGCAAGAAGAAGTTTGCAGGCAACTACAGGCCAGTCAATCTCACCTCATTTCCTGGGAAGGTGATAGAGTAACTAATCCTGGGAAACTTTTCCAGACACATGCAGAACAGGAAAGTCATGATGGACTCCTCAAGGGAAAGTCATACTTGACCAACCCGATAAACTTCTACAGTGAAATGACAAGCCTGGAAAATGAGGGGGGAGCAGTGGATATTGTCTACCAGGAATTCATTAAGGCTTTGGACAGTATTTCCCATAACATCCTCATAGAGAAGATGATGAAGTATGGGGTGGGTGAGTAAACAGTATAGCGGTCTGAAGCTGTCTGAACATCAGGCCTGGGGTGGGGCAACCAGTGGCAAAGCATCTCCTTAGAGGCCAGTGACTCTGTCTGCCTTCTCGCATTCCTTCTTCCTTCCTGAAGATTATCCAGTAGACATGGAAGGCATTTGATAATGGTTTAATTCAAACTGAAACTACAAAAAATTATCGTCATGTTTGGTTAAGCACCTAAGCAAGAAGCAGGTAGCAGAAGCCATCTGAATGGATGACAAAACTAAGATAAATTTAGGGGAAATTTCAGATATCTGTTTGGGGAACAGATATAATATTTCTTCTGAACTTTCACCAAAGTAAAAATGTGGGTATGCTTTTATTATAGGCCCAGGCTATAGTCCAGGCCTATTCTTATTCATGATTCAGACTTTTTTAAGTATAAATCTTTCTAGTCTGAATAATAAAAACCTATGGAGGGACTTAGGAGTTAAGGAAGAGATTAAAACACCAAATGCCTGAACTGGAACAAGTGACCCAGTCTTATAAAAATATATCATGTGTTTAACTGAGTGTATGAGGGAAACTCAGCAGAATTATGTGGAAGGTCACCCTTTACAAAGTAATTTTAAATAATTTTGAACACAGGAAATTCAATCAAGTTCAGTGTCAACTTCTGTAATTTTATTCTAGCCCCTTTTAAATATTCAAATCAAATCTATAAAATCTACAAAATCCTGGCCTTCTTGTATTTGTATTTTTAATAATGTCTTATTTCTGTTTGTCCATCTCGACTCTTGAAGACAGATTAAAATGTCTATAATCATGTTATTCGTTAACAAAATGCAGTGTGTTAAAAGCAGACACCAACTCTCTAGTGGAGTTCTCAAGGAGAGTCTCAGACTTACTATTACTCCTATCTTGTCTATCTTCAATTCAGGTTAATTGGTTTTCTGTAATTTTCTGTGTGAAATTAAAAAAATTTCATCACCAACAAGTGCCTGAGATCGAGTTATTGCCTCTGCCTGATGCTTCTCAATGTTCCCAAAAATAGTGTACATTGTTAAAAAAAAAGTTGAGGTCTGTTATGTAATTGTACCTTGACAGCACCTTTCCCATTAGTGTAATATTAGACAGCTACAGAGGGATTAGTACAATTGAAATCCTGGCAAACAGGAGAAATGAGAAGAGACCATCATGTACAACAGACAAAAGAAATGTAAAACCTGAAATAAGCTAGGGACAGGTACTCAGTGAGGTTACTGAGGGAATAAAACAAAATCCATTTTCAAAACTAATGAGAACTGCTACGCTGCTATCACTCCTCAAGGCATGGGACCAGAGATTAAAGCTCACACGTAGATTGCTAACAGCCATATACCATTCTGTCAAGTAAAATTGCTTAAAAAAACTTTATTGAAGATAATTCATTCTCTGTTTTCTCTTTCTCTCTGTTGCTAACACAAATATCCTTCCTGTTTATATTGGCAAATTTTCTTAGTATAAAATGTTTGGTCTTTGGATTGCTGAAGCCAGGAAAAAAAGGCAAAACATAAATAGGATTATATTCTGAAGACATGAAATTACTAGTAGATATAAATGCATGCGCACATAGTATAATACAAGGGTTTTATCCTTTTCCAGGACTATACTGAATTCAGCAGGAATTACATCAGATCTCCACAAATTTCAAAAATAGAAAAGCCTACCTCTATAATTTTAATTTGTTTTATTAAAATGCAGAAGACAATAGAATCTCTATCCATACTATCTATGTATTCTTGACAAAATTTCAATGTATCCTAGCTAAATCTCACCATCAAACTGGGGAGAGTAGAAAATGTCACCATTAGCAACCTCAAGTTGCTGCTTCACATATCACATGTGATCACAAAACACCAAAAAAAACACCCTATTCTGAAAATAAAGAAAATACCTGTTTATTTAGAGAAGGTTAGCATACTAGACAGTCTGACTCCTCCAAATATTTCTGTTGTTCCAGGTAACAACCATCTTTTCTGCAGTATTTGTTAGGTCACGTTTGTGAGTATTTGCCAGCTTGCTTGCAGGATAGATTGTTAGTATGTAGTCAGCACAAGAGAAATAGTCTTTTCAGCAGACTGTGTTTTAGTTTTGTCCTTATAAATGTGGTGGTTATCCAACAAGAAATGTGTGTGTTGGCTTCCAACCCAGTATTGTACATCAATATAATTTGTCTGACAGCAGAGGCCTTATTTCATTACTATTCCTGTCTTCTTTCTTTTGAGCAGTACCCCTTTCATCTTGGATATATTGTTAAATTTTTCCCTGCATGAGATCAGCTTAGGACTGATGCTTACCACCTTAAATCTGATTGTGTGTACTGTGTAGGTGAAAAAGTAGCTTAAATTGCAAATTCTAACAGATAGCAGATAATGTTGAATATGTGTGTGGGTAAATGAACTACTGAACACAAGGAGAAACCTGCTACATCTTAGCTGCAACCAGTATAGGCTGCACTTAAATTTTGATAAAACTTAGAGTAAACAAATGTAGCACATCTTGAATCCTCCAAGTAATAAAGGAACATGAGATAAAATCAACAGTTTGGAGGGTGATCATATGTTGGGCTTCTTCATATGGACTATTTAGACTGAAGAAACTGAGGGTTTCAGGCCTAAAATAATAGTTCCTGGAAAGAAGTGATACTGGGAAAAAAAACAGTCTTGGAAAGAAGGTGAAGATTCTGACCAGAGGAAAGTTACCCAACACTTCCAGTATTCCTAGACCAGGCGAAACATGCAGGGAAGGAGAGACCTACTGAGGGCACTGTTGGGGGACCAAGTGTAAGACATAATCAGGCAGGGGAAAATATTTTATCGCCTTGGTTAAATAAACCCCATCATACAAATCTAAATGAGGTTATCAATTACCCATTTACCCTTTCTCACCTGTAGCCAGATCTTAATTAACGTCTATGGGGTCTTTGTGTTTCAGCTATCTTGGGTCTGTGAATACCTCACAAGGCTTAGGTCCCACTGCAGAGCTTACTGTTCTGTTGGTTCATACTTTGTGTGGCACTTATCTGAATCAGACCTACTTATTTGTGTATATGTGGCCTCATCTTTGGCCTTTTTTTTGAGTGTTCCCTCATTTTCTTAAAATTATTTTCCCCATGTTCTTCTAATGGCAACAGACTACCACTGAGCTTGCAACTTAGGGCACAGGAAGTCTCCTTCCTCTTTTTCTTGCTTTGCTATCAGTTCTCCTGGTTTCTTTGATGTTTTGTCATTGTTTAGAAAATAGATGCAGATAGGAGCAATTAATTAATGCTGATTTTTTTAATTTTGTTTCCCTTCTGCAAAGATGACTGTTCTGGGCTGTTTCCTTTTGTGAGTCTACCCACTTGCGCTGAAGTAAAAATGTACTCTGATATTGTTTATGCCATTAAAAGCTCTTGCTTTTGTTCTCAGTTTCCTCAGTGTGAGATCATAAACGTGTCCTTACATATTCTTCTGTCACTTGTCTTGAATGGACACTGTTTCCTAACTTAGGCAATTCTAGGGCAGAGGATTGGGTCCTTAAAGCGTTCAGTCATAGTTACTACAAGTAGTGGTTCCTCTTCTGGCCCAGTTTTTAACTGATGACTTGTGAATATCTCACAAAGTCTCCAAGTGCATGAAAATACCTGCATTCTCATCTTTAACAAAATATTTCTTCTGTCTTCTAATATTTTGTTTGGTTTGGGGGATTTTTTTTTTTTTTTTTGAGAAGAGAGGACATAGAGATGGTAGGGCAAAAAGAATGTAAAAATACAGTATCTTTGTACACAGGCATTTTAAGCAATTGCTGGTGTATGCTTTATTTTTAATTTTATCCCTATGAAGGGTTATTCTATGCAGTTCTTGTTACCTTTCTTTCAGTGCATCAGTAAATAAAAAACTTCACTTTCTCATTTCCCCCCACAATGATAAATGCTTTTTTAAGACCTGTTTCTTAGTGCTGTATCTTCCATGCCTTTACAGGTTTCTTTGAATGTCAGTATAACATACCCTGTGGTCTTAGGACTTTCATGATGCCTCTTCTCTCCATTTCAAAGTGTCTTATTTTTGCTGCTGAATCACATTGTATTTCACTTTTGCAGATCTCTCTGAAGTACTCCCTGTCATCAGGTTTCATATACCCTTGAGAAGACTAAAACTGTTAAAAGGATGCTCTTCAGAGTTGTTATAATTACAATGAGGATTGTAGCTGTATGCACACAGATTGACTTCCTGACATTGGTTTCTAATTCTTTCTACAATCTTTCCTCCTACAATCTTTCCTCCATGGAATTTTCTTTGTTACTGGTTTAAAAAATCATACCTGTGGTATTATTACTTGCCCATACCTTAACATGCTGTCAGTGGTTCAGACTTCACCCTCCCCAGAAAGTACATTTAAGAAGCTACATAACATAGTGGGACTTCCCTCCTACTGCTGTGTACCTTGCTTGATCACTGATTATTATGCAAAGAGCACACTTAAGAATATATATCCTAAAACATCAGGTAACATCATATTACAGGGGTTCTAATATTTCTTTTTTAAAATCACTTAGAACTGGGGTAAATGACAGCACAAGGTCTAAGGCAGTGAGGGTTATATTATTCATGGTCTTGTGTAAGGCTTTAAGATTGGTAAATGATTCCACAGGGAAGGAAGTGAAACAATAGCTACAATTCTCATGGGAAAATCTGAGATTTACTGAAAACTAGGACACATAGTCTGTTCTAGGAGCATATTAAAGCAACACCCTCTGATCTACAGCTCATAAACAGCAGTTATATTACTGCTGTTCTTCAAGGAATCTCAACTACAAGCATATTAACAGGAATTATATTTTTGTAAATAAACATAAATGAGATTAATACACTGGAAGTCTCTGCCCATTTATTTAATCTAACAAAACCTACTTCTCAAGTCTAGTTGCAGTAACTGTTCCTCACCATGAAAATATTGAGAACCATTTGCCACTAAAAGTTATCCTATAGCAGAGGTCAAGTACTAACCAACAGCTTTTGTTTAATTTTTTTTTTTTCCAGTGGCTATGTTTTACTAAAAAGAAAAAAAAAGGAAAAGGAAAAAGACTTATTTTTGTAGGGAAATTTGGAGCATTAAATGGTGATTAAACATGATAATTTATATTTTATATTCAAGAGAGAAAGAAATACATTATCTATTTAGACAACTCATGAAGAACACAATCACTGGCCAATAGCTGTGTCATGCCTCCATCTGTTTTCTTAACATGAGGTATTTGCAGAGACTAACCAAACAGATTTTTGTCGCAGTGACCGCTTGACCGCCCGGAGGCCAGGCAGGCGACTTGCTCAGGTTTCCCAGCCGGGGGAAAAAGTTTGGAGCAAGTGGGTTTGTCAAAGCTCCCTCTGGAGCTCTCAGTCCTCGGCTCTCTAGGGAGCAGGCTGCAGTCCGGGGTGTTGCTAGGCAACAGGCAAAGGCGAAGGAGCAGAGAAGGACCCTCCGGTGCAACAGTATCCTTTATTGACGGACGGGGGATGCACGCAGAAAGGCAAGGAGAAGGGGTTGACGGCCCGTTTTCTACGGGGGGAGTTTCAGGGGTGGATCCGAAGGGTAGACCAATAGGGAGATGACGAGGGATGACAGGAGACAAATCACAAGAGGTTAGGGGAGGAACATATATGGATAAACCAATGGGGTATCGAACAGAGAAGAACTTTCTGGAACTTAATACATATGTAATGGAGTACATAAATAAACATAAGAGTTTAAACCAATGGGTGATCAGGGGTAAAGAAACTTCTAGAAGGGTAGGAGGAGATGCTGTAGTGGTGACACCCAGTGGGCTGTGGTCTTAGACTTCAGTCCCGCCCTCGGCTCCCTCCTCCGGGTCAGAATCCTGGGCGGGGAAGTCTATCCACTTGATGTCACTCAGCCCCAAGGTGGGCTGGACCACCGCAACAGATTTTCCTTTATGTTTGAAAACTATGTACATACATTATCAATGAAAGAACATTCTAACATGAAATGTGTATTAAATCAAACACCTAACTGGCCTACTGGCATTCTTTGCCACAGTTCAGGTAAGGCAAGTAATGTAATTACTGAATTTAATTCTGTTACTGACTTACAAGTATAAATAGAATGCAGTCTTTCAGGAAGCAGGGTCAAGGAGGTCTTGCAATTTTCCAGTAAAGCATGTATGTTAAACATGAAGAGCAATCCTGTTTCCTGTTATGATTGTGCTGGGGCCACATCACTTAGTACATGCCTTTTACTTACTCAGTGGTTCTTGCTGACTTCCATGCCTGATGGCTTGGCTGGATCAGATTTGGAAGTATGGACTCCCATCGATTATGGGTCACAGCTTTTTTGATTTCACAGAATATTCCGAGTTGGAAGGGACACACAAGGGTCATTGAACCCAACTCTTAAGTAAATGGCCCATACAGGGATAAAATACACAACCTTGGCACTATTAGCACCATGCTCTGACCAACTGAGCTACTGTCATTAATGTCATTAATGAAAAATCAGTCATTAACGAAGTTCGGCAGAAGTATGAGCACCAGTCTCTGCAATCTGTAGACAAAAATAGACCTACTAATGCATGTTATTTCCCATGGATTCTGGACACATTAGGTTTTTAGTTTCTGTGTATGTAGTACTTCTTGGTTTTATACAGACCCTGTACACCTAACTCAGTGCCAAACTGTGAAATGCACAGCAGTCATTTCTCTGGAAATTTTGGAAACCTATTTGGAAGCTTTATAGGGCTACAAGATATGGTTAAATTCCTACTCTCCTGGCTAGATTTCTAGACAGAAAAGAAAATGCATTTCACAATGTATTTGCAATTGGAACTCAGTAGTTGCTACAGTAATGCCTTCTCAGAGAACCAGCTCACCAGAGGAGGTATTCAGGGCAATGACCTCTTATACAGCACTCATCAAGGCTTTAGAAACCTAAATTGAACACTATCTTTTTACCAAGAGTATTTGAACTATTTTCTTTCCTTCTCTCCACTAAATACTCTGGAATTACATGACAAGGATATAGGGAATATTAAGAAACACCTAAACACCTAGGTGTCTAGGAAACTTGTTGTAATGACTAGTAAATGATAAAAGATGAGTCATTGGATGAAGGCCTTATATTTCAGACTATATCTAAACTTGGGACCTGTATCACATGCAATCCTCTCAGCCTGAAACAGTTCACTTTCATCAAATCTCACTTTTATACATGTAAGGACTAAGTAGGTTTTAGCTTGCTCCACACTTGTCACAGAGACCAGCTGTTGATATCAAGCTGACACATCACCAAATGAATAACAGGAGAAGGAGAAGGGAAAAGTAACTATGTGGACCATAGACATGATGCCTACCAGTAATCAAATTGATGTGACTGTGAAAAAACAATTATGTTCTTAGTAAGTGTCAAATAAATTTTAGCATGTGTTAGATAAATTGCAGGTCACAGTTCCGGCCATCTGCAGGTAGAAACAACAAATTTGGACCAAAGGAGTGTTACAGATAAATTGATAGGGCCTAGATAATTCCATTTTTGTAGAGTTCAAGAGCATATTTTGAAGAAGATAGTGTCATGGTAAGAGAATTAGCACAGAAAGAAGAAGGAATGTGGTCATATCAGGAAGACTGTTGAGAAACAATTCTGACTATCTTAAAAATCATAGCCGCATGTGCTATGTCAGTTGTGGGTAATTGTAGTACACTGACTAAAGCCTTATCAGAATTTGCTAAATATTTTTGAATTATTATATTATGTTTGAAGCCATGTCCAAAGTGAAACTGGCTACAGTTTTGTTTCAGTCAATAGCTATATTATTAGTATAACATAAAACTTAAGACAATTCTAGTGCCAAAGTTATTTTAGGTCACTTTCACACTTTCATATAGTCAGAATTGTAAAATTTATACTTATATTGAACCTAAGTTTGAGAACTATAGTTACCAAACTCAAAAATAAAGTCCCACCACTACCTTTCTTATTTAGAGGCCAGCTAAATATGCAGTTAAATCATATGTCTAAATATATTACACAGTGGACAGTGAGCAGCTGACTGCAAAGATCGTATGTCTAACTTTATGGTAGAGGACCAAATGTTATTTTCTTCATCCTTAGTTTTGTTGACCTTCCTCTTCTCTGACAGTGGCATGAAGAAAAAAACAGAAAATAAATTTTTTTAAAAGGCAGCTTGATGTTTTATATTTATTTAGAAAGACTAACTGCTAATTTTGAAATTGTTTAAATTTTTTATTTATTCATTCTGGAAATTTTCATTAAAATTCTGAAACAATATCTCAGGTCTTGCTCATAGCTTTTTCATTCATTTTCATTTTGCTCTTATTGTTTATTTTGTCATTAGAAAGAGTGGATATGATGACCATCATCATAAGAACAGTTAGGAAAAGTAACAGCAGAGAAGTAGCAAATGGGGGAGGAAAAAGAAGGCAGGGAGAGACAAATGAAAAATAACACCCTAAAACAATGGACTATTTATTTAAAAGAATAGTCTTGAAACATTGAGAAAATAAAGACTGGGGATTTTTTACTGAAATCTGTTTGGGGAGTTTTGAAAAGCAAAAACTCCCTTTGCAACTTTCTAAAATAGTTTTTCAAATAGAGCCCCAAGGGTAATCCGGTGACATCAATGCTTTCACTCTAAAAACAGGCATTTTGACAAATGTAATAGAAACATATGTTTCACTTACACTTTTAGGATCATAAGCATATTCTTCCCTTCCCTTCCCTTCCCTTCCCTTCCCTCTCCTCTTCCTCTACTTTT